>OU343217.1:85795908-85850937 GCA_910596185.1 Chrysanthemum makinoi | reverse complement strand
TTTCATTAAACTGGGAAACTAACTATGTTTTTCATGTTAGGATTAAGTTTATTTAGAAGTGCAGCTCTATTGAAAGAGGGAAAACTTTGTTAGCGAAAATCCTAAACCCTCTTTAGGGTTCTGTTTCGGGTTGATATGAGTAAGGAATTATTTATTTTTTATTTTTCTTTCTTTCTTTTTTCTTTTATATTTTCATATTTCATTTATTAAAGTCTGACTTATTGTTTTTGCCCTATAGTTGTTATTCGGTTGACCGAACCGATTAATCCCCCATCATCTCGTCTTTTACGACCACTTGTTTTGGTCCGCTTTTGTTTAGGACTAAATTTTAGATTTTATAATGACGTTATGTGTTGAATACCTTTTTCTAGACATAAAGGTGTTGATGCTAGTTGTTTGTATGAGTGGAAAGTTAGATTCGCTTTTATTCGCTTTCGCCTAGTTTAGTTATGATAGGAATGCGTTATGTGAGAGTAGGGAGTTTACTAATGTTGTGTTTAGGAAGAAATTGCATATTGCGTTTCAGTGTTTAAAGGATGTGATTGTGAGACATAGAATGTTGTATTTCGTTTAAGGAATTTCCTCTATTGGAAAGTGTTGCAATTAGCGATTCGGGGAAACAAGAGAGGTTGAGTTTAAGTGGGGGAGGGTTCGAGGTGAGGGAGTGGATAGGGGAGGTTAAGGTCTTAAGGATGATGTGAAGTTGCGGTTGAATTTTGTTGAGTTTCCGATTAGTGTGAGTACGTGTTATATTGATGTTTTCGATTTGAGGGGTTAAGGTTGTGTGATGAGGGATGTGCCTTTTGTTGTGATGGAGATGAATGATGGCGGGCTTGTGAATGGTGACGATGGTTGAAGATGAAGACGAAGAAGTGAAGCAGTGAATGAGATTTTGGAGAATCATAAGGATAAGATGAAGAGGTTGTTGTTGTTTGAGTTGAGTCACAAAATTGTTAAACCTCTGTATGTTTTCGATTTTGATGTATATGTGTATCGTATAACTGTATTTGCAATGATCCTAGTTAAATGCATTTGACATACAATTTTGCTAGTTTGCACATCTCATATATATTTGGAAATAAATTTATAAGAAATGTTGGTCAGATCCTTGATGTTTGGTAGCTCCCCGAGCATGAGTTTGTTGTTATTTATAAGTTTTAGTGTGTGGTAACTGGTATGCGTTAGTAATCACTGAAAGAAGATGTTATGTGCTTATCTGGCCCTTGAAATATTCTCCCTCCTAGTTAAGTAAGGTGTCAACACTTTTTGGGCTGAGAAGACTAAATGCCATATCTGGTAATGTTTTTATTTGTTCCCAGTTCTCTAAAATGTTTTCTTGTGGACCAAAATCTATGCGCGCCAATGTCTTGTAATGATTGTTAATTAGTACAGCTGAATCGAAATTTTGCTAAATGCTAGAATATCCTGTAATAAGTGCCAAATATGTCTGGCAAGTCACTTTGTTTTCTTATTCAGATTGCATATTATAGAAAAATTGGATGGATGTAGAAGGTTCAGAAACATTCCAACTTAATCTGTAGTGGGTTTAACCACAAGTGTGTGTATCATCAAAAATATGTAACTTAAACCTGAAATTGAAGTCTAGGTATCAGGTAAAGTCTAGAGTTCAAATAAACCCTTCCTGTTAGAGGTATCAAAAATAGCCGGGGTGAGTCATGGGTGAATCCGGGTTTTACCTGAAATGGGTTATTTAATAATATCGGTAAGAATATGGTTAAATAAAATGAGGGTATGATTTTTTTTCCTATTATTAAACCATGTTTTTTTTCCAGGTTGGTCTTGTATGTAAAAAAAAATGATTAATGTAAATAAAAAGAAAGAAATTGAAATAAAATAACAATCAAGAAATTGAAAAAAATAATAGAGGAAAAGGAAAAGAAATGTGTTAGGACATTAGGTGCCCGTGAATATATGCCAGAATCTACCGGTACGCCGGAATCTGCTAGTGCCGTCGGATTCTGCTGGTGCGCCGAATTTTGCTGGTGCTGCTATCCATTTTACAAACAAACCGGGTAAAAACCAATCTGGGTCAAATACACATATATTTGTGTTGTTTGACTTGTGTTTGCTATAACAAAACTTAAAATATTCATGAACATATTAAAAAAAAATCAAAAATCAAGAACAAATACATTACAAGAATAGTTCATTTTTCAAATCAACAAGTTTTTCTTCGCAGACATTGCTCGCCATGGTGCTATTAGTTAAGAAATTATCTCAAAAGATTTAATACAAGCGATAACAATTTCTCTAGATACAAAACATTAAAAAAGAAAAAAAATTATGATTGAAAGAAAGAGTATAACAAAAGACAAAAGTATATATATTTTTAAAATCAAAGTACAAAATACAAAATACAAAATACAAGCGGCAAGCAATCAGGGAAAAAAAGTAAGAAAGGACAAAAAAATATGTTAAGACAAAAGTACCCTCATGTGTTGTGAACGTGAGACTGAGATAACCAAAACTAACAATCGTTAGAAAATTGGACTAGCGGTGTAATACTTTCTAAATCCCGACTAAAAAGCAAAATTCGTGTTTTTGGATGTCGTATGAAATCCGGACTCCTTCAAAGACCAAGGTGTAATTTACTCTATAGTATAATAACTGTCTACAGATAACCTACGGATGGTATATTTTTTTCTTGATACTTAATTACAAATGAAGCATTGCCTCTTCAAGGCGATAATAAGCTCGCCATACGGGCGGCTCTAAATAAATTTTCCGTTAATCATATATTTTAGTTTATTATGTTTCTTTTGACAAGAAATTTACGGATATCGAATTTATTTAATTTACGCCTGCTCGTAAGCTTTACCGTTGGCTCCAGAGATGTTTGGGCTCGAGCCTGTTGCCGTGGTCGCTGCTCAAGCCTATTTTGCCCGCCGTTCTGCTCAAGCCCATTTGGCCTGCTGTCTCGCTCTGGCCAATATTATTTGTATTAGTGACATTTTTAATGTAGGAATTGTGTTTAATTTGGTTGTACAATATGCTTGATAATTTGTATTGATTATGTTGGGGTGTTTTAATAAATGTATTAATTGTATTTATTGATCAGTTAATAAATAGCAGTGTTTTGTTTTTTATTTTAATATGTGCATTAAAGTGTTGTACGCTATGCTCCTTGTCTTGTACGTTTGAAAATTATGTGCATTAAAGTGTTGTACATTATTTTTCTTTTCTTAATTATATGAATTACTAATTATAGTAATATGTGTTGGCTTATATTTTTAAGACTTCCTTTTATAGAAAGTCATAAATACATTATAATGTAGTATAGATAACAGATACACTCTCTTAAAAACGAGTGACCATACAGTAACGAAGGACAGTGAAAATTTCATGTGCATCTTGTTTATTATACAACTTAATATCTTTTCAATTAGCAATAGGGGCTTGCGTCATGTAAGCTTTGAGAGCGTATAGCAACTAGCGGTTAATGGTTTCCTTCGTCATCATAACAAATCCAAATTCATATGAAGCTCAAACTTTCATCTTTCGGCAAACTCCACACAAAAGAATGCAAGAGTGATGCCATTATATACCAACATCTTCTCCCAGGGGGGATTCCTGGGCATATTCGTCTTCCTGATCCAAATGGCAAAAACATCAGGCGTTCCTTTTGGTTGGAAAGAATGAAATAATAATTAAACAAAATGAACAACGTAATGGGAAAAATGATGTAATGAGATGATTCATTACTATTATTATTCATGTTGGTTGGTATGATAAAATGTAATGTATTAACAGAAAAATACTAAAATACCCCGTCAATGATAGAACTTTTTTTTAGTATAATGTGTATTTAAAAAATAGGTTTTTATGTAATTTTGATTCCATTATAAGATAGAATGAAAAAGAAGAAGGGGGCCTTAACGAATCAAAATGGTGAATTTGATACGAGTCGTTGCATATTTGCATTCAGAAACCAACATGTTTTCTTTATTACTTGTAATGCCTTTTATTACAGCATACCAAACACGATGCAAAGTATTTCCATTGTAATCCCATTTGCTTTTCAAGAACCTCTTTAGCTTGAACTCTGTTAAGAGACCGATTTAATATGGTCAATCTTCCAAGAAATAGATAAAAACGAGATTTGATAAGAAACACTACTGCAATCCTAAGCTTTAGGAACAAGAAATTGAACATGGAAAAGATACAAACTATTGATGCTACGTGAATGATAGTAGTGGTCTATATTTGGTTCCTAATCTAATGCATTGTGCATGGGTAAAAAGTGGAGATAGTGGTTGAATTGTTCTATAAGACTTGGTCTTAGCATCCTTGCACGTAACAAATTCCAATGGACTGGTCCAGTTCTGGGGTTCATGATGGGCTGCCCCAATATTAATATAGACGACACGACACTACCATGCATGATTCACCTGGACATCTCCGGATCAGGAGAGGAAGTGAAGGTGTAGTTTGAATGTCACCTTGATCACTGCATCCAAATATGTCATTTTGGGTAGATCTGATTCTTAAACAATGTTCATACTTCATACCGATTTATCATTCTAATATAAACCCATCTCTGTTGGTCTAACCAGTGGGATTGAATAAAAACTTTTTATTGTTTAAAAAGCATCACAAAATTCAAGCCTTCAAGGCATGCAAAAAAACACAAATTCTATCCATAAATATGAGTGAAGGTTGTGGGTTCAAGCTTCGCCGGAGGCATTTGTGAGATAAGTGGTATAGGGTGTGAAAAAAAATTGTCGTTCAAAAAAAAAATAAAAAAAATAACGGTATAACTACTATATGCCTAAATAGGTTAGGTCCGTTCGGTAAAATGTATATCGCCGGTTTGAAAAGCTTACAAATAATTAGTACCAATAATGATAATTCAACTCTCTTGAATAAGATGATTCAAGAAGTTGTAATCATAAAATAAACTTTATTCGCAACTTTGATCTTTGAATTTATTTGACACGTTAAAAAATATAGATAGAAAAGACTCATTTTCATTAAGCTATATTCGCTAACTGCTTTCGAATAGGGTCTCTTATTCTATTGACTTGCAGCTTATTTGTTGCATCTCAACTTAATTTCGTTGTTTGGGTACCCCATAAACAAATTTGATAATCAAAATGTACCAGTGCATATGGATTTTGTGACTTGGATGTTGTTATCTTTAGTTGTCTCGGCAAAATGTTCATAAACAGATCTATACGATTTTTTTTTTTTTTTTTTTTTCTAAATACTTGTAAATTAAAATGCCAATGTATAAGAAAATGATGTATCTAGCAATATAAATGATAAACTCGTTTATGCATTTATTGAAAAACCCTAAGTTAGTGGTGCTATCTTATACACGTAAGATTTAATATATTAATTATTTATATATTTAATTATTTAAATACTCTAATTTATAAAATACAATATAAACTTGTAATAACTTCCATTCATTGGTCCAATGGAGGTCTAAGCTTGATAAACCCCTCGACTCATACACTTCCGAGCACTTGAAAGTATCGGATAATTGCCTTGTGGGTCTAAACATCAATTTGCATTCTATTCTCAAACGGAAAATTGGTAGCGGTGCATTAACATCCTTCTGGAACTATTCTTGGTTGGGTAACCAGTGCCTGAAACACTTTTCTCGAGACTTTTCTCCCTTGAATCCACTAAAGAGTGTAGAATCATGGATCATTGTGTGCTAAGCATGGTTTTAAAAGGCTCGCAAAGGTGTGAGCGCTGCATTACTATCATGGCGCTTCACTTAATGCACCACCGCCTCTTTCGCTACGTCTTTTTGTAAACTGATATATATATGAAATATGACATGAATATATAAATATTTTAATATTTTGTCGCCTTTATAAACGCAAAAGCTTTACTTTGGCCGCAAAGGCGTGAGGCTTGGTCATGCCACCACGCCACGCCTCGCGTTATTTATAACTTTGGTCACAACTCACAGGTGGGCTTGGAGGAGGCTCATAAGAAATGGAGTTGAATTAGAACAAATTAATGGGCTTTGCAATCTTCTACTTAATTTTATTCTATCATCTCTTACTCAATGTTGGGAATTTGGTTTAACCCCTTCCAAACATTACATTGTTTCTTCGATGTGGAAACATACTAAAAGGTCATCTTATTATCTGATGTCGAGGTAATCCGCTCGAACAACCTTATTCCCATAAAGATTAATATTCTTACTTAGAGATTGTGTTTGGACCAAATTCCTACTATGTGTAACCTAGATAAAAGAGGGATTGAGTTAGACACAAAACGAATATCTCATAGAAATAAGAATTTTCAATCTTGCTGGCTTGACAGGACAAAAAAAACTTAACTACAATTTAATCATTAATTTTTTGCATTCTCACTTACACCAACATAAAAAATAAAATAAATACACATATAACAAATCGACAAACTATAGACTGTAGTCGCTATGTTATATAATTATACGATTTCTCTCGAGTCAATCTCTTTCATACCAATCGCAAATACAAAATCCGATTCCTCGTCAAAAAACCAAAGGCACCCCGAGTTTATGGGGGTGTTTGGCTAAGCTTATATACAACTTATTAGCTTATATATGTTCGTGGCTTATGTAAGCTTCTTTTCTCACCATTAAGCTTATAAAAGCAAAAGGGGGAATAGCCATAAACACAAACACCCCCAAACCTATTAATCGGGTGTGTTGCAAATTTCACCGCAATAGCAGACGAAGGTCACTTGTTCTTGTTAGGTACGTTCTTAGCAAACATCCCTTTGTAAATTCTTGTTATATCCAAACACCCCAAATATTATATACTTGAATTGCATACAAATATACAATGATGGTATTGGTCACTAATTTTAAGGGTCTTCATTTGGTTAACAATATAGACATTTTGATTTTTTAGTGATTTGGTGAAGAAATGTGCTTATTTTTAATCTGTTTAATTTTGTTGAATTAATGGGGCGTTTGGGATTGCTTATTTTTCTGCTTAAGAATAACTACTTTAGGAATTAGTGTTTGGGTTTGCTTATTTGTTGAATATATTCAATTAAATATTGAAAAGCGTAAAATACGCAATTCCAAACACCCAAAACTACGGTATAGAGTGAAATAGTTTTTTTTTTTGAAATTTGTTTAAATGTGCAATCTAAAAACCCAAACAGAAAACCAAACCATTTAGGAGTTCCATTCCATTAACTTGTCTCAAGTTTGAAGCTCGTAAGCTACTAACCCTGGGGACCACCAATCCCTAGCAACATAATCCAAAATGGTGGAAGGATAGTGATTCCGAGGTTTACGTATTAGGTCAAATAAGTTGACTCGGGTGCGGTTTCACTTGTAGTATTAAAAAAATGAAAGTCAAACCATTATATCTTTTATATAATAAAGGAATTACATTATTTCGGAGTGATTTTGTCAATTTATTCTTATTGAAAAAATAATTGGGCCAATAGGATAACTCGATTTGTCACGCAGTAAGCAAAATCGTGTTATCTGATTGGTTAATAAAAGTCAAAATTAAATTGATTTTGGTCAAACTTTAATAAATTTGGTGGAGAAATTTGGTTGATAAAAAACATATAAAAAATAGGTGTTAAATATGTGAAAACAAAAACTTAAAAAAAGAGGGGGTAATTAATAAAACTCTAGTGGTTGAATTTTAAAATATTATATAGAGTTAAGTGTAATATTATAAGCCTCCATGTTTTTTAATAACTTTATATTATAAACAAATACCCCTTATACTTTATACCGTTTTGTTGTTTTAAAATAACAACATATAAATTTGCATACGATTATAAATATCATTTTTTTTATATATATGTTCAATAAGGACTCATTTATTTCATTTTTAAAAGTTTAACCTATATGGACACGAGTTTACATTTTAAATATGGCTAAATTACTAAAAACGGGAATATAATTATCAAATTGTAAGCACGGGTTACTTTAATACAAAAATAAATATACGCGATTGTACTTATAACAATGACTCATGTAATTTTATTTATTTATATAAGGATATCTAAAAAAAAAAATTTGTAAAAAATTTAATGAGTATACTTTAACTTTATCAATGCTCATTATGTGCTATTAAACTTGAATCATGTGTACAATATAATATCAGTAGTGAAATTTAAATAACAACATCAACATCTTTGTCAGCTAAATAAAATTAAATCTTGAGTTACCTAACAAAAATTTTACCAAATTATAATGGATATTAATGCATAATGAAAGACTCGTGCATAGGGGTGCTCATCGGTCGAAAACCGGACCGGACCGAGAAAAACCGGACCGGACCGAGACCGAATCCGGCAAAAACTCTAGACCGAGACCGAATGTGGTCGGTCCGGTCCAACAAGGCTAAATTTCGGGTTTGTGGTCCGGACCGGACCGGACCGAGACCGAATCCGGCAAAAACCCTAGACCGAGACCGGACCGCCGGTCCATCGGTTCGGTCGGTTTCGGTTCGGTCCGGTCGGTTTTGTCGGTCGGTCCGGTCCATCCGGTCCGTTTGCTCACCCCTACTCGTGCATAAGTATTAGTTGTACTTATATCATAATTTCATTGGTAAATTCTTATATGTGTATATACTGAACTAAAATTGTAAAATAAATTTTATTTATGTGTAAACTTCGTCGTCTGCACCGAACTTATAACTATATAATTATATGTAATTACCTTTAAAGACACAATATTCGAGTATTAATAAAAATAAATTTTTTGTTAAAACCGTAATGCGTGCACAGGTATTATAACTAGTGTCTTTTTTAAATGATTTGACAATATATAAGAGTGTCTCTTTTGTTTTTTTAGTAGTTAATTGGTTTGAATTTTCCAAATACAATAGATAGCAAACAGAAGCATATGTCTAATCTGAATTTTTCCTTCAACTTTAACTTGTTTCTTTCTGAGTTAATCAAAGTTTTTATTGTTTTATACGACAATCATTTTCAAAACACAACGTCAAATAACCTGTGTGTTACTATTTACTAACTTAAATTTTGGTTCAGGTGACACTGCATAAACATATTTTCATCTAAAGAATGAAGGAAATCGAGAAATCTCGCACATCAGTTGATTCTTGTCCATTCAGTCGTTTACCAGACGAAATGGTTCTCCAAATTTTTGACAAGTTAATCGATTTGAAAATCTTATGCCTTTGCAAATCTGTTTCCAAACGTTTCAACCGGATAGTCACTCAAGTCAACACTATATCTTTCACTGCTATCACTGATCCTGTTGTAGAGTATGCATTTGGAATTATATATCAAGACATTCAAATAAATAATCACAAAACATCAAAGGAATCATGCGGAAGCGTATAGAGTTTATTAATGAACAATTAATTAACATAAAAGAATATGCGTACCTTTTCTTGATTCTAGCCGAACAAGAATCAAATCCACAAACTAGCAGCGGATGAACCCTAATTTGATTTAATTAGGATTATGTGAATTACCCCTTACCGTTTTGTAATTCAATCCAAGATAATAACAATAGTGTGTTATTACTATGTTCTTGTACACACGCGTACTAAGCCGAATTAAAGTAATGCTAGTTTTTATAAAACAAATAACTTTGTTTGTGGAAAAAGAGTGTGTCGACACCTTAAGGGTGTTCGACCGGTTTTGAGGACAAGAAACACACACAAAACAATTTTAGGGTTTAGCTTATGAGCACAAGAGATGGAAAAATAAAACCCCTAGCCTTGTTTATATACCCAAGCAAACTTGGTGAACAAGTTGGTTTTTCTTTCCTTGTTTTGTGTCCCTAGGCCGATCGGTTAAGGAGTCCCCAAAGGGATTCCGGAACCTTCCCAACTTTTGCAATTTTAGTCCTTTTCCACAAACATTTAACGACCGTTAGTCCATTACATTAATTACATAACGTCCGTTAGTTATTTCATTTAATAAATAAATAAATACAACATTTATATTTAATTATTAACTTTAAATTCTCATACGTAAAGTGTGCAATCCCATAGTCTCGAGTTCGATCCTAACTCACGTCTACTAATTTATATCCATAAAACCAACAGTATCACAATCGAGAATCTAAAGCCTTTAATACTGTTGCTTCTTTAGGGCCCTTTTGGTCAGCATATTGCTCTTTGTTGAAGTTTCAGAGTAAAATCATTGCATATCCAACTTCCGTCTTTCGTTGAAAGTCTTTCTTTGTTTAAGTGGAAGATTAAGTTTGGGAACAGATTCGACGCGTTTTTATTCCTGTCACCGAATTATATCTACCATAAGAAGGAAGTATATGTTAATGAAATTGATCAAGACATAGAAAATATAGAGTTGATTACGAAGAAAATAAAGACCTCCGTGTTTAGGGATGTGTTGAAAAGGATTATCGTGTTGTTGCGATATTATCATTTTCCCATTCTGGAAAAGGTTTCCATTGTTGATTCCGATAATAGGGGAAAAGTTTCTTTTAGTGGGGGAAAATTGCCGATGTAAGGAATTTATTATATTCACCGCCTGGCAGGTGGAGCGAGAGGCCAAAATATCTGGATTTTCCTAGTAAGATGAGTCGATGTTATGTCCCTTTGTTGGAACCGCCAGGTTTGAGTGCGTCATGAAGGGGTAAGTCTTATGTTAATGTTGAGGGATGATCGCGGATGACATTGACAATTTTATGAAGAGTGATGATAATGATGATGTTGAAGATAAAGAAGAGGTCGCGTATAGTGAAGCTATGATGCGATTTTAAAGAAGCAGGGATCGTATAGAGAGAGGGTAAAGTGGAGGATCGATCACATTTGGGTTTTACTAATCATAACAATTTACAAAAGCAGGTAAACATCATCAAAGCATGCAGCGGAAGAATAAGAATAATATATGTATATTAATTAACCGAATTAGAAACGCGTACCTTTTAGCAATTCAAGTATACCAAACGAAGTTTGAACCAAGAACAAAACCCGAAACCCTAACTTGGGTTTTATGCAATTCGACCCACCAAGAAGTCGACCACCAAGATTCCACAAACACAAGTGCGTTTGTTCTTCGTTCTTGTACACACGTACTAATAGCGATTTGATGTGAAAAGCTAGGTTCTTGAATCACAAATAAAACCAAAACACTTGTTTCTTGAGCTTGGAAAAATCGATCCCTTGAGGAGGGTTATGCGGTCGGCCAAACACAAGAGGGAGGAGAGGAGAAGAGAAATTAGGTTTATTGGTGATCCAAGGTTAAGTTGTGAATAAATACATTGATTTGTATTTATAGGTAACTTAACTTGATGACCAAGTTTGAGTGGGAATGGGTTTGGGAACCCATCCGATTGGCCACATCAACCCAAGAGGGGTTCTAGATCTTTCCAGACTTCTAATTTCAATTCTAGTCCCTTTAGTTTATATTTAACGACCGTTAGCCAAACCTCGTTAAATATTTAACTATCGTTATGTTTTATTTCGTGATAAATAATTAATAATAATAATGTCTTATATATATTAATTATTTAACATCAACTCTCATACGTAATGTGTGCAATCTCGAAGTCTCGAGTTCGAATCCGGACATACGTATATTTAAATATCCATAAAACCTTTCAGCTCCCACTTGGATATTACTAAATATAGTAATGACATTGGTTTAGTCTAGCCTAACACGCCAACGCCCCGGATCGAATCGAGTATGGTTTCTGGAAAACCATTTAATGATTCATCATTTTTACTCATCCTTTGTTACTAATACTACATTAACTATGAATATGGATCAAGTCATCTCATAAGTTAATATTCTGTTTCTCATTGTATTTGATTGAACAAGATTACCAAATCATCTGAACGTATTCCAGATAGATCTTGGGTATGGCCATACAAACATCTTGTCAACCCTACGAGGGCCCCAAATATAGTATTATACTTTGAAACAAATTCAAAGGAACAAATTCTCTTGACTACAAACATAACTCATGAACTTTGTAACACTTCTGAAAATAGCCCTTATAACTACCATTTACGGATAGCGTTAGACTATCTTACACAAATGCACTACATTCATATCAGTTATCTGGTATCTCAAGTCTGAGGATAAACACTTCATGATATACTTAATGACAAAGATCCAAAAGTATCATCATGTAAAGTTGGGATGAGTCCTATATTCAATTCATTGAATATCATGTGAATCTGGTATGTCCTACACATCAATATACTTTAAGTATATTCTACAAAAACTCAGATTTGTCTTAATTCAATGACATTCCCACATCATTGATCGACAACGGACTATTTAGAATAACATAAGTTATTCATGGATTAAACATGCAAATATAGGATATAATATTTAGAAAATGAAAAATAAACATAAACAACTATTTTATTTCATTAAAGTAATATTTGTTCATAACATTCTTTATCCAAATACTAATCACAGATCTGCATGAAACTACTAGCTAAACAAAGTCCTATCCCATCAGCATGGTCAGTAAGTTTTTCTTTTGGCAAAGGCTTAGTAAAGGGATCGATTATCATCTCAGTATGAACTTTGAGTAGATTGATTTCACCTATTTCGACTTGTTCTCGAACATAGTGACATCGACAAGGAAAATGTCCGGCGCCTTCATGACTCAGGGCTCATTGGCAAATATTATTGCAGCAGAGTTGTCACAATACACATTTAAAGGTAATTCGATTGAGGGCAATACTCCGAGTCCCGAAATGAATTTCCTAATCCTAACAGCTTCCATCGCAGCTGGCGAAGCGGCTATGTACTCAGCTTACGTAATAGACATCGCATCGTTGTATGCTTCTTGCTCTTCCCAATAACGCTCCTCCATTAATGACAAAGACATAACCCATCCGAGACTTTGTATCATCTTTATCGCTTTGGAATGACGCACGCAAAACCTATAACATCAAGTTCGCATCGGATTTCCTCCATACACTAGAAACATTTCTTTAGTATCCCTTAGATACTTAAGAATGTTCTTAACAGCTTGCGTTGTTTCACACCGGGTTCTATTGATACCGACTGGTGATATTCTGTGCAAACGCCACATCAGGCCTTGTACATCTCACAGCATGCATGATAGATCCTACAAGGAAGCATAAGGAACTTTTTCATGTGTGCCACCTCTTCAGTGTTGCGCATAGTTTATTACTCAAGCCATGTTCAACTTGCATCGGCAAATATCCCTTCTTGGAATCTTGCATATTGAATCTCTTCAATATTTTATCAATGTAAGCACTTTGGCTTAGTCCAATTAACCGCCTTGATCTATCTCGGTAGATCTTGATTCCCGAGAATAAATGCTGCTTTCCCTAAATCCTTCATAGAAAAGCACTTTCCAAGATAAGACTTTACATCTTGCAAACTTGGAATGTCGTTTCCCATGATCAATATGTCATCGACATATAAGATAAGGAAAATAACATTACTCCCACTAGCTTTGTGATACACACATGGCTCATCAAGATTTTGAGTGAAACCAAATTTCTTGATTTCTTCATCAAACTTCTTGTTCCATTGCCTTGATGCTTGCTTCAATCCATAAATGGATCTTTGAAGTTTGCATACACGCCGGAAACTTTGGATTCACAAACCCTTCAGGATGCGCCATATAGATGTCCTCATCTAGGCGACCGTTTAAGAAGGCACTTTTGACATCCATTTGCCATATCTCATAGTCATAGTACGCAGCTATGGCTATAAGAATCCTAATAGCTCTAATGTCTGCTACAGGAGAAAATGTCTCCTCTTAGTCTATCCCAAAGGTTTGAGTATACCCTTGAGCTACAAGACGAGCTTTATAGGTGTGTGCATTGCCATCCATGTCAGTCTTTATCTTATAGAGCCACTTACTTCCAACTACCTTAGCATTTGAAGGTAAGTCAACCTCTATCCAAACTTCGTTATCTTTCATGGATTGCATTTCCCCATTCATTGCAACTCGCCATTTTTCCTTTTCAGGACTCATCATGGCAACTTTATAGTTAGCAGGTTCACCAAGATCCCCAACATATTTTCCTCGGCTTCTACGTTGAGACATAGACGCCAGTGCACGCGTAGTCCTTGAAGATCTACGAATGGGAACCACTTCAACTTCGGTGGAACACTCGGACTTTCAGGTTCTACTTGAGGTTGGCTAGTGTTTTCAGAAGGTGTTGTATCTTCTTGATCATATTCCAGATCATAAACTCTCCCACTGAATTCATGAGATATGAGATCCTTTTCAAGAAAGTCTCCATACCTAGCAACAATTACTTTGTTTTCAGGTGGAAAGTAAAAGTAGTAACCCATAGTTTCCTTTGGGTATCCTACGAAGATACACTTAACAGATCTTTGTTGTAGCTTATCAGCAGAGTCACGTTTAACAAACGCCTCACAACCCCAGACCTTTAAGTAAGACAAGTTGGGAGCTTTCCCATACCACACTTCATAAGGAGTCTTATCAACCTTTTTAGTTGGAACCATATTCAATATGCAAACAACAGTTTCTAAAGCATAATCCCAAAAAGATAAGGGAAGAGTTGTAATATTAAACATTGATCGCACCATGTCTAGCAATGTACGGTTTCTTCTCTCAGATACACCATTTTGTTGTGGAGTATATGGAGATGTGAGTTGTTGGACGATACCACACTCAGCTAGATAATCTTTAAACTCTTGGCTTAAATATTCACCACCTCTATCGGATCGACGAGCTTTAATCTTCTTTCCTAGTTGCAGTTCTACTTCACTCTTAAAAACCTTAAATGTTTCAAAGACTTCATGTTTATGTTTAAGTAAATAAACATAACCATAACGACCGAAATCATCGGTAAAGGTTAAGAAGTAGCTAGCACCCTTCCTTGACACATGTCTTAGTGGTCCACATACGTCAATATGTATCACACCAAGAAGATCAGAAGCCCTTTCTAAACTATTTGTAAAAGGTTTCTTGGTCAACTTCGGATATGCAAGATTCGCATTTATCAAATAATTCATCATTGATGTCTTGCAAAAGCCCATCGTGTTGCAGCTTTTGCATGCGTTTCTTGCCTATGTGAGCAAGTCTACAATGCCAAAGAAATGAAGAATCCAAATCACCTTTGATTCTTTTATTATTGATGCTAAAGACATAATTATTTTTATCAATCACATTATCATGCAAATCAATTTCAAACACACCATTTACTGGAATAACATTAAAGTAAAAAACACCATTTAAAAAAACCGAAATTCCATAATCAGTAAATGTATGAATAAAACCAATATCTTTTAACAAGGAAACAGAAACGACACCCCCAACAATTGAAGTTGCGTAATGACAATCGTTTAAAGACATTACTAAACCCGAAGGTAAAACTAAATCAAACGTGCCTATAGCTTCAACGACTGCATGTGCTCCATTACCCACGTGCATGTATTGCTGTCCATAGGCAAGCTTCCTTGTCTCTCTAAGTCCCTGCAGTGTATTACAAATGTGAATACCACATCCAATATCATATACCCGGGAATTTATTTTATGAGGAAAAGAAAATAATTCTATCATCAAAAGAGTAACGAAGTCACCACAGTGCGATATTTTTATACCTCTTATTAGCAACTCATCAAGGTAGAGTGGACAATTCCTCTTCCGGTGTCCTACCTCGGTGCGTGATGACAAGCTGA
The DNA here is from genome assembly GCA_910596185.1 of Chrysanthemum makinoi. NCBI lineage: Eukaryota > Viridiplantae > Streptophyta > Magnoliopsida > Asterales > Asteraceae > Chrysanthemum > Chrysanthemum makinoi. Next base: position 85,835,352 of record OU343217.1, on the reverse strand, counting down.
TCCTTCTTGATTCTCACGCTTTTTGGGAGGGTACTTCTTTGGTTCTTGTTGATAAGTCATAACTTGTTTTCCCTTATCAACTTTACCCTTACCTTTCCCTTTCTTGTTCGCTAGCGGCTTATTAGGCTTAGAAATCCTACCCTTCTGGATGGTCAGACCGCAGGTGTAGGGGCCTTCTTGGGCAAACCTTTCTCGTAATCAATGAGCATTGCATGTACCTCACCGATTTGTCTTCCCGTGCAATGCATATTGTAATTGTGCACGAAACCATCAAACTCCTTGTTAAGGGATCTGTTGATAAGGCCAATTTGTATGTCATTGGGGTAGACATAGTTAAGTCGCCCGAGCTGGTCCATGTAACTCATCATTTCCGCGGTGAAACCATACGGGTTTCCCTTCTCCTTGCTTGCAACTATGAAGAGCATCTATCGGATCATACTGACTCTGATCAAATACGGGCTTTTCAAACAACCTTTGCAATTCTTCAAGCATGAGGTTAGGGAAGTAATTCTCAAACTGATTTTGCAAGTTTGAGTTCATACTTCCAAGCATAATGAAGGCGACCTCATTATACTTGTCATACTCAGATTGCCATGCAGCTCGTGCTTCAGTAGCATCACCGCAGGTTTAGGAGGACAAGGCGTAGTCAAATAATCTAGTCTTTTGGCAACCCTCAAGACAATTACGTGTTGCGATACCAATCATTGAAATTTGCGCTACCAGTCAATTTCTCTCGATCAAACATAGATTTGAGCGACGAGGCTAGTGCGATGAGATTCAAATTTGAGCCATTTCTCTGAAAATAAAAGTTCAAAAGTTAGTACTTTCGATAAGTAAACATTCAAGAAAATAAAATACCCTTTGATCAATATTCATATTAACCATAGTATTTTCCTTGAATTTTGGATCCTCATTATCATAGTTTCACCACATCGGTTGATCTGCTAGTGGTGAAAGTATAGAATAGGTAATTGTTGAAAAACAATAATTGACAAACAATTTTTCAATTCCAAAAGTTATGGGATTTACAATTTTGCCAAAACAATTAATGCAAAACGTAAGCATGTTTCATCCCATCTTATGCCTTAAGTCATAGGTCTCACTAACTAACTTAATTAAGTTGTCTAATTTAGAAACTGCAAATAATTAAGCTGATGTTTCACACAAGAAAAAAATTCACCTTGTTATTGTGTTTCATATCATTAGATGGCATAAACTTAAATTTAAAAGGTACAATTTTTGACGTGTAATAAAAACTTATGTATAAAGAAGCATGCATACACTTTATATCATAAAATTTTCGAAAAAACTTACATAAAATTTTAATTGCTAAGATTAAATTCTACAAAGTTTTAATCGATACGTTGAGAAACTTACAACTTTGCACTAAGATGCTTCGTACATTGAATGGTTATACTAGGTAGCTCCAATCGAACTCACGGGAGGGACCGGTAAGCGCAAAAGCATAAACTTAGACATCCTTTCGTGTGTATGTGCACTTCTTAATTAACCCCTTTATAGTTTGTTCTAGTGGGTGAGCCGTTCTAGCCATTTAGTACAGTCGCATCAATCGATTAAAAGTTCAAAAATTAATACTTAGAAAACAAATCAGTTTCGCCATTATTTAGTCCATTTATTTTTCTATTAATAAAAACCCTTTTTGCTTACTAACATGTCAAACAATATATAAAAAAAAGCATTTTAATAAAAATTAAACACACTCAAATAATATAAACATATAACTAAACAATTTTAACATATGTAAAAACAATTAGCCACATGCATAATTATTTCGATAAACTCTAATAAACAATTCTAGGCGTAAATAAATGCATACATTAACTAGGGCTTTCACCTACAAGTAGATGAGCCACATACATCGACAAGTCGATTGCGTAAGCCAAAGTTAATAGTATACCAAATAGCATATAACGAATTTTTATTAGTTATAATTGAGGTCTTCCTCAATTTAATAATTATCAAATAAATAAAACATGTGTGTATTACTAAATAATTTATTACAAACAATACTCCATGGCAAAACATGCATGTTCCACCATGGATTCCGCATAACAATTATCACACAAGATACGCATATTACATGACACATAACAATTTATGTGTTTCGAATTCAAAACCCTAGAAACCATAAAAAACATGCATATAACCATAAAGATTCAATTTTTATGTGTTTCGGTAATTAATTACATCATATTAACGGCTCGTGATGCCCTTTGTTGGGTTTTACTAATCATAACAATTTACAAAAGCAGGTAAACATCATCAAAGCATGCAGCGGAAGAATATAGAATAATATATGTATATTAATTAACCGAATTAGAAAGCTGCACCTTTTAGCAATTCAAGTAAACCAAACGAAGTTTGAACCAAGAACAAAACCCGAAACCCTAACTTGGGTTTTATGCAATTCGACCCACCAAGAAGTTGACCACCAAGATTCCACGAACACAAGTGTGTTTGTTCTTCGTTCTTGTACACACGTACTAATAGCGATTTGATGTGAAAAGCTAGGTTCTTGAATCACAAATAAAACCAAAACACTTGTTTCTTGAGCTTGGAAAAATCGATCCCTTGAGGAGGGGGGTTGTACGATCGGCCAAACACAAGAGGGAGGAGAGGATAAGAGAAATTAGGTTTATTGGTGATCCAAGGTTAAGTTGTGAATGAATACATTGATTTGTATTTATAGGTAACTTAACTTGATGACCAAGTTTGAGTGGGAATGGGTTTGGGAACCCATCCGATCGGCCACATCAACCCAAGAGGGGTTCTAGATCTTTTCCGACTTCTAATTTCAATTCTAGTCCCTTTAGTTTATATGTAACGACCGTTAGCCAAACCTCGTTAAATATTTAACTATCTTTATGTTTTATTTCGTGACAAATAATTAATAATAATAACGTCTTATATATATTAATTATTTAACATCAACTCTCATACGTAATGTGTGCAATCCCGAAGTCTCGAGTTCGAATCCGGACATACGTATATTTAAATATCCATAAAACCTTTCATAGTCATCTTCTTGTAAGTTTTAATTTTAACATTTTTGTTAGTTATATGCACGTTTTCTTAAAGATTGTTTTCTAATTTTGCTTAGATTCTTGATGATTGGGTCAACTTTTACATGTTATGCAGTTTGACTGTTTATAGTCTGTGCTAAAAGTAACTGGGTTACAAAAGACTGAAACTAGTTAGTTGTATTTAACGCTGTATTAACTTACTTTTCCAGTTAATTGAGTTAATCCTATTTTTCTATAGCCCAATTAGGCCCACTTTAATATCTTGAAATGCTTACCCGTTCACTCAATAGTTATTAACGTTGAAGCTGGTTTGGGGCATATAACATCTAGCCGTCCATAGGTACGATAAAGCATAAATTAAGAGCCCATATGGAACACTGTTTTCACAACAAGTGATCCGGTGCACTTTAATGGTTTATGCATATATGCTCTGTGTTTATTATTCAATGAAGTAAGTAAACAGCCAAAAATATTATTGTAAAAAACTTCTACTTACTAATTTTTTGCAATAAGATCAATTATAGCCTTTGATAATTTGAATAAGAAATAGCATCTTTTTTATGTTAAGAGTGTGATTTGGTCATCCCTGGTTATCTGAACAGACATAGTATCTGTGGAGTTAGAAGTTGTTTCTTTGTTTAGTAAATCCAGCATGGCCTCCGCTTATCTATTTTTCGGTGACCATACCCTTGAAAGCTTACATTTGATCTCGACAGTTAACTTAAAGTTGTGTAGATCCTTCATCTCTTTATTCTGTGTAAGAGATTGCTAATCATCTGCTGTATGATGTTCATAAAAGCTGCATTTATTTTGTAACCTTTTTGAAATGAAGATTTCATATTGTGCTCCTTTAGACCTCTTTGACATGCCATGTGAACAATAGGTGAGCACAGAAAAAGTTATGATGGGAATGAATTATGTGAGAGTAGGGAGTTTATTGGCATGGGTTGGTTTGACCGAGAACACTTTAGGAGAGTGATGAAGGTAGCAACAGGATGCCAGAGGTACTAAAAAGCTTATGCATTTCAGATAAGCTATTGTAAGAAACTAGGAATAATGGTCAATGGTCCACTACAATACGTCTTTATGGAATACTAAATATAAGTAATAGCAACATTAAAGGAGTTCATTTCTCAAACAAATGATAGACTCTTCCTGCTGTCTCGAATCTTAATATGTATAATTTGGATGAATAATGCTTTTAGATAATTAAGCTGTCTACAAATAACCTACCGATGGTGCACTTTTTTCTTCTTGATATCTAATTACAAATGAAGCATTTCCTCATCTTGAAGGTGCATTAATAAGCATTACAGATACACTCTCTTAAACATGAGTGACCATACAGTAACAAGGGCCAGTAAAAGATACATTTGCATCTTGTTTATTAAACAACTTACATATCTTTTCAATTAGTAATAGGGGCTTGCGTCATGTAATCTGTGAGAGGGTATAGCAACAAGTGGTTTCCTTTCCTTCATCACAAATCCAAATTCATCCGAAAGCTCAAACTCTTCATCTTTAGGCAAACTCCACGCAAAAGAATGCCATAATACATATCTACATCTTCTCCCCAAGGGGCATTCTTGGGCATATTCTTCTTCCATATCCAAATGGCAAAAACATCAAATTATTTCCGTTATAATTCCATTTGCTTCTCAAGAACCTCTCGGGCTTGAACTCCAGTGGACTAGTCCAGTTCTTGGGATCATGAAGAATTGCCCAAATATTCATATAGACAATACTACCCTTTGAAATGGTGTATCCAGGTACCATGCAAGTTTCATCTGGATTAGGAGAGTAAGAGGAGGTTGTAGTCAGATGTCTCCTTGATCACTACATCCAAATATGTCAATTTGGGTCGATGTGAATCTTCAACAATGTTCATACTTCATACCAATTTATCATTCTCATGTAAACCCATCTGCTGGAATCCTCTTTGAGATCAATCATCCATCAGAACAAGTTTATCCCATTGTTAATTTAGTTACTGTTTTTATAGTATAGTTTTAAAGACAATTGCTGTCCAATGATTATATGTTTATGTCTGCAAATTTCATATGGGTTGGGCCTTGGTCCCAAACGACCCATTATGGAAAAACAGTTAATATGGTTGACAGTTATTTTCCAAAAGGTTTGTCTGTTGATTCACCTCTTGGAAATGTATAAATAGTTCTCTTCTGTAAAACAGTTAATCAATCAATCAATATATAAAAGTTAGTTACTTTAAATTTTCCTCCATATTTGTTTTATCCTACTGCATACTTTTCTGCATACATACACTACACTTAAGCACATTTCACAACCAATGGCCAACACTAATTCCTACATGGATCATAACCGGTCAAGGCATCACAAACATGGCCAAGATCAGATTAAGAATTGGCATCAACGCACAGGTTTAAGGAGGCCATTGAGAAGAAAATTTCAAGACAACTTTCTCTTGAGACAACAAAAAAGGGAGAGGGAGGAAAGATTGGGAATTTGCATAAAGCAAATCACCCAAGACTGTAAGGACATGCTAAAGAAGAAACTTGAAAAAATCAAGGACTTCAACCAAACACTCCCACAGTCTCACCATACTGTCTCACAACACTCATTCAGGAAACAAAGGTGTTTCAAGTGCAAGCAAGAGGGGCACATCATAAAAGACCGTCCTACAAAGAAAATGAAGGAAGAAGTGGGAAATCAAGATGTTCCTAGTGACTATGCAGAAACATCCACTGCACATCACAAGTTTCAAAGCCCTACTGTAAGTATAAAGTTTCCAGAATTAATCCACTTTGAAACCAAATGCATATTAAAGGGTACTGATCAAGAACACTCAGACAATATATGGTACATAAGCAACCATATAAATATGCATGTCTGTTCAAGGGTAAATTTATTTTGCAAACTAAAGGAGAAGTTTTCTGTTGGAAAAATTGAAGAGGAAAACAAACTACTCTTTACATATGGTATTGGGGAAGTAATTGTCAAAAATGGAAATGGGAAATATCTAATCCTAGGGGTTCTCTATACCCCTGAAGTATCCTTAAACATACTTTCTGTTGACCTACTTGAAAAACAAGGGGTAGAAGTTCTCTATGAGAACAATACTTGCGCACTGTGATGAGTGTGTAAATACTCATCATTTTTAATCAAATCTGAACTGCAAAACGTCTTAAAAATGCTCACAAATGCATCAAAACACTGAAAATATTCCAAAATTACATTTTATATGTTTCAGACGCAAAATGTTTAAAATCAGATGAAAAATGAGCTAAGTTTGCATAATTGGCGGGTCCCCAAGTTTCAAAAATTGTCAAAAATAGTCCTTGAGCAATTATTTCAAAAGAAAAGTCACCAAAGGTCCTTTTAAAATCATAACTTGTCAAAATTAGTCCTTTGGTGAAAAATATCAAAAGTTTGAGAAAATTACAAAGATGGTCCTTCAACTTTGAAAATTGGCAGAATTGGTCCCTGAAAAATGTGAAAATGGCAACTTTGGTCCTTGTAATATTAACACTTGTCAATTTCAGTCCTTGGAGCAACTTTGAGATATTGGCAGCCTAGGTCCCTACAGTTTCAGAAATTACAAGTTAGGCCCTTGTATTCTAAACCCTTTAATACTCCACTTGGACTAGTCAAATTGCAAATGACCCCCTGCCTTTTACTCTTGGGCCCCTGTCACTAATACTTTTGGACCCCCTCTTTATTTAATACCCAGTCAAACCTCCTTTGACTCACCTTTTCCCTCCATCCTCACGGGTTACCACTTCTCCATCATTCCCCCCCTGCAACCTCTGAAAACACTCCATCATCATCACCCTTATCCCTCCTCCAAACACTCAATTCCAAGATTCATTAAATGCACCTTTTAACCCCACACTCAACTCCCAACTGTTAAAAACAGTTTTGGCTAAAACCATCCAATGGCCAAAATCAATCCAAGCAATCCAAGGGTCAGTTTTAGTCTTGGGAAATGTCCAGAGAGGAGAGGGGAGTTTGGAGCTTATATAAAGGAAGAGGAAGCAACAAGTAGTAGTTAGTTAGTTTTTAAAATTACAATGTATGTCGTTTTCTAAATTTCTTAGTCCTAAATAGATTTGTAGTTGTATTTTCGGGTTCATTGTATTAAGTTAACTTGTTTCAGTGTATCAAAACTCTTATCAAGTATCAATTCAAGTTTTAGTTCAAATTTCATATTTCTGTGACACTGTTGAAATTTTCGTTCCAATTCTATGCACAATCTTTTAGTAACTTATTTTTAAGCTCCATTAAGTTTGTTTAAGCTAGTGAAAGCTTTTTGAAAGCTTATGTATTAAGATTCAAGCATTTTGGTTCAAGGTCAACAAAAGTCAAACTGAGCCTCAATTGGGTTTGGAAATGGTTCTGGTGTTGAGATCTTGAATTGGGGGTGGATTAGACTAGGATTAGAATAGATTGGATTTGGTTTAGCCTGCATACATTGGACCTCGTGAGTAAAGTTTCTCAGTTTCAATTTTCAAGTCCATTTTGCATTTTAGCTTATCTTGTAACTGTGGTCACCATTAGTGTAAAACTTGCTCATATAGTTGTATTTAGGTATTGTAAACACAGTTTGATCATTTAAACAAGTTTGCTCAGTTGTTATCTTATTTTAAGTGCATAACAGTTATATATAAGGTGTGTTTGGATTTGCCATTTAATCTGTATTGGAGGTTTGTTCAGAGGTTGTAGCCTGTTGTTTCAGGTTTGTTTAGATCTAATATACTCATTTGAGTCAGTACTTGTACACACAAAAGCTCAAAAGTCAAAATCCTACTCTAATCCTTCTTAACGACTTCTTGTTGGAATTTTGCAAATCCAAAATCTTGTTTTATGTTTAAAGTACTTAGATATAGCTTGCATTAACCTTGTTTCATCATTAACATCATATTCAATCCAAAAATCAAGCTCAAAGTTGGCAAAAGTCAACTTTTCAGTTTTATTAAGAAAATCAAAATGACAAAATGTCGGTTTGGCCAACATAGGTTGATTTTTCTTGAGCTCGGTTCTGAACCAATCCAAGTGAATCTTGTGGTTTTAGAAACTCCTCTTGGTCTACTTTCTTTTTGTCATTTTTGTGTAATTTTGTTTAATTTTTATAAGCCCCTAATTAGCTTGTTAAATTGGTACCAAATCCCACGCAGGCATCAGTGCCTGAGTGGGTTACACAGATTTTGCAGATCTTGTATTTGGCTCATTAGAGCTCCTCAAGGTCTGTCCTTGGGGTTTTGCATAGCTACCCAGGTCTAGGTGAGATTCCATCTTTTGCTCTTTAGTTCCTAGCTTATTTGAATGCTTATTCTTACGCCTAAACATGTCCCTCACAACTGATTTACGCCACAAATCTCATAAACTCAAATCTGTTGTAGTTGCTTATCAGTGGTTTAGGCCAGTTGATTCTTGTTGCATTTCAGTTACTTTAGCATACTTAAGCTCCTGTTTTGGTTTGGTGTCTTTTGGATCTCATTTGCTTATTCAAGTGCTTATTCCAATAAGCACTTGGTCTTCAGTTCTTAATTTCTCCACATAAGCACCTATTTTTCCATTTTTCTTATATTCCTAATATCATTTTAGACTTTTCCTGAAATTTTCAGATTTTTCTAAGTTGTTTTGCTATTTTTCTTAATTTAAATTAGTTTTTAAGTATTTTTAAATAGCATTTAATACAAAAAATTAAGAAAAGTTTCAAAAAAATAATTTTTCAATTTTATTAAGTTTAGATAAATATAAAAAGCCAAAAAAGTATTTTTCCATATTTTTCTTAGTTAAATTTGTATTTTTAAATAATTTAATTAGTGTTTAATAGTATTAAATTCCTAGAAAATAGAAAATTAATCATAAAAATACAAAAATAGTTTTGAAAATTCTCTTTTGATATTTTAGACTTTTCCATTTCATAATTTTATTTTTCTAGCTTTATTTCCTAATTTCTTGTATTTTAGATAATTATTTAATAGTTAAAAATAGTTTTTAATTAATAATAATTAATTAAATAGTTATAAAAATAATTTTATTTTTCTAAATATTTTCTTTTATCATTAGGTTTGTAAAATTATCATTTTCATATTTTTAGGGTTAATATTGTGTAAGTTTCACTTTTTATTTTTATGCTTTACGTATTTTTATTTTAAACGTAAGTTTTTAGTTTTAATTTTTAAACGTTCATCATTTTAAAAATAGTGATAGCGTTTATTTAATAGTTTTTATCTTTTTAATTTCCTTTAATTTGCATTTAAGCCGTTTTAATTTGTTGGCTTTTTCTGTAGTTTTAAATCATAACCAAATCCCTTTATCCGTTCAAATCTCTCGATCACTATACGTTTGATAATCCATTGCATAGCTCGCTGGGACATAACGACCCGGGGAAACACTATACTCCTCAGATCTTCATTGATTTCGTGCTTAAGTAGTTTTAAGCTGGTTACGGTCCGCCATTCACAAGTGGCGGGCTTGTGTGATTTAGCTTGATGTTTGGCGCGATCAAATTTTTACGGCGCCGCGGAGTCTTTGATTATCTTACGTTTAGCAGATTAGTAATTTGGATATTCACTCTTTGTTCATACCATCCATCCGTATATGTTTATATTTTCTTATCCAAAAACCCCAAAAATACTCTTCTCATTCCTCTTATCCGTATGATTCTTTATCCCTTTACCCTCTATCCATTTGATTCTAACTTCTTCTATTCGATGGAATCATCGATTCCTTGTGTCGGTTGTGGAGAACCGCTTTGGTTACCGTGTCGTTGGTGTATGCGTCGCGAACGCGATGCGGTAATGACATTCGTAACGGAAGTTGTTTGTTTTGCGGTTCGAGGAATTCATGTTCTTATGATCAAAATTTTTTCAATGAGCCGAAAAATTTCTCCGACTACCCACCCCAACCCCAAAATTTTTCGTTCAATCGGCAGTATTGCTATGGTTGTGGGGATCCGTTAGTTGATTTTCGATGTCAACGATGTTCTTGCGAGAGGTGTGGAAATGATCTTACGGATGGATTTTGTTCGTTTTGTGCTTGAAGTGAAAACTCATGCACTTATCAGAACTTTTCCAATTATCCTCAAAACGATTTTAGCCACCCTCCTCAGTATTCATTTGAGCAAGAACCGTGCTATCAAAGTTTTAATGACACATCGTTTGAATGTACCAATTGTTCTTGCACAAATTGTGGAGGTCCTCTTCAATGTCAACCGTGGAATCAAAATTACTATACTTCCGGTTTTGACAATTTCCAACCTCCACAAAGACCATACGGTTCAAACCCCACCTGAGCCGTTGTCTCAAGAAATCTCCCATGATTTTGAAACCGCAATGAAAACACTTGAGGATATGATGATTAACTTTAAGAATCAAGTGAGTGGTGAAAAACCATGGGAGAATTGCTAGCCGAAGAGCGAGAGGCCCGCCAATCAAGGGAAGAATTATTAGCCCTAGAGCATGCGCTCTAAAGTTCCCAATTTCTTAAGGCAGCTCTATATGATGATGACGAGGAGGGATTTTATCCTTTTAGAAATAATATTTCTCAACCTCCTCGGTCGGTTGATATCCCAGATTGATATTCCATCTCAAACAACTGCTATCACACCCGATATTCCCACTCACTCTCTAACCATGGGGGATGAGCATCTTGACACTGTTCCTGAAAAGGAATCGGACGACTTCATAAAGTCTAGTGTTGAGAACCTTGTCCCAATCGAGAGTCAGGGGAATTTCGATCATATGTGTGATTCTTCTTTCCCTCTTGAGTGTTCAAATGATCATTTGGAAACTTTCTCCGATTTTAGCGATGATTGTGCTTCCCATGGAGACATTGAGTTTGTCGAGGCATCACTCCCCAGTCGATCCTCTTCTTGAGGAGTTCTCCGGTGAACTCACTCACATCAATCCACTCTTTGATTTGAAGCGATCTGGGAGAGCCGAAAGTCTCATTGATAATGATCGTTCACTCACTTCTTATCCTAATGGTCAATAGAGAATGTTGACCACTTTGTTCCCGAAACATTCAAAGCTACTTTCACCAATCCTCTATTTGAATTCGACTCGGAATTCACTTTAATTTCTGAGAATCCACTCTTTGATACTCGGTCGAGGATAGTGATGAGCCCACAATGGAACAAGAGTTCACAAATTCACATCATGTGAATGATTCTCTTCATGAGGAGTTCACCGGTGAACTCACTCATATCATGACTCCGGAGTATGATCGCTTGGATGGCAAAAATCATGATCAGGGGGAAAAGTTCTCAATCATGAGAGTTTGTATTTCTATGACAAATTTTCCAAACCTCCCTCCCGAGATGCTTTCCAAACCAAAGAGCTCAACCTATAAAATCCAAATAAGTGCAATTGCACTTAATCCCAAGGAAGAAGAGTTAGTCATGATCATCATCATGATTCTCCTTCTTTTCTTCACATACGGTGTGACTTCTCATTCCCTTTTCTCCTTCGGGAATGAGGACACTATCTTTGACCCCGGCATTTTCATTTATCATTTGTGAGCCGGTTCTCTCTATATCTCATCGGTGTGGAACTTTCACGTGCTTCAAATGTTGTCCAAACATCTTGAATGAAAGTCCGATGGAGATTGTTTCTTCCACTTTGCTTCCCCATGAACCAATGAATACGGGGTCGAGTCAAGCTAGCGACTCGGTAACCAAAAACAATAGCACACACCATATGGGTTTTCACCCATATTTCTGACTTCTTTCTATTTTCTACCACCCTAGTGTGGGGGTTGCCCACATGTTTAAAAAAAAAATCTTTCTAAATAATGGCCATAATATTTCCTTTTTCGTTTCTTTGTTTCGACATAACAGTAGGTACTTTGAATATTGAGGGCAATATTCATTTCTAAGTGTGGGGGGGAATTCTCACGAAATTTATCATGTAATTATACCTCCCAATTCCCGTTTTGGCCAAATTTTTTTTGGAGTAAGTGTTTTACACTTTCTCATTTGGTTATCAGTCCGCCATGTCTAATAAACTAAAGGATTGGCTAATCCAAGAGCAAACGGCTCTTGGTAAAGATTTCTCAAATCCGTTTATATGGCTTGCAATTTGCCCAAAATTGTATGGTTCTCAACTCACCATATCCTAAAAAGTGAAGAGTTGGCTAGCCCGCAAGATTATGGCTTGTGGTAAAGGCGGTGGAAAATCCATAATTGGTATTCAGCTCACCAAAGATAATTCTGATAATTTATCTAAGAGTTGGCTAGTCCGGAAAGTACGGCTTCGGTAAAGACAAATCAAATCTGTTGGAAGTTGGTGGTTTGCTCAAAATCACATGGTTATCGGTGTACCATGGTTCTTACTTGAACTAAAACATTTGGCTACTCGAAGTAATGGCTTCTTGTAAAGAGATCAAAACCATTAAGTTTTTCTCAAAAGATTGCTAGGGACTAGCAATAGTTTAGTGTGGGGATTGATGAGTGTGTAAATACTCATCATTTTTAATCAAATCTGAACTGCAAAACGTCTAAAAATGCTCAGAAATGCATCAAAACACTGAAAATATTCCAAAATTGCATTTTATATGTTTCGACGCAAAATGTTTAAAATCAGATGAAAAATGAGCTAAGTTTGCATAATTGGCAGTTTCAGTCCCCCAAGTTTCAAAAATTGTCAAAAATAGTCCCTGAGCAATTATTTCAAAAGAAAAGTCACCAAAGGTCCTTTTAAAATCATAACTTGTCAAAATTAGTCCTTTGGTGAAAAATATCAAAAGTTTGAGAAAATTACAAAGATGGTCCTTCAACTTTGAAAAATGGCAACTTTGGTCCTTGTAATATTAACACTTGTCAATTTCAGTCCTTGGAGCAACTTTGAGATATTGGCAGCCTAGGTCCCTACAGTTTCAGAAATTACAAGTTAGGCCCTTGTATTCTAAACCCTTTAATACTCCACTTGGACTAGTCAAATTGCAAATGACCCCTGCCTTTTACTCTTGGACCCCTGTCACTAATACTTTTGGACCCCCTCTTTATTTAATACCCAGTCAAACCTCCTTTGACTCACCTTTTCCCTCCATCCTCACGGGTTACCACTTCTCCATCATTCCCCCACGCAACCTCTCGAAAACACTCCATCATCATCACCCTTATCCCTCCTCCAAACACTCAATGCCAAGATTCATTAAATGCACCTTTTAACCCCACACTCAACTCCCAACTGTTAAAACAGTTTTGGCGTAAAACCATCCAATGGCCAAAATCAATCCAAGCAATCCAAGGGTCGGTTTTAGTCTTTGGGAAATGTCCAGAGAGAGGAGAGAGGGAGTTTGGAGCTTATATAAAGGAAGAGGAAGCAACAAGTAGTAGTTAGTTAGTTTTTAAAATTACAATGTATGTCGTTTTCTAAATTTCTTAGTCCTAAATAGATTTGTAGTTGTATTTTCAGGTTCATTGTATTAAATTACCTTGTTTGATGTATCAAAACTCTTATCAAGTACCAATTCAAGTTTTAATTCAAATTTCATATTTCCTGTGACACTGTTAAAATTTTCAGTTTCCAATTCTATGCACAATCTTTTAGTAACTTATTTTTAAGCTCCATTAAGTTTGTTTAAGCTAGTGAAAGCTTTTTGAAAGCTTATGTATTAAGATTCAAGCATTTTGGTTCAAGGTCAACAAAAGTCAAACTGAGCCTCAATTGGGTTTGGAAATGGTTCTTGGTGTTGCAGATCTTGAATTGGGGGTGGATTAGACTAGGATTAGAATAGATTGGATTTGGTTTAGCTGCATACAATTTGGACCTCCTGTGAGTAAAGTTTCTCAGTTTCAATTTTCAAGTCCATTTTGCATTTTAGCTTATCTTGTAACTGTGGTCACCATTAGTGTAAAACTTGCTCATATAGTTGTATTTAGGTATTGTAAACACAGTTTGATCATTTAAACAAGTTTGCTCAGTTGTTATCTTATTTTAAGTGCATAACAGTTATATATAAGGTGTGTTTGGATTTGCCATTTAATCTGTATTGGAGGTTTGTTCAGAGGTTGTAGCCTGTTGTTTCAGGTTTGTTTAGATCTAATATACTCATTTGAGTCAGTACTTGTACACACAAAAGCTCAAAAGTCAAAATCCTACTCTAATCCTTCTTAACAGCTTACTGTTGGAATTTTGCAAATCCAAAATCTTGTTTTATGTTTAAAGTACTTAGATATAGCTTGCATTAACCTTGTTTCATCATTAACATCATATTCAATCCAAAAATCAAGCTCAAAGTTGGCAAAAGTCAACTTTTCAGTTTTATTAAGAAAATCAAAATGACAAAATGTCAGTTTTGGCCAACATAGGTTGATTTTTCTTGAGCTCAGTTCTGAACCAATCCAAGTGAATCTTGTGGTTTTAGAAACTCCTCTTGGTCTACTTTCTTTTTGTCATTTTTGTGTAATTTTGTTTAATTTTTATAAGCCCCTAATTAGCTTGTTAAATTGGTACCAAATCCCCAATGCGGGCATCAGTGCCGCGAGGGGTTACAGATTTTGCGATCTTGTATTTGGCTCATTAGAGCTCCTCAAGGTCTGTCCTTGGGGTTTTGCATAGCTACCCAGGTCTAGGTGAGATTCCATCTTTTGCTCTTTAGTTCCTAGCTTATTTGAATGCTTATTCTTACCTAAACATGTCCCTCATGGCTGATTTCTACCACAAATCTCATAAACTCAAATCTGTTGTAGTTGCTTATCAGTGGTTTAGGCCAGTTGATTCTTGTTGCATTTCAGTTACTTTAGCATACTTAAGCTCCTGTTTTGGTTTGGTGTCTTTTGGATCTCATTTGCTTATTCAAGTGCTTATTCCAATAAGCACTTGGTCTTCAGTTCTTAATTTCTCCACATAAGCACCTATTTTTCCATTTTTCTTATATTCCTAATATCATTTTAGACTTTTCCTGAAATTTTCAGATTTTTCTAAGTTGTTTTGCTATTTTTCTTAATTTAAATTAGTTTTTAAGTATTTTTAAATAGCATTTAATACAAAAAATTAAGAAAAGTTTCAAAAAAATAATTTTTCAATTTTATTAAGTTTAGATAAATATAAAAAGCCAAAAAAGTATTTTTCCATATTTTTCTTAGTTAAATTTGTATTTTTAAATAATTTAATTAGTGTTTAATAGTATTAAATTCCTAGAAAATAGAAAATTAATCATAAAAATACAAAAATAGTTTTGAAAATTCTCTTTTGATATTTTAGACTTTTCCATTTCATAATTTTATTTTTCTAGCTTTATTTCCTAATTTCTTGTATTTTAGATAATTATTTAATAGTTAAAAATAGTTTTTAATTAATAATAATTAATTAAATAGTTATAAAAATAATTTTCTTTTTCTAAATATTTTCTTTTATCATTAGGTTTGTAAAAATATCATTTTCATATTTTTAGGGTTAATATTGTGTAAGTTTCACTTTTTATTTTGTACGTTTACGTATTTTTATTTTAAACGTAAGTTTTAGTTTTAATTTTTAAACGTTCATCATTTTAAAAATAGTGATAGCGTTTATTTAATAGTTTTTATCTTTTTAATTTCCTTTAATTTGCATTTAAGCCGTTTTAATTTGTTGGCTTTTTCTGTAGTTTTAAATCATAACCAAATCCCTTTATCCGTTCAAATCTCTCGATCACTATACGTTTGATAATCCATTGCATAGCTTTTGGGACATAACGACCCGGGGAAACACTATACTCCTCAGATCTTCATTGATTTCGTGCTTAAGTAGTTTTAAGCTGGTTACGGTCCGCCATTCACAAGTGGCGGGCTTGTGTGATTTAGCTTGACTGTTTGGCGCGCATCACACTGCAATACATGTTTAAGGATCCCGGAACTCAATTTTTCAATGAAGACAGTCTTAGAACCAAGCATAATGAGTTCATAGACAAACATTTTGAAACCTTAGATGCATCTGTCAACCCACCTTTTGAAGTATCACCTTTAGAAGTATCTGATGAGATTGAAAGCAAATGAGTGGTTTACTCTACTAGAGTCACCACTTTCAATGATTTCATCAACTTTCTAAATCTCATTAGTCAAGATAAATTGGTTGGTCATAAATGGGAGTATTTCAGAAAAAGGTTTGTGTCTGTCCTAACATGGTTCTATGAAGTTTACTTAAATGGACCCTTGCCTGGCCCTATACCACCCCAAATAAAAGGCAACACAGTGCATTTGATGGACCTTTACAAGGCCATTGAATGCTTGGGTGGATACCTACAAGTATACTTCTCAAAAGGTTTTGGTCAAGCAGCAGAGATTCTAGGCCTATCCTATCATGATGGTGAAGATCTCAAGTTATGCTACAACAAGTACCTTGATGTTCTCAAAAGTTATCATAACACTGCTAGAATGCATAAGTTGGGACAAAGTTCTGTCTCAACCAAGGCCACAATCAATGTGGATAAAGGCAAAGCATCATACTGCCTACAAAGTCAAGATCAGAAAGATCATATGACTGCATCTACAGGAATGAAGAACATCTCCAAGCTTGAGCACTTTGGCATAAAACTAGAAGATGAAATGATGGCAAAGTCTACACTCATCACCAATATGGTCAAAGCAGCATACCAAACAACAAAGGAATCAAGGAAGAAACAAAGAGCAAT
Organism: Chrysanthemum makinoi; assembly: GCA_910596185.1. NCBI lineage: Eukaryota > Viridiplantae > Streptophyta > Magnoliopsida > Asterales > Asteraceae > Chrysanthemum > Chrysanthemum makinoi. Next base: position 85,818,709 of record OU343217.1, on the reverse strand, counting down.
GCAAGTGATGACCTTGTCATCATAAACTGAAGCAATTTCTGAAGAAAGAAGAAACATGATATGATGGAAATTGATCTTAGGAGGGTGACTGTTGGAATCCTCTTTAAGATAAATCATCCATCAGAACAAGTTTATCCCATTGTTAATTTAGTTACTGTCTTTATAGTATAGTTTTAAAGACAATTGCAGTCCAATGATTATATGTTTATGCAAATTTCATATGGGTTGGGCCTTTGTCCCAAATGACCCATTATGGAAAAACAGTTAATATGGTTGACAGTTATTTTCCGAAAGGTTGTGTATGTTGATTCTCTTGAACCAACACAATGGCACCACTTGGAAATGTATAAATAGTTCTCTTCTGTAAAACAGTTAATCAATCAATCAATATATAAAAGTTAGTTACTTTAAATTTCCCTCCATATTTGTTTTATCCTACTGCATACTTTTTGCATACATACACTGCACTTAAGCACATTTCACAACCAATGGCCAACACTAATTCCTACATGGATCATAACTGGTCAAGGCATCACAAACATGGCCAAGATCAGATTAAGACCATCTCTGCCTGTCTAACCAGTGGGATTGAATAAAAACTTAAGGGCATGTAATTTGGTACACTGGAAAGGAAAAGTAAGAAACGAAAAGAGGAACAAATCACTTGTTTTGTGGACCCGATGAATAGAATCAGAGGTTAAATATCCATTCTTTTTCCCGGTTTTTGATTATACTAAAAAAGTAAAGAAAGTAAAGAAAGGTGAGGAATGCAAGTTTTTTAAAGAGATCATTCTCCGTCTCTGTTAGATGGTAATGAACAGAAGGCATACAAAGGGGGTATACCTTATAAGAATCATTTGACGTGTGCGTTGCTATTGTTTTCTATGTTGTTCTTTCCTTTGTCAATTTTTGGAAAAATATATGATTCTATTTGAAATCTCAATATTCTCATGAAGATTTCAAGAACTGAAAACCACATCCACTTCTTCTCTCATTTCAATCTTTTAGAGGAATTTCAATCATCTAATCGATTTTTAAAAAGATTGATGGATCTATTTCGTTTGATTAAACATAGCCCTTTTTTTCTTCCAATTGTTATTATAGTCTCTTAATTTATATTTCATCTATTAAAAAAATATGTAGATAAGTTTCAATTCATCATTTGTCATTTCACCACTATTGATCTTAACTCTATAATTTTTTTTGCTTGAATTTGTTTTGCTCCAACTTTGAATATGGATATTGATCACTGATGATATGGTTTCGTCCATTATGTTGTAGTCATTTTAATAATGGTTCCAGAAACGAATACGATATTTCATTTCCATTCTGGTGCATTACGCTACCAAACACAACATCGATTATTTAGTCCAACTCTCTCGGTCGATTCCATTATCGCACCAAACAGTGGAATTGAATTTGTCTTTCCAAAGCTATTCACATTCTCTCCATTTCCATTCTATGGTATAATTCCATTGTCTTTCATTCTCTCCTACCAAACACCCCCAAGGGCACGTTTGGCTGAGAGAAATTCAAAGAATAGAAATTTTGCCTCATAAATTAGTGCTCTTTCCAATTTTTATTTTTTTATTATATTTTTATTTATTTATTATATTTTTAATAGCAACTTAAAAAGGGGTGGAAATCAATTTGCAAAGAAGTTTAATCTTTGAGAGTTACAAAATTTGGGCCCTTTTTATTTCTCGATCTACCAAGCATGAGAATTGAGGATAATTTCATTTCTCTAGCTTCATTTCTCTTAACCAACGCACACTTAAGAGTTTATTGTTTAAAAAGCATCTCAAAATTCAAATTCATAAATATATGAGATCAACAATAACAACATAACTAGTACATGCTAAAATAGGTTCGTATATGCGATGTTTGAAAAGCATACAAATAATTAGTACCAATGAGATGAGATCCATACAGATCATCAATTTTCTAAAGAACAAGATAGTGAATCATAGCCTTTCACCGTGTTTTCTTCCAATGGAAGAGATCAAATAAGATAATAACAAATCAAGGGCAAAATTGTACTTCCATCTCATTTAATATAAAAACCCATTTTCCACCTTTTAAAAAAAAACAACATATCTTACAAACGGTAAGTTTTCAAGCTACGAAAAATATACTATCACGACGCGAATTTAATTATCATTCTATGAATATGCACTTTTATATACTTTTGACCATTTTATTTTCAAAATTTCCGACCAGAAAAATTACACGTGATTTGTAAAATCATTTGTGATTTGTTATTTTAAAAATCATGTGTGATTTTATAAATCACAAAATCACATGTGATTTTTAGCTGGCTCGCAATATCAAGTCGGAAACACAGCTTACAATAAAATCACATGTGATTTCACAATCCTATCCATAAAGTAATAAATCACATGTGATTTTCAATATCAAATCAACTTATTCTTTCCATTAATAAAACAAGTTCGTGAAATCACTTGCGATTTTTCTTTCTGTTTTGAAAAAAATATTAATCACATGTGACTTACTCTTTCTTTGTTATAAACTGAAACACATGATTCTGTTTTAATCTAAAAATGAGTAAATCACATGTGATTTTGTTTTTTTTTGTGATTCGTGTGTAAATCACATGTAATTCGTATATAAATCACATGTGATTCACTTTAAAAAGTAATTTAAAGTAAAATCACATATGATTTGCGGTAAATCACATGTGATTTGCGGTAAATCAGATGTGATTTGCGTGTGATTTACTCTCTGTTTTAATCTATATCTAATTTGAAACAATATGTAAACCGCGTGTAAACAATAACCAATATTCTAGCTATAATCAATATTTTGTCGTGTATGTAGATAATTCATTGTTGATTTCCATTGCAATATCTACACCGACCAATATTTGGTCGTGTATGCAGATCATTCATTGAGAAACAATAACCAATGAATATGTAGATCATTCAATGAGATTCTTAAATAGATAAAAGTAAAAATACAATTTTTTTAATATAAATATTCGAGAAATAAAGAATAAGGTTTAGGTACTGTACAAATCTAGAGCACAAAACTACAAGAACATCTCATCATAAATCTATATTTTGGTGAACACAAACAGTAAGTAATTTACTTTACCTTAACTTACAGTAGGCCAAAAACTTATGATTTCAATTAGAAAAAAAAAGGCAAGCAACAAAAGCGTATATGTGAGTTTTGGACGTTAACGAATCAAAATAAAGGCTTCAACTCCAAACTACCAAAGTTCAAAATCTAGAGCACCAAACTGTACAAATCTAGAGCACAAAACTACAAGAACATCTCATCATAAATCTATATTTTGGTGAACACAAACAGTAAGTAATTTACTTTACCTTAACTTACAGTAGGCCAAAAACTTATGATTTCAATTAGAAAAAAAAAGGCAAGCAACAAAAGCGTATATGTGAGTTTTGGACGTTAACGAATCAAAATAAAGGCTTCAACTCCAAACTACCAAAGTTCAAAATAAACTCAATAGTCCATCAAAGCAAGCAACAACGGCGGCACGACAGTTACAACGACGGTTACAACAACCACAGCCGCAACATCAACATCTCCGGTTGCCCGAAAAAAAAGACGATACATGCAACGATTCCTTTAGATTGTGCTACTTCTTTTAGTAGATCCATTATGTATAAGATATTTGGTTAATTTTGAATTTGATTTTGATAGAAAGAAGTTAAGGTTTGATTTGTAGGAATGGGGAAAGTGGTTGGTGAGAGAGAGATGTAAATGATGAGTGTTTGTCTTAAAATGAGATAAATGAAAATTGAAGGAATTGTGAATGACCCGACGGGTGTATTACTTTTGAAAGTGTAGTTACAAATTTTCCCTTTAGTAATTAACGAGTGTTGGAAAACCCGCGAGATGCAGCGGGATTGCTTAAAGGACTTACTTTGCAACGACATTTAAACCTCAGGGGTTGTTTTTGCTAAGTTGCGAAAGATTATTAATGCTAAAAGACTTACTTTGCAACGACACTTGAACCTCAGAGGCTGTTTCTGCCAAGTTGGCAAAGTTTGCATTTAATGTGCGGGTTGTTATTCTCTCTCTTCCCCGCCTTTTAGTATATATAATAATGAAATTAAAATAACAATTAATCTCAGCCATTAAATACTAAAATGATGGATGATTGAGATGAACCAGTTTGATCTTTAACAAAAAATAATTTTGCATTGAACTTTTGTCTAGTACGAATAAAATGATAACATAAATCTCTTGAATAACATTGATTCAAGAAGTTGTAATCATAAAATACACTTTATTCGTAACTTTGAACCTTTGAATTCATTTGACATGTTAAAGAATATAAATAGAAAAGACTCATTTTAAGTAGAAGGTTCAAAATCCGCTTACATTAAGCTATTTTCACTAACTACTTCCGCATAGGGTCACTTATTCTATTGTTTTGCATATTTGTTGCATCTCAACACATAAATTTTCGTTGTTTGGGTACCCCATAAACACATTTCATAATCAAAACGTACCAGTGCAAATCTTATGAATTTTGTGAGTTGGATGTTGTACATTATCTTTAGTTGTCTTGGCAAAACGTTCATTATACGACGTGTAAATAAAAAGTACCAATATATAAGAAATTGATATATCAAGCTATATAAATGATAAACTGTAGTAAATATTATGAGTTTATGTATATTAACCATTATCTACTAGCCCAATAGCCCATTAGGGTTTAATACATGTACTTATTACACTATAAGTACTACACATTTGTAAACCATTGTGATCATCTATAATGAGAATTCTCTCTTCCTCCTCCCTTATTATTGTGTTCTTTATTATTGTTCTTTCTATTTACAATACGTGATTATTGTTACTTGCATCAAGGTTGTAGCAGGTAAAGTAATGTTAAATTCATAGAAGTGGTGTGTTCACAGATACTTTTGTTGTTGTCTGACATTCAACCCTTTATTATTTTTCAAACAAATAAATTCTTCAAATAATAAAGTTGTTTTTTGGCGATTAATCTTTTTATTTCTGTTACCTTTGTTTTTATTCTGGTGCTTTATCTACGAAATCAAAATCATTCTATTACTATATATAATGATTTGTTTAAACAAAGCTAGGCTGATTAAATGGTTAATAATTTATTTGTCTTCATTGATTTTCTATAACAAAACACGAAGGTATCTTCGGAGAATATTCCTTAACTTGGGCTTCTAAGATGTTAGCCCACATATTTTCGGTGCCTGAGCCCAATGTGTTGATCCTGTTCTAATCTATATGTTCTAATCATATCCATACGCTTACCATCAAAAGAAAAGATAGACAGCAAACCGGCTTTCCACCGTGATAACATCAAATAGTCCTGAATATTAAGTGTCAATTTCCCCCGATAATGCTCGTATTTTATATCATTTATATGGATTTACGCTTGTTTTCCTTTATATTTCACTTTCAGGTAAATTACGAGCATTGGAGCTAATGAGACGCGCATTTGGAGATTTTCTTAAGAGATTCATGATAGTAAGCCTACTGTGAAGAAGCTACGGCATAACTGCATCTCTCACATTACGCTGTAGCTAGCGCGTGACTCAGAAGACCAACTCAACAGCTAATTACGGCGTAACTCCCAGCCAAGGATTACGCCGTAACAAATTAGGTCTAAGAATGATCCACGCCGCCATCAGATACGCCGTAACTCCTTCCAATGATTACGGCGTAATCAATACAAATGTAACCTGTACCAAAGATACGGCGTAACCCATTCCATGTGTTACGCCGTAACCAACTTATCGAGAGCATAATTATGGAATTATTGAGGTTACGTCATAACTCTCAACTTAAGTTACGCCGTAACTAGATCGTGCCTATAAATACAAGCCCTAATTTCTGCATTTCACATCATGCACTCCAAACCAAAAAGCAGAGAACGTCAAGAGGGGTTCAAAGGTAGATCGTGAAGAGCATACAGAGCAATCTCCAAGGGAGAAATCACTCCCTAACGATAAGCATTAGCGATTATTTTATCTTTTACTTTCGATTCATGTATTTCATTATGTCAAACATTGAATCTTTGGTTTCGTTTAATATGATCGGCTAAGCACCTTTGGTGCTAGCCTAGTTATGATTCCTTAATTGTTTTGTTTACGTTTATATGCTTATGTATAATTGTTTCTAGTGTATGCATGCATTGTTCGTTAGTAGCTACCCTAGCTTCGGTAGTTTTGAATGGCGGTAGTGTTTAGTTGCTTAGGAGAATTGACCAACCGACCCTAAGTAGGTAGACTGAGTGGGAAGGGTAAGAATTGACCAACTGACGACCCTTCCTCGCTTGTGCGAACTAACCAAATGATCACCTGGATGAACTTAAGAAGTTAGGGATGAGTGTCTAAGATGCTAGCGCCCGGGCACTCATTGTTACGAATCTTGCATGTAGAGGTGCTTAATGACTTGGCTTAGGGGACTAAAAACAACTGGACTTTCAAGGGTAGTAGCTTGATTTTCGGTGGAAGCCTTTGCTGATAGGTTAGGATGAACTGACCAAATGCTATCCTAGCGACTTAAAACCCCATTTGAAACGATTGGAAGTAGTAAGGCATGAAGATAACATGATAGGATGAGTAACTAGGTTAGCACACTTTACCCCTATTGATCACAACCACTATTTAATTTGCTTGCGTTTATTTCTTGTTTTCTAGTTAAATAATCATTTCAAACCTTAAAACAATTAAAACCAGTGACACCTAGACTTAATTAGAATCCACTCACATATCTCTTGGGACGACTTCGGTTTTACCGATTACTACACTACTCACGACCGGGTACACTACCCGTGAGTGCATAAGGTAGACCATAGGTAAACGAGACACTATAAATATTAAAACATGGTCAGAAAACCTGCATCACACCGCCTTTATCACCTTCCAGAGAAATCTATCCAAAAACACAATTGCATCATAATCATATCTTGTTCTACTCTTTCTTCAAATCTTCATAAAAAAGGTAAATCGAAAGACCTGTTAATCAAGTGAACGACTACAATAGAGATACGTTGTATGTCATTTTTACTTGTTGGATCTTTTTATAATTAAGTAATCTGTTAATAACAATTAGAGTTTACTATTATTTTTTTTAATTACAGTTAATTTTTTAATTTATTTGTGGTTACTTGGTGTTTAGTTTAAGTGGGTACTAATAGGATTTTCATTTTTTGATTCGTGGTTTTTGGTCTACTATGTAACTCAGCCGAGAGTTTTTTCAGGTTGTGTGACAAGACGTAGATGGAGGAAAAGAAAAACGAATCAGAATTTCAAGATTCAGAACAAGAAATGTAGAAACCCAATGAGGGATATGAAATCAGTGGTATTTTTATTTTTTTATGATGTCTTAAGATTTTGTTGTTGATTGTTTATGGTGTCATGCTTTAAGTTTCAAGATTTTTTCATTTATATATATTAGTTCGGTTCTTATAAATCGGTGGTGTTTGGGATTGGGATTTTGGCATTGAATTAAGGGGTGTTTGAGATTTGTGTGTTGTATTAATTTTGAGGTTTTTGTGAAATCGGTGGTGTTTGGGATTGGGATTCCGGAATTTAAATGTTGATGTATTAATACTCCCACCCGCATGCAATGTAAATATAACTAGAAACACACCTATACAGATGAAGATGCAGGGTTTGATGAATTTAAAAGAAAAAAGTGTGAAAAAGACAACCATTGATTTCTTTTGATAATAGGTATATATTTTGTTATGTATTTTATTTTGTTTTCAAGTTTGCGTTCATCTAACTCTTGCATTTTACTTTGTTTACAATTTAGGTCTTAATGGGTTCATAAAGAACGATGAATGAATTACCGGGACAAAATAAAGGTAAAACCTTGATAAACCTTGATTTTATCATCTGTGTTTGTTTAACGTGATTCGTATGGCTTTGATCATAATAAGACGCACATCATGTTTTTGTAATAACATTTGACTGAGTTGCGTTTGTGTGTTATGTTAAAGTGGTATGGAGATTTGACACTAATGACACTGAATTTTTCATTTGCAGTGAATTACAAACATATAGATGCTAATGTTGTATTAAAATTCAAAGAATAAGTCACTAACTTTATCTAATTCAAGTTATATAATTTATAAACATGGTATGCATTTCTTTATTCATGGATAAAAGGATGATTACCAACCATTTGAAAAAATGCCTCGATGAATCACGACTTTGAATGCTTACATTGGATTGTAAAAGTTTTATTCTTGGTGCTAATTGTTGATTCTTACATTTTTTTTCTATTGATAAGTTTATGGTTGAAATATCTCTATATATTCTGAGATCAGTTAAAGTTTAAATTTTCCAGATGCATTGTATGATTTTGAATCAAAGTGCCTCCAGGTAATACCACTTTATATGTTCGTTCCTATGTCATTTATAATATTCCATAATGGTCTTTTAAAGCGAATGAATGTGTCATTCAATGACATGAATTGTGTAGTGATCAAACTGAGATTTCTTGGTTGCTTTTTTCTTTCTTTTTTTCATAGAGCTTGCATAATATATAGCTATTTTAAATTGATTTGTTGTATTATAGTATATTGATGAATGTGTTAAATGTTGCTTTGAACATGAAACTACAATTTTATGAGAACCTGAAAAATGGCCACGTATGGTTTTTAAGATTAAAATGTGATTTGAGGTGAGTTTGAGCCACAACGTTTAAAAAAGGGCTAATAACCTATTAAAGCATCATACTTGTCACAAAAAGCAGTTCGACGTAGCGAATAAAAAAAATAGCCCATTTGGCTACTAAACCCGACTATTTTGTCCTTTATTGGGCATTTTACCACTTACTCAACCAGTTAGTGCCACATACCCAGTTACTTGGCCACGTCATTTTTCCACCTATTAAATATATTAACGTTTTTTTTTTCTCTTTCCACCTCACTATACCAAACCCTTTATCTCTTCTACATATATCCCAAATCCTCCCCAATAATAAGAACCCTAAAAAATCCCCCTTTCAATTGACCTTAAATTAGTTACTCAAACTTGTATTCCATTTCAATTGACCTTAAATTAGTTACTAAAATGGCCTCCTCGTCTACCTCCTCGCGTTATAATCGAAGGAGATATTCCAAAGAAGAAATTGCTCATTTGACACATTGTATTTGTAAGTTCCCAATCTATGAACAGGTTTCATGGACTCCTGAGAATCCTGGAAGAAGATTCAAATCGTGTCCCACCCGTGTAAGTTCTATAACACTAATCAGTTGTGTTGAGTGTTATATTTTTTGTGATTTTGACAACTCTTTATGTATTTGTAAAGAATAAAGATAAGAAATGTGAGGTCTATGGATTCCTTGATGATGAGTTTCCATCGCAATACTACAAAGACCTCATGTACAATCTTCATAAGGACAATCAGAAACTGAAGTGCAACTTGGACGCTTTAACCCACCAAGAAGATTCTGAAAAGGTTGTTTCAAACAAGCATCATGATGAGTTTCCCATGGAACAGATTTACCAAGATTTGAAAGACCTAAAGATGAAGGGAAAAATGTACGACATGTTTTTGGTTGGTTTTGTTTGTTTCATGGTTGTTGTTTTGTTTTTCGTTGTTGTTATTGTTCTTGTGTTCGTTAGGAATTAGCATCAAGATTGTGGTTCTGGAATTGTTGTCAAATATTGGGTTAGTGTATTTGTATTATGGACTTATTGAAGAAATGTTATCTGGTTTTGTATGACTGAGATTGGCCATATTCTATTAGTTAATGTGTGTTGTTTATCATGCCATTCTGCAAAATTTCTTTTATACTGATATATCATTGTTGTCCAAAGCGTATGTGCATCAAATGATCATTTAATGTGCATCATTGTTGTCACAACATCTACCTAGCAAATGCCCATTTTATGTGCAGCAATGTTATGATAACATGTTACATCCATAATGTGCATAAATAGTAGCACTACAACTACCAATCTCATGACCATTTTATCTGCAGCAAGACTACATCTACCAAGCAAATGAACTTTTTTTTGGTAGCATTCATTTGACCAAAGGCATTGCATGTGCAACATTAAATTGACAAAACCTATTTCCTAACCAGAGTACCATTACCCTTTTCAATCAATGTATATAACCTGTGCAATAGTAAGTAATTTATATGACACAATTCGACACTGAAAATACATACACCATTGGTGTTCTTTCATAACATAATGTTTATGCAACAACACCTTACATTGTTACAACCAGAACACAGGCATGGAAAGTTTTGTACAATGCCCTTCAAGACACAAAATAGGGCTATGTAGTGGCATCAACAGCAGCACTACATCAACTAACTTACACAATTATATAGTGGCAATAATTGCAGCACTATATCAGTTTGAGTTACTAATAAAAGTAGGCCCTTCAATGAACAAAATAGGGCATGCTAATTATACATACACATAAAAAGTCAGTAGGATTTTGAAGCATCTAGTCTAGGACTATTTCATTGTCCAGACTAGAACCAGGTCCTTTTGCTGGTGCAGACAACTTTTTATTGATGATTCTTTGACTTGGCAACCTTGGTGGTAGCATTTCAGATGGTGCTTTTTGTCGTGGTTGTTCCAATTGTTGAGCTTCAGCAGATCTTGTTTGTCTTCCAACCACCTTAGTGGTTGCTCCACCCTTCGAGGAAGCTCCTCTACCACCCCTTGATCCTCTTCGACCCCTTGATCCTCTTCGACCCCTTGATCCTCCCATCATTCTTCTTGTTTCCACTATCTTAGATTGTGCTATTTTCCTAGCTCTAGTCACCACAGTTTTGGGCAATACAGTTGATCCACCCACTTGAGATTCTTGTGTAGCTATGAACATATACACAAATGTGTAAGGCAAATGTGTAATTCACTCAGTGTAGACTCATAAGAAAATAAGTGTAAAGATAAATACAAATATGTGGAACTAAGATAAAACAACTACTACTAAGTAAATAAAGCCATTACAACTGTACGTTAAGTAACACGTACCTGCTATGTTTGCATGATTACTTGCTGTTTCAGTTTTTCTCGGGATAACCAAGTTCATATTTTGTTGATCCTTAATAGTATCAGAACTTGCACTATCGACAGCCAACCAAGTTCCCATTCTTGCAACCCTCTGCGCTGGAATTAGTCTTCCACTATTGGTTTTCCCTCCTCTCATCTTCAAGTGACCCCTATTAGAAATTCCTCCTCTTTTGTTCATTTGTTTTCCCAAATAAAACACTCGACCATCTCCTAAAACCCCTCTCATGTTTGTAGCCCCCATTTCAAACTCATTGATGTCATTGTTAACAAACCTAGGAATGTCATGGTCATCTACCAACTCTGGTTCAACATTCTATTTCTTGTATGGCCTTCATGCTTTCCCTTTTTCTTTTGAAACAGGTGGTTTGGGTTGATTTGTACATCCCTTTCTATTATGACTTCTTTCTCCATAGTTCTGACAAGTCATAACTATTCCTGCCCTACTAATCTTAGTTGTTGATTTATTTTCATAGGATGCCCTGACCCTCTTTCTCTTAGGCCTACCAGGCATAGACTTAGGAGTGAGGCCTAAAATCCTAGAAAGATGACTAACATCTGGCCAAAAGTCGATGCCACCAACTGGTATCATATACAGAGCATATGTTAACATGTATCTTTCCTTCCTAAAACATTCAGGCACATAGTCCTCTACCATCCTATGGAGTTTAAAAATACATGCTATAGCGTGGCAGCAAGGCAAACATGATAGTTGCCACATTCTGCAAGAGCATGTTTGATTTGGCTCATCCACCTTGAAGGCTTCATATCCTTTCTTGACTTCAAAATTGTTACCTCCACATGAGACTATATGCCAGAACCTATGAAAATTACAGCAGTTAGAAAATGTAATTGACATGAGTAATAAAGGTATTGTTAATGCTACTTTGTACCTTTGTTGATCCTTTGAGTGTTCAAGTATAGTCAGAATGTTTGGGAAAATATCACCATTCCACTTTTCCATTAGCAGCCTCATTGTATGCATCCTTTCCATAACAATTACTCTCATGGACTCCAACATAGTTATTATGGGTTTATGTCTTATGCTTACCAACACAGCATTGAAGCACTCGCTAAAACCGTTCTCCACAGCCTCACAGCCTTCTTTGAAAAATGCCCTTGACCATGTCTTCGGATCTTTATTCAACAAATAATCATGTGCTCTTGGATTTTCTCTTTTGATCTTATCCATCACCTTGTTATGTAATGGTGGGTAAGACGCTTTTGACGCTGCCCAGAATAGTTGTCGTAACTCAACACCCGGAAACTGTTTTCGAAACCCTTCGTATATGTGACGGGCACATTGTCGATGCTCTGCAAGCGGCATGACCTCTTTCACTGCTTCAATAAGTCCCTGATCCAAGTATAAGAAACACATTGATAACTATGCAAACAATATATAAGAAAATATGAACCTGATTGATATAAAGTTTACAGAAAACGTACCTTGTGTTGGTCAGACATCAGCGTTAAACCTTGTCCAAGTGGAATATCCAAATCATCACCCAGCAGTTGTAAAAACCAACTCCAATTGTCTTTATTTTCAACCGTCACCACAACCCATGCCACGGGGAAAATGTGGTTATTGCCGTCCCTACCCACTGCAGTTTGTATCTCCCCTGTGTTCCGTTTCTTTAAAAACAACCATCCAACGCCAATATCCTTTGGCAACCTATTTTCCAACCTTCTTTCAACCCACTAAAACACACATAAAACCTGTCAAAGTATGTCTTCTCATCCGGATTTACGGTCACTCCAACCTTAACAGTACTACCCACATTTGAGTCCACCAACGCCTTAGCATATGACCTAAGTAAACCGTAATGGTCCTGGATAGTAGCATCCATCTCATTAAGAGCGTATGTCATAACATTACGACACTGTGTACGGCTAACGTAGCATTTATATTTTCTTAGGACCAGTTCTTGTAAGTTAGTGATAGTAATATTTGGATTCATCTTAATCTTATCTCCAAACTGCTTACCTATCCACTTAAAGTTAACCAGCCCACCTGATAACACTCAGATTGTGCATGTTTTTAGTAGCATTATGTGTACTTTTATATATGTTATTTGGTTATATTTGCGTGATTTTAGTACTTAATCGTATCTAGAGATGTTTGTCTAGTATTTATAACCAAGTGTAGGGGAATGGAGGAAAATGTGGAAATATGCACTAATCGAAGATTCCGTTTCAAGAAAGCTAAATCTCAAGTTCCTTTGAAGACTTTAGTGATTGAAGAACCAAGTTCTACAAGGCAGAGTGAAGAGAAATGATCAATTTTGTATCTCGAAGATCCAACGGATCCGGTTACACCTTCACCGGTCGGTTGGAATTTGGTCGGAATTAATGTTTTTGCCATAACCGACTGATCGGTCGCAACCCGCAACCGGATCGGTCGGTGTGTTATTATTGAGGACCAACCGGATCAGTTGGTCATATGACCGATTCGGTTGGAGAAGCTGCAGTTGTCAAATCTTCATCACTAAGCTTCCCCTTTGCATCCAAATGATTCTAGGTCCTTCTCTTGGTGTATTCTAGTCCCTTCCTCACTCCTTGGAGGCCAAGTTAAGCATTTAACACCCTAGGCCTTGGAAATAGTATAAATAGAGGCTAATTGTGAGCATATGAGACACACCACAACTTGAGAGATCTTCTCTCACACCTATCTTACCACCACTACTACTCTCTTAAAGCCTAAATTCGTTCATAAAGTTCCAAGAAACTTTGGAGGTCCAAGAAGTCATCATTTGGAGGTCAAACCATCAAGAAGTCATCCCCAATACTTTGGGAATCATTACTTCACCATTTGTAATCTTATTCCAAGCATTGTAAGACTTTCAATCATGTTTTCTAATGTTCAAAGTTATGAGTTTATGTTCATGTTTGCTATGAGTGGCTAGTTTCTTTATGCACTTGCTTAAATGATGTTGATTATCATATGATTAGTTAGTGGTTGTGTTAACATGTTTTAATTCAATTTCAAGTTGATTCTAAGATCCAATTGTGCTAAAGTTTCATAGTGACATTTGTTAATCAAGTTTGGCTAATTGATAGTAATCGTTGTGGTCGAAAGGACTTATTGTTATTCAACTAGTCATAATCATTTTGTCTATGGATGATTGTTTTTACCCATTATTCTTGATTACACAAAGGAACTAAGGTGTGATTGTAATAGAAACGCTTTTTGATTATCAAATTGGATTGGTTGGAAACATCTAAATGGTCGTAAGATTAGTTGTTGAGAATCAATTGTAGCCTTTTTTCTATGATCGGTTACCTTTTGTATTGACCATTTCTTAAGCAATTTGATGAACAAGCGGATGTTTTTGTGTTTAAGTTTATGTATGTAGACTTATGAAACTTGAATTGATCTTGAATTGATTGGTTAAACTTAATGCTTGTTTTTATGAACTAAAATCTTGACGAAGGTTTAACTTGTAAGAACAATAGATTAGTCTTCTAACTAGTTATCACAATCAACATGTTAAGAGGTTAACACAATCACATTAATCTATGATATGAAACTAGTTTAAGCAAGTGTAGTTTTTAATCATCTGAATTGCATTATATCTATTTGCTTTGTTATATGTTTTGGATAGACTCCGTTAATTCAAACTTGTGTTTAGATTCACTCAAATCCCTGCGAACAATCCCGACTTACCTTCATAATCTTGCTATAACGGACGAGTATACTTGCTCGTATGTGTTATTGGTAATATTGGTAATTCACCTTTTATAAATTTAAAACTTGCACCAACCGGCACATCAAGTTTTTGGCGCCATACCGGGATTTGATTGTGTTTCAACAAGTTTTGAATTCCCTCACCGATTCAACTAAAAAAAATTTTTTTCACGAGAACCTTAACCGGATTCGGTTGCCCCTCAACCGAATGGGTTACTTATTTTTCCCATCAACCATCTGGTCTAACCGATCGGTCGCATCCCCCAACCGATCCGGTTACCTGCTCTGTTCCATATAAAACTGTTTTCGTTGTTTGTCCGTGTGTTTAGATATTGCCTGGATTTTCTAGGACATTGTATGAACACTCGAGCAGCGGGAATTGAACCAATTACACCTCTTACCAATTCCGAACGTTTGATTCGAAGAAGAAGGAGAACACGTTTCATACAATTGGAAAATCGTGTACCAAGAGTACCAAACCCACCATTTGATAACCTCATTGAAGCCAAAGTTGTTTACAATCCTTTCACCAATTTACCTTTTCCCATGGCGGACGATCAACCCATGTGGGGAACCAACCGAGCCGTAGCACCAACCCCCGAAAGTGCTATTGTTGCTATTAACCTTGGTGACAACTTCACCGTGAAGGGACATCACCTTTCTATGATCAAAGACCGACAATTCGATGGCCGTGCGCGGGCCGATCCGCATAAGCACATTGCCGAATTCATCGAAATTTACGGCATGTTTCGTTATGGCGACACCGATGTCAATGCCATCAAACTCAAACTTTTCCCATCATCACTCGCCGGAGACGCTAAAGTATGGTACAACGAATTAACCCCAGGAATCATCAATACTTGGGAGGAGATGAGGCAAGCTTTTGTGAGCCGATTCTTTCCACCTGCCATGTTTGATCGATTAATGGGAGATATTCGTGCTTTCAACCAAAACCCAAACGAATCACTTGTCGAAGCTTGGCTTCGAATGAAAGATTTGCTTCGTAGTTGTCATGGACATGGATTATCAAAAGGAACCATTATCCAAATCTTTTACCATGGACTAGATGAACTCTCTCAAGGCATCCTTGATGCTGGAGGAATTTTTCTCTATAAGACTCCTAACGATGCACATCAATTGCTCGAAGATCGAGTACTTCTCAAACTTGATTGGTCCAAAGATTCCAAAACTAAACCTCTTCGAAAAACCGTTGCTTTTGTCGAAAACACCGATACCTCAAAACTCATGGAGAAGATGGAAGCGTTAACCTCAAAAATCGACTCGCAATACAAAGATATCAAAGATGAAATGAAGGAAATGCGAGACGGATGCAACAATTGTGGAGGAAATCATCCATCGTCCGAGTGCGACGATAAACCTATAGGTGGACCGAAGGAAGGAGAAGCGAGTTATGATCAAGGAGGATACCGTGGAGGAAGATATCGTAGTAATTATTACGGTCAAAATTCTGGAAATTGGCAAGATCGCCGACCAAGGGATGACAACCGTGATTCTCAACCACCTAACCGACGATCCACCACCACAAAATCCCGACAAAAAGATGGAAGAAACTGAATTCGAGAAAACCATGAGAGAATTCGTGGTCGCTCAAAAATATGCAAATGATTTCATCAAAAATCAGTTTTTCAATCTCAAAGCCAAAGTTGAGCAAGGACAGAAAAATCATCAAGCATCTATCCAAGATCTTGAAAACAAGTTTGGCGATTTTCGACCAACATTCCTCTTGACCATCTGGTTCATTGCCAAGTAATACCCAATCCAACCCAAAACCATCAAATGATAAGACGTACCATCTACCACAAACAAGAAATGAGTATGTCAACGCTATCTTCACAAGTAGTAATTTCTCGAACGATTCCAATCCGAATATCATTGTTTCCGCCGGTGGAAGCAACATCAAAACCGATCATGCCTCATTAATCGAGAAATTGGAAGCTCTCTCAAAAAACATCGATACCCAATTCATAAGCATACGGAGGGAGATGATGGAACTGCGAAATAATCACCACGCTTCAAACTACGATGCTGAGGATGACACGCCGATGTGTGATCCCATGGAAGTGAACCTAGTCCAACATGAAGGATATCACGGAGGATATCACCACCAAAATTCCAGAAATTGCACTCCTATCCATATCACAACTCAACCCATACATATCCTCGATATCAGTCATGGAATACAATACCTCATCCATCACAACATTTCAATACACCTAAAACCTCACCGGAGGAGATGATGAGAGAGTGGATGGCCAATCAAACAAAAGCCAATGAGAATATGACGAACCTGTTGGTTGAATTGGAACATAAAGTCGATCAAGGAAGAAGGAACCAACAAGCGATAAGCCAAGACTTGGAGAGGAGGATAGAAAGATTAAGTAAGGAACAGAAGTCCATCACGCTTGAATCTCTTCCTTACACCACAGATTCCAACTCTAGACATGAGTTTGTCTACAAACCACCCTCAATTCAATACGAGAATGATCAGGGTGAGGATGAATTTATCGAAGAGGACGAGACCGAGCATATTCCAACCACGCCAAATCTGAACCAAATCATGTCTAACTCACCAACCGTGTCACCTTTTCTTGAGGTTTGCACCATGCATATCCCACTGACTCAATTAAAAGGTCCTGAACACAATCATGTTGATGATGAGAAGTTCAACAAAATCAGCGACAACTGGAATGGAGAACTGGAAAGAAAGATAGAAAAATGGTCTGAACCACAAAATCCAGTTTCTTTAAATCAAAACGGTAGGACTAAGCCACCTCCTTTAACTCACTTTGAGAATGTGGATGCAATATTCACTGGGAGTGGAAAGTCCGATGATCCTCCGAAAAATCATAAAGATCTGCCACCTGTCCTCATTTCTAATGAAATCGACCAAATGTTCAAAATAACGAAAAGAGACTGTACCATGGTCAAACCAAAAGAATCAAATGTATTCCCATCCATTATGGAGTACAAACCAAAGATTCCATACCCTCAACGTTTAAGAGCTGAAATTCCCCATTTGAACCGTATGGTCAAAGTATCCTAATCCGGGGAAGATTCGAGTCGGGCTGATGACTCGGTAATAAAACAAGCGCTTCTCGGGAGGCAACCCGTGTGTTTCAGATTTGATTTTCTGTGGTCACTCCCCAAAGTTTAAACCTTTGGTTGAACTTAAGTGTGGGGGAGTGCCATCCTTTTAATAAAACCTTTTGTTTGTTTATAAGATTGTGTGCAGGTGATGATTTTTCTAGTGGACGCTAGGAATGAAGAAAGAATTTTTAAGTGATAAACTTATTGACATATCTGGTTTCATCTCTATTTTTCCCTATTTCTATACTTTGAAGTTCGTTTTTCACATTGAGGACAATGTCTAACTTAAGTGTGGGGGTGAATAGGAAAAATTAGAGTTTTCATGCTTGAATTTAAAATTTTGTTTGCCCTTGTGATCTAGTTGTTTTCACGCTTATAGGATTATCTATTAGAATAACCTGGATCATTCCACCTGGTAAAATTGGTAATATTTGAAACTTCGAGATGTGTTCCGATTACTATTGCAATCCATTCGGATCGATGACATTTGCTAGCACATATTATACCCTTTACACTAAATTGTGAGGATTTGAGCCTATTTCTTATTAGCATACATCTTTTATGCTTGGATCTTTTGCTATGAGTGTGCCGGTGATTTTATTTATTCTAGAACTTGTACTTGTAAATCATTACCAGACCGCAGTGAGATTGCATTCATGCGATATAAGTGAATTCGTGTGATAAAGAGGCACCTTAGGATTTAACCCAAATGGCCTTCCATTTTACATCTAATGATATATTAGCTAACCTCATTGGTTAGTTAACCACCCACATGGACCCATTTGTAGTGCTCATTTTTAGCACTAGATACCCTAGTTACACCCTCTGAGCCATCCTTTTCATTTTTGCTTCACCCATAAAATACAAAAAGATTTTATACTTTAAACCTTAGCCTATCCCGTATCAATGTCTAATCGGTTGGTTGCTAGTCGCCTGGAAAGTGAAGATTGTTCAAATGATTATGAGTACCACATCCTATGAGATTGATTGAGCCATGCGTTATGAGTTTATGTTAAAAAAAAAATGTGTTGAAAGTATGAAAATAATAGCCAATGTGCTATGTTCGTGGAACAATTGTCATGGCAAAGCAAAAAGTTGTGGAAAGCATAAAAGAAGAAATTGAAGCTATATTCATTTATTTGGTTCGTGGAATGTTTGGTAACTAGCAACATGGGTATTAGACTTGACTTCAATTTTATTTTAACACCAATTTCATAAACATTCCCATGCCTTATCCATACCCTTAACCCGAAGCCTATCATTATAACCCGAATAAAAGCCCTCTTTAGATGTTTTTACTTGGTGCTCACGCCACGTCGGTGGAGTTTTGTTTCTTGTACAAGCTTATGGTAATAATCTAATCACGACTGAGAAATGAGTGTGATTTATCTTGGTACTCCACTAAAAATGAGTGATTGAGTGAATTATATTCCATTATTTTTTGTGAGGTGTTTTGAAATGTTAATCATGCAAGAAAATCATTGGATATTGTCAAACATCTTGATGTTTCACCTTTATAAAGCATAATTGATGAATCCTCCCTCGTATTTATACTTGGTTGATTTGCATCACATTTTTCATAATCACGATCTTGTACCAGTGGATGTTTTTTCTAGATTTGCTTGAGGGCAAGCAAAGTTTAAGTGTGGGGGAATTTGATAACACTCAGATTGTGCATGTTTTTAGTAGCATTATGTGTACTTTTATATCTGTTATTTGGTTATATGTGCGTGATTTTAGTACTTAATCGTATCTAGAGATGTTTGTCTAGTATTTATAACCAAGTCTTGGGGAATGGAGGAAAATGTGGAAATATGCACTAATCGAAGATTCCTGCTTCAAGAAAGCTAAATCTCAAGTACCTTTGAAGACTTTAGTGATTGAAGAACCAAGTTCTACAAGGCAGAGTGAAGAGAAAAGATCAAGTTTTGTATCTCAGAAGATCCAACCGGATCCGATTACACCTTCAGCCGGATCGGTTGGAATTTGGTCGGAATTAATGTTTTTGCCATAACCGACCGATCGGTCGCAACCCGCAACCGGATCGGTCGGTGTGTTATTATTGAGGACCAACCGGATCGGTTGGTCATATGACCGATTCGGTTGGAGAAGCTGTAGTTGTCAAATCTTCATCACTAAGCTTCCCCTTTGCATCCAAACGATTCTAGGTCCTTCTCTTGGTGTATTCTAGTCCCTTCCTCACTCCTTGGAGGCCAAGTTAAGCATTTAACACCCTAGGCCTTGGAAATAGTATAAATAGAGGCTAATTGTGAGCATATGAGACACACCACAACTTGAGAGATCTTCTCTCACACCTATCTTACCACCACTACTACTCTCTTAAAGCCTAAATTCGTTCATAAAGTTCCAAGAAACTTTGGAGGTCCAAGAAGTCATCATTTGGAGGTCAAACCATCAAGAAGTCATCCCCAATACTTTGGGAATCATTACTTCACCATTTGTAATCTTATTCCAAGCATTGTAAGACTTTCAATCATGTTTTCTAATGTTCAAAGTTATGAGTTTATGTTCATGTTTGCTATGAGTGGCTAGTTTCTTTATGCACTTGCTTAAATGATGTTGATTATCATATGATTAGTTAGTGGTTGTGTTAACATGTTTTAATTCAATTTCAAGTTGATTCTAAGATCCAATTGTGCTAAAGTTTCATAGTGACATTTGTTAATCAAGTTTGGCTAATTGATAGTAATCGTTGTGGTCGAAAGGACTTATTGTTATTCAACTAGTCATAATCATTTTGTCTATGGATGATTGTTTTACCCATTATTCTTGATTACACAAAGGAACTAAGGTGTGATTGTAATAGAAACGCTTTTTGATTATCAAATTGGATTGGTTGGAAACATCTAAATGGTCGTAAGATTAGTTGTTGAGAATCAATTGTAGCCTTTTGTCTATGATCGGTTACCTTTTGTATTGACCATTTCTTAAGCAATTTGATGAACAAGCGGATGTTTTTGTGTTTAAGTTTATGTATGTAGACTTATGAAACTTGAATTGATCTTGAATTGATTGGTTAAACTTAATGCTTGTTTTATGAACTAAAATCTTGACGAAGGTTTAACTTGTAAGAACAATAGATTAGTCTTCGACTAGTTATCACAATCAACATGTTAAGAGGTTAACACAATCACATTAATCTATGATATGAAACTAGTTTAAGCAAGTGTAGTTTTTAATCATCTGAATTGCATTATATCTATTTGCTTTGTTATATGTTTTGGATAGACTCCGTTAATTCAAACTTGTGTTTAGATTCACTCAAATCCCTGCGAACGATCCCGACTTACCTTCATAATCTTGCTATAACGGACGAGTATACTTGCTCGTATGTGTTATTGGTAATATTGGTAATTCACCTTTTATAAATTTAAAACTTGCACCAACCGGGCACATCACCACCGTAATGGAAACTACGAACACAAGTGTGATTATCTACCAAAGAAATTACTTGAAATGTATTCTCTCCGTTGAGCATCTTGCCATAACACCTCCAAGGGCAGTCACAATTCCCGGACCTCTCTGAAGGGTACTTTTTGTACGAAGTCTGCTTTCCTAGTGATGGATCCTTAAGCGTCTTTTTTCGTTGACCGCATTTAGCTATAACCTTTGTCCTTGTGCTCCTCTCAAACCAAAGTGAGAATCCGTTGTCCACTGCGTAGTATGTAAGGCACTCCTTGAAACTGTCAGCATATGGAAATTTTTGTCCAAGCTAGTAAAACAAATATTTTAATTAGTTAAGCAATATAGTATTTATGATATTTTCTGATTTGATAAACAAATATTGAAAAGTTAGAGTAAAAGAATTACAATAGGTTTCTTCAATCTCCAATGTGTCTCAGAATCATAAATTGGGTACTTGTCTTCCTTTTTTGACTTCTGTAGAGCAGCAAACGGGTCTGTTATTCCAACACCTTTACCGTTATGTGCTTCAACAAATGTGCCATGTACTTTTCATGCTCCCTAACTAACGGTCCTAATCCAGTTGGGCCATCTCCAACCACATCTTCTTGTGTATCATGAGCATCATCATCGTTTCCTTCTTCAACGTCCTGCTCATCAGACGAACTGTTATTCTCATTATGTCACATCTTTCTTAGTTGAATAACCTCATCCTCACCGTTGCTCAAGTAATCGTAGGACTTATCCGATTCAACCTCAGACTCATATGACTCATACGTAGATGAATTATGAGTATACTTACCCTTGGTTTTTGCACTTTCACCTTCTGAGTGAGTGTCATTGTATTCCTCGCGTCGTCGTTAATGTCGAGTCGAGGATCCAGACGGATTGATGTTGTCTCTAATTACTATACCTTTTGGTCTACGAGTATTCGTGCTAATCTTCTTTGCTAGTTTCTTTTTGCGTGTCATGACAGACTTACCTTTATCAAGTTTTTTCTTCCTTGCAAGCACATCATTTGATAAGTTACCATCTGACTCACCATCCATTTGCAACCCCTCTCTATCATTAGCCACAACTGTATCAGTCTCCAGAAGCATATCCTTCTCCACATTCATATCAGTTTGGCCAAGCATTTGATTATCGTCACCCCTGATCCAAGTGTAACAACAGAAATGATTAGTAGGCATATCATATATAATAACATGTGAACAATATTTTTATAACGTGTATTGACAGATACCTATGAGTGTCCAAAGCCATATCAATCTCCTCAACATTGAGTGGCCTATTAGTGTCCATATCCTTATCACAATCCTGATTCTCCAAAGCCATACCAGATTCAACACCGACATTTTCCACTAGATTATCAACTACTACATTGTACTCCATATAGACCTCTTCTTCAGTTAGCATAGGATAATCATACGTAAAGTCATCATCCGCATTCCAAACTCTAGTGAAAGTAACCTTACCCTCAAAGTCCTTTCTAAGTGGTCTGTCTTTTAGGGGAGGAGACCTTAAATAAGGTGATTATGCTTCTTCCTCAGCCCAC
>OU343217.1:85450326-85795808 GCA_910596185.1 Chrysanthemum makinoi | reverse complement strand
ACAACCAAATCCTCACAAGACATATTCCCAACATCCTTTTTCATCTTATTATGTTTCTTTCTTTTTGACATAACTTCTGAGTCTGAACTTTCTAGACATAGGTTTTTGTGGTAGTAGGGCGCTAAGTTTTGGGGGGAATGAGCAACAAACAACTCCACTGTCTTATGTTGGCTAGCTAAATCATACAAAAAATGAACATCTGCATCCCTTTCAATGATCTTTAACCCACCACTGCAATGTCTAACTTAGGAATGCACATGTATAGAGCCCATATTCTTAATCTTGGCAACTAAAATATCTAAGAGAGGGCTACACATAATTCTATCTTTTGAAGAGGCCTCCATTATTATCTCCCTACCATAATCATACCTTAAGGGGTCAAACATAAATACACCATTTTAGTGTATTTTGAAGACCACATCAAGTGGTACTTCCATCAAACCTGTATAAATTGTTGTAAGGAACTATAAATACCCCTCAAATGGTCATTTGAGGGGTGTGCTTGAAAGTGTGTGTGTGTGTGTTTTTCCTTTGAAGTAATACAACATATTGTGTTTATCTTATACTCTCACATACACGAATTTTTCATTCAAGTCACCATCTTCCTTTCTTTATTTCATCTTCTTATACGTATATGTGTTTGGTTTAACGTGTTCTAAGCAAAACGTGGGTATTGGTTTGTGATAAGGTTGATAGATATAAGGTCCTACAATTGGTATCAATCGCCTAACAATGGTTTAGGAGTGTTTGTGTTTGTTTTGAAGGGTTACGCGTAAAGGCTCTCGTTATACGTTTTTGTCAAGCTTAAAGCTTTAATTTTTGCACTTTAAAATTCAAGATTCTTGTGTTTTAAGGTTTATTTGGTGCTAAAGTTTCAGTTTTTTGCAAAAATTTCGTAGCTTTACGTGTTTTTCTTCATTTTTAAGCTCGTATTTGGTTATTGGTCATTTCTACTGATAACTTTTCTAAGCACTTTGGGTGAAAAAGGTCAACATTTTTGTGTTATTCGAGTGTTTTAAGGCTTTACGTGCAAAAGAAATCATCTGAATCGTTGGAAATTTCTTATGAGTAGAAGTCAAAAAGTCAAAACCCTAGTTTTCTACTCGTAACTTTTGGGTGAAGAATCTTCGTGCTATAATCACACTCGCTTCCCTCACTTGGATAAGTGTGTGGAACAATTCGACTTGTGGATATCTCTTACGCTGTTGTGACAAAGTTGTAAAGGATTTTTGGTTCTTAACCATAGTTTACGCTAAGCTAAAAGCTTACGAGTAACTCGCGATAACTTCAAAATTACGCGTGAAGGTTTACGAGTAACTTTTTGTCTACGCATAAGCAAGGTTACGCTTGGGTTCCCGATAAGGTTTCTACGCAAGGTTTCTACGGCTTAAGGTTTCTACGTATAAGGTTTCTACGCATAAGCTTCCTACGCATAAGATCCTACGCATAAGCACCGGATCCTACGCCTAAGCCTCGTCTACTCGTAACCTTGTTTCTCGCCTAAGCTCTTCATTTTTCAAAAACACAAGTATCATTTCGGTACACAAGTACAATTCACATTCACAAGAAAGCAACTCTACGGACCACCAGCAAGTCTCGGATCACTAACAAGTACAAACACCCCTGGGTGTTTTGATAGCATAACCCTTATCAAACACCGGTTGTATGCAAAACTTTCCAAAAGCCATAAAACAATGTTAGTTTCACAACTACCAAATAATTCAATTTATACTTAAACCACCTCTAGTTACCTAACTGCACTATAGTTTCAAACGGGCTTCACAAACCTTTATCGGATTATTTGAATAAAATACTAAAAGGTTTATTATTATAGAAACATTACTTCACTGTGATCCGCATAAGTCATAAAACCAACAACGGAATCCTCGCAAGTTAATAGAACAAACTACCTTACTTTCTCCTTCATACTATGGCGTTTATACGTCAACTAATTAGTGGCAAATCTGTTATCAAACCATCTTTGAGGTCACTTTTAGTAATACATTTACCGCTCTATTTGGGTTATAATGAGTTCATCATAATATTTTCATTTCATATTTATGTTTATAATGAGATCACCCTAATGGCTCGTATTATTTTCATGATGATTAAAAAATGCAACAAACACACATCATTTGCCATCGTAATAGCCGATCTTTTATTTATACCAAAAAAGCAACCTCGATCGCAAGCGTTAGTTGCAAGATGATCCAATTTTTGCCAAATCTTTTATATGGCAAATGTAGCCTTAATAGTTTTTATAAGAAGTGATGGTCATTCACATTTAGGAACTTTGTAACGTGTGTTAGATATCGTGCTAGAATAGTCATCGGGCTCGTGGATTGGGCTAAGCTAATTGGTTAAAAGATAAGCTATGCTAGCCATTGATAAGCTTATGTATCCCAAGCCCAATCCAAGTCCAATTCGTGGCCCTTGCCAAGCCCATTAGGGTATTGTTGTAAGGAACTATAAATACCCCTCAAATGGTCATTTGAGGGGTGTGCTTGAAAGTGTGTGTGTGTGTGTGTTCCTTTGAAGTAATACAACATATTGTGTTTATCTTATCCTCTCACATACACGAATTTTTCATTCAAGTCACCATCTTCCTTTCTTTATTTCATCTTCTTATATGTATATGTGTTTGGTTTAACGTGTTCTAAGCAAAACGTGGGTATTGGTTTGTGATAAGGTTGATAGATATAAGGTCCTACAATTGGTATCAATCGCCTAACAATGGTTTAGGAGTGTTTGTGTTTGTTTTGAAGGGTTACGCGTAAAGGCTCTCGTTATACGTTTTTGTCAAGCTTAAAGCTTTAATTTTTGCACTTTAAAATTCAAGATTCTTGTGTTTTAAGGTTTATTTGGTGCTAAAGTTTCATTTTTTGCAAAAGTTCGTAGTAGCTTTACGTGTTTTTCTTCAATTTTAAGCTCGTATTTGGTTATTGGTCATTTCTACTCGTAACTTTTCTAAGCACTTTGGGTGAAAAAGGTCAACATTTTTGGGTTATTCGAGTGTTTTTAAGGCTTTATGTGCAAAAGAAATCATTTGAATCGTTGGAAATTTCTTATGAGTAGAAGTCAAAAGGTCAAAACCCTAGTTTTCTACTCGTAACTTTTTGGTGAAGAATCTTCGTGCTATAAGCATTACTCGTGCTTCCCTCACTTGGATAAGTGTGTGGAACACTTCGACTTGTGGATATCTCTTACGCTGTGGACGGTGTAAAGGATTTTTGATTCTTAACCATAGTTTACGCATAAGCTAAAAGCTTACGAGTAACTCTACGCATAACTTCAAAATTACGCGTAAGGTTTACAAGTAACTTTTGTCTACGATAAGCTTAAGGTTACGCTTAAGGTTCCTACACATAAGGTTTCTACGCTTAAGGTTTCTACGCTTAGGTTTCTACTTAAGGTTTCTCGCGCATAAGGTTTCTACGCATAAGCTTCCTACGCATAAGATCCACGCGATAAGCACCGGATCCTACGCCTAAGCCTCGTCTACTCGTAACTTCGTGTTTCTACGCCTAAGCTCTTCATTTTTCAAAAAAAAACACAAGTATCATTTCTGGTACACAAGTACAATTCACATTCACAAGAAAGCAACTCTCACGGAGACCACCGAAGTCTCGGATCACTAACAAGTACAAACACCCCTTAGGGGTGTTTGATAGCATAACCCTTATCAAACACGTGTATGAGAAAACTTTCCAAAAGCCATAAAACAATGTTAGTTTCACAACTACCAAATAATTCAATTTATACTTAAACCACCTCTAGTTACCTAACTGCACTATAGTTTCAAACGGGCTTCACAAACCTTTATCGGATTATTTGAATAAAATACTAAAAGGTTTATTATTATAGAAACATTACTTCACCTGTGATCCGCAAGTCATAAAAACCAACAACGGAATCCTCGCAAGTTAATAGAACAAACTACCTTACTTTCTCCTTCATACTATGTATGCGTTTATCGTCAACTAATTAGTGGCAAATCATTTATCAAACCATCTTTGAGGTCACTTTTAGTAATACATTTACCGCTCTATTTGGGTTATAATGAGTTCATCATAATATTTTCATTTCATATTTATGTTTATAATGAGATCACCCTAATGGCCTAATGTTACGTTATTTTCATGACAGATTAAAAAAAATGCAACAAACACACATCATTTGCCATCAGAATAGCCGATCTTTTATTTATACCAAAAAGCAACCTCGATCGCAAGCGTTAGTTGCAAGATGATCAGTTTTGCCAAATCTTTTATATGGCAACTGTTAGCCTTAATAGTTTATATTAGAAGTGATGGTCATTCACATTTAGGAACTTTGTAACGTGTGTTAGATATCGTGCTAGAATAGTCATCGGGCTCGTGGATTGGGCTAAGCTAATTGGTTAAAAGATAAGCTATGCTAGCCATTGATAAGCTTATGTATCCCAAGCCCAATCCAAGTCCAATTATTGGCCCTTGCCAAGCCCAGTAGGGTATTGTTGTAAGGAACTATAAATACCCCTCAAATGGTCATTTGAGGGGTGTGCTTGAAAGTGTGTGTGTGTGTGTTTTCCTTTGAAGTAATACAACATATTGTGTTTATCTTATACTCTCACATACACGATTTATATATCATTCAAGTCACCATCTTCCTTTCTTTATTTCATCTTCTTATACATATATGTGTTTGGTTTAACGTGTTCTAAGCAAAACGTGGGTATTGGTTTGTGATAAGGTTGATAGATATAAGGTCCTACAATTGGTATCAATCGCCTAACAATGGTTTAGGAGTGTTTGTGTTTGTTTTGAAGGGTTACGCGTAAAAGGCTCTCATACGTTTTTGTCAAGCTTAAAGCTTTAATTTTTGCACTTTAAAATTCAAGATTCTTGTGGTTTAAAGTTTATTTGGTGCTAAAGTTTCAGTTTTTTGCAAAAAGTTCGTAGCTTTCCGTGTTTTTCTTCATTTTTTAAGCTCGTATTTGGTTATTGGTCATTTCTACTCGTAACTTTTCTAAGCACTTTGGGTGAAAAAGGTCAACATTTTTGGGTTATTCGAGTGTTTTAAGGCTTTCTGTGCAAAAGAAATCATTTGAATCGTTGGAAATTTCTTATGAGTAGAAGTCAAAAGGTCAAAACCCTAGTTTTCTACTCGTAACTTTTTGGTGAAGAATCTTCATGCTATAACTGTTACTCGCTGCTTCCCTCACTTGGATAAGTGTGTGGAATACTTCGACTTGTGGATATCTCTTACTGCGTGACGATTAAAAAGGATTTTTGGTTATTAACCATAGTTTACGCATAAGCTAAAAGCTTACGAGTAACTCTACGCATAACTTCAAAATTACGCGTAAGGTTTCCGAGTAACTTTTTGTCTACGCATAAGCTTAAGGTTACGCTTAAGGTTCCTACGCATAAGGTTTCTACGCTTAAGGTTTCTACGCAAGGTTTCTAAGGTTTCTACGCGCATAAGCTTCCTACGCATAAGATCCTCGCGCATAAGCACCGGATCCCACGCCTAAGCCTCGTCTACTCGTAACCCGTTTCTACGCCTAAGCTCTTCATTTTTCAATAAAAAACACAAGTATCATTTCTGGTACACAAGTACAATTCACATTCACAAGAAAGCAACTCTCACAGACCACCAGCAAGTCTCAGATCACTAACAAGTACAAACACCCCCTTAGGGGGTGTTTTGATAGCATAATCCTTATCAAACCCGGTGTATGCGAAAACTTTCCAAAAAGCCATAAAAACAATGTTAGTTTCACAACCACCAAATAATTCAATTTATCCTTAAACCACCTCTAGTTACCTAAGCGCACTATAGTTTCAAACGGGCTTCACAAACCTTTATCAGATTATTTGAATAAAATACTAAAAGGTTTATTATTATAGAAACATTACTTCACCTGTGATCCGCAAGTCATAAAAACCAACAACGGAATCCTCGCAAGTTAATAGAACAAACTACCTTACTTTCTCCTTCATACTATGGCGTTTATACGTCAACTAATTAGTGGCAAATCTATTATCAAACCATCTTTGAGGTCACTTTTAGTAATACATTTACCGCTCTATTTGGGTTATAATGAGTTCATCATAATATTTTCATTTCATATTTATGTTTATAATGAGATCACCCTAATGGCCTAATGTTACGTTATTTTCATGACAGATTAAAAAAAATGCAACAAACACACATCATTTGCCATCAGAATAGCCGATCTTTTATTTATACCAAAAAGCAACCTCGATCATAGCGTTAGTTGCAAGATGATCCAGTTTTTGCCAAATCTTTTATATGGCAACTGTTAGCCTTAATAGTTTATATTAGAAGTGATGGTCATTCACATTTAGGAACTTTGTAACGTGTGTTAGATATCGTGCTAGAATAGTCATCGGGCTCGTGGATTGGGCTAAGCTAATTGGTTAAAAGATAAGCTATGCTAGCCATTGATAAGCTTATGTATCCCAAGCCCAATCCAAGTCCAATTCATGGCCCTTGCCAAGCCCATTAGGGTATTGTTGTAAGGAACTATAAATACCCCTCAAGTATGTCATTTGAGGGGTGTGCTTGAAAGTGTGTGTGTGTGTGTTTTCCTTTGAAGTAATACAACATATTGTGTTTATCTTATACTCTCACATACACGAATTTTTCATTCAAGTCACCATCTTCCTTTCTTTATTTCATCTTCTTATACGTATATGTGTTTGGTTTAACGTGTTCTAAGCAAAACGTGGGTATTGGTTTGTGATAAGGTTGATAGATATAAGGTCCTACAATTGGTATCAATCGCCTAACAATGGTTTAGGAGTGTTTGTGTTTGTTTTGAAGGGTTACGCGGCGTAAAAGGCTCTCGTTATACGTTTTTGTCAAGCTTAAAGCTTTAATTTTTGCACTTTAAAATTCAAGATTCTTGTGGTTTAAGGTTTATTTGGTGCTAAAGTTTTAGTTTTTGCAAAAAGTTCGTAGCTTTGCGTGTTTTTCTTCATTTTTAAGCTCGTATTTGGTTATTGGTCATTTCTACTCGTAACTTTTCTAAGCACTTTGGGTGAAAAAGGTCAACATTTTTGGGTTATTCGAGTGTTTTAAGGCTTTACGTGCAAAAGAAATCATTTGAATCGTTGGAAATTTCTTATGAGTAGAAGTCAAAAGGTCAAAACCCTAGTTTTCTACTCGTAACTTTTTGGTGAAGAATCTTCGTGCTATAATCGCATTACTCGGTGCTTCCCTCACTTGGATAAGTGTGTGGAACACTTCGACTTGTGGATATCTCTTACTGCGTGACGGTGTAAAGGATTTTTGGTTCTTAACCATAGTTTACGCATAAGCTAAAAGCTTACGAATAACTCTACGCATAACTTCAAAATTACGCGTAAGGTTTACGAGTAACTTTTTGTCACGATAAGCTTAAGGTTACGCAAGGTTCCTACGCATAAGGTTTCTACGCTTAAGGTTTCTACGGGTTTCTAAGGTTTCTCGATAAGGTTTCTACGCGATAAGCTTCCTACGCATAAGATCCTACGCGATAAGCACCGGATCACGCCTAAGCCTCGTCTACTGTAACCGTGTTTCTACGCCTAAGCTCTTCATTTTTCAATAAAAAACACAAGTATCATTTCTGGTACACAAGTACAATTCACATTCACAAGAAAGCAACTCTCACGGACCACCAAAGAAGTCTCGGATCACTAACAGTACAAACACCCCTTAGGGGTGTTTTGATAGCATAACCCTTATCAAACACCTGGTGTATGCGAAAACTTTCCAAAAAGCCATAAAAACAATGTTAGTTTCACAACCACCAAATAATTCAATTTATCCTTAAACCACCTCTAGTTACCTAAGCGCACTATAGTTTCAAACGGGCTTCACAAACCTTTATCGGATTATTTGAATAAAATACTAAAAGGTTTATTATTATAGAAACATTACTTCACCTGTGATCCAAAGTCATAAAACCAACAACGGAATCCTCGCAAGTTAATAGAACAAACTACCTTACTTTCTCCTTCATACTATGGCGTTTATACGTCAACTAATTAGTGGCAAATCTGTTATCAAACCATCTTTGAGGTCACTTTTAGTAATACATTTACCGCTCTATTTGGGTTATAATGAGTTCATCATAATATTTTCATTTCATATTTATGTTTATAATGAGATCACCCTAATGGCCTAATGTTACGTTATTTTCATGACAGATTAAAAAAAATGCAACAAACACACATCATTTGCCATCAGAATAGCCGATCTTTTATTTATACCAAAAAGCAACCTCGATGCAAGGCGTTAGTTGCAAGATGATCCATTTTTGCCAAATCTTTTATATATGTTAGCCTTAATAGCTTTATTAGAAGTGATGGTCATTCACATTTAGGAACTTTGTAACGTGTGTTAGATATCGTGCTAGAATAGTCATCGGGCTCGTGGATTGGGCTAAGCTAATTGGTTAAAAGATAAGCTATGCTAGCCATTGATAAGCTTATGTATCCCAAGCACAATCCAAGTCCAATTTGTGGCCCTTGCCAAGCCCATTAGGGTATTGTTGTAAGGAACTATAAATACCCCTCAAATGGTCATTTGAGGGGTGTGCTTGAAAGTGTGTGTGTGTGTGTGTTTTTCCTTTGAAGTAATACAACATATTGTGTTTATCTTATACTCTCACATACGAATTTTTCATTCAAGTCACCATCTTCCTTTCTTTATTTCATCTTCTTATACGTATATGTGTTTGGTTTAACGTGTTCTAAGCAAAACGTGGGTATTGGTTTGTGATAAGGTTGATAGATATAAGGTCCTACAATTGGTATCAATCGCCTAACAATGGTTTAGGAGTGTTTGTGTTTGTTTTGAAGGGTTACGCGTAAAAGGCTCTCGTTATACGTTTTTGTCACGCTTAAAACTTTAATTTTTACACTTAAAAATTCAAGATTCTTGTGGTTTAAGGTTTATTTGGTGCTAAAGTTTTAGTTTTTTGCAAAAAGTTCGTAGCTTTACGTGTTTTTCTTCATTTTAAGCTCGTATTTGGTTATTGGTCATTTCTACTCGTAACTTTTCTAAGCACTTTGGGTGAAAAAGGTCAACATTTTTGGGTTATTCGAGTGTTTTTAAGGCTTTATGTGCAAAAGAAATCATTTGAATCGTTGGAAATTTCTTATGAGTAGAAGTCAAAAGGTCAAAACCCTAGTTTTCTACTCGTAACTTTTGGTGAAGAATCTTCGTGCTATAAGCGTTACTCGGTGCTTCCCTCACTTGGATAAGTGTGTGGAACACTTCGACTTGTGGATATCTCTTACTGTGCGGTGTAAAGGATTTTTTGTTCTTAACCATAGTTTACGCATAAGCTAAAAGCTTACGAGTAACTCTCCGCATAACTTCAAAATTACGCGCGTAAGGTTCACGAGTAACTTTTGTCTACGCATAAGCAAGGTTGCGCAAGGTTCCTCGCAAAGGTTTCTCGCTTTTAAGGTTCCTAACGATAAGGTTTCTACGCTTAAGGTTTCTCTCGCTTACGCCAAGGTTTCATAAGGTTTCTCGCATAAGCTTCCTACGCATAAGATCCTACGCTAAGCACCCGGATCCTACGCCTAAGCCTCGTCTACTGTAACCCCGTGTTTCTACGCCTAAGCTCTTCATTTTTCAATAAAAAACACAAGTATCATTTCTGGTACACAAGTACAATTCACATTCACAAGAAAGCAACTCTCACGGACCACCAAGAAGTCTCGGATCACTAACAAGTACAAACACCCCAGGGGTGTTTTGATAGCATAACCCTTATCAAAACCTGTATGCGAAAACTTTCCAAAAGCCATAAAACAATGTTAGTTTCACAACTACCAAATAATTCAATTTATCCTTAAACCACCTCTAGTTACCTAAGCGCACTATAGTTTCAAACGGGCTTCACAAACCTTTATCGGATTATTTGAATAAAATACTAAAAGGTTTATTATTATAGAAACATTACTTCACCCAGTGATCCGCAAGTCATAAAAACCAACAACGGAATCCTCGCAAGTTAATAGAACAAACTACCTTACTTTCTCCTTCATACTATGGCGTTTATCGTCCAACTAATTAGTGGCAAATCTATTATCAAACCATCTTTGAGGTCACTTTTAGTAATACATTTACCGCTCTATTTGGGTTATAATGAGTTCATCATAATATTTTCATTTCATATTTATGTTTATAATGAGATCACCCTAATGGCCTAATGTTACGTTATTTTC
Organism: Chrysanthemum makinoi; assembly: GCA_910596185.1. Taxonomy (NCBI): domain Eukaryota; kingdom Viridiplantae; phylum Streptophyta; class Magnoliopsida; order Asterales; family Asteraceae; genus Chrysanthemum; species Chrysanthemum makinoi. The sequence continues at coordinate 85,785,573 of OU343217.1, read as the reverse complement.
ATGACATTAAAAAATGCAACAAACACACATCATTTGCCATCAGAATAGCCGATCTTTTATTTATACCAAAAAGCAACCTCGATGCATAGCGTTAGTTGCAAGATGATCCGATTTTGCCAAATCTTTTATATGGCAACTGTTAGCCTTAATAGTTTATATTAGAAGTGATGGTCATTCACATTTAGGAACTTTGTAACGTGTGTTAGATATCGTGCTAGAATAGTCATCGGGCTCGTGGATTGGGCTAAGCTAATTGGTTAAAAGATAAGCTATGCTAGCCATTGATAAGCTTATGTATCCCAAGCCCAATCCAAGTCCAATTCGTGGCCCTTGCCAAGCCCATTAGGGTATTGTTGTAAGGAACTATAAATACCCCTCAAATGGTCATTTGAGGGGTGTGCTTGAAAGTGTGTGTGTGTGTGTTTTCCTTTGAAGTAATACAACATATTGTGTTTATCTTATACTCTCACATACACGATTTTTCATTCAAGTCACCATCTTCCTTTCTTTATTTCATCTTCTTATCATTATATGTGTTTGGTTTAACATGTTCTAAGCAAAACGTGGGTATTGGTTTGTGATAAGGTTGATAGATATAAGGTCCTACAATTGGTATCAATCGCCTAACAATGGTTTAGGAGTGTTTGTGTTTGTTTTGAAGGGTTATGCGTAAAGGCTCTCGTTATACGTTTTTGTCAAGCTTAAAGCTTTAATTTTTGCACTTTAAAATTCAAGATTCTTGTGGTTTAAGGTTTATTTGGTGCTAAAGTTTCAGTTTTTGCAAAAGTTCGTAGCTTTCGTGTTTTCTTCATTTTAAGCTCGTATTTGGTTTTTGGTCATTTCTACTCGTAACTTTTCTAAGCACTTTGGGTGAAAAAGGTCAACATTTTTGGGTTATTCGAGTGTTTTAAGGCTTTCTGTGCAAAAGAAATCATTTGAATCGTTGGAAATTTCTTATGAGTAGAAGTCAAAAAGTCAAAACCCTAGTTTTCTACTGTAACTTTTGGTGAAGAATCTTCGTGCTATAAGCTGTACTCGATGCTTCCCTCACTTGGATAAGTGTGTGGAACACTTCGACTTGTGGATATCTCTTCTGTGTGGCGGTGTAAAGGATTTTGGTTCTTAACCATAGTTTACGCATAAGCTAAAAGCTACGGTAACTCACATAACTTCAAAATTACGCGTAAGGTTTACGAGTAACCTTTTGTCTACGCATAAGCTTAAGGTTACGCTTAAGGTTCCTACGCATAAGGTTTCTACGCTTAAGGTTTCTACGCTTAAGGTTTCTACGCATAAGGTTTCTACGCGCAAGGTTTCTACGCGCAGCTTCCTACGCATAAGATCCTACGCATAAGCACACGGATCCTCGCCTAAGCCTCGTCTACTTTCGTAACCGTGTTTCTCGCCTAAGCTCTTCATTTTCAAAAAAACACAAGTATCATTTCACGGTACACAAGTACAATTCACATTCACAAGAAAGCAACTCTCACGGACCACCGGCAAGTCTCGGATCACTAACAAGTACAAACACCCCCTTAGGGGGTGTTTTGATACATAACCCTTATCAAACCGCGATGTATGCGAGAAAACTTTCCAAAAAGCCATAAAAACAATGTTAGTTTCACAACCACCAAATAATTCAATTTATCCTTAAACCACCTCTAGTTACCTAACTGCACTATAGTTTCAAATGGGCTTCACAAACCTTTATCGGATTATTTGAATAAAATACTAAAAGGTTTATTATTATAGAAACATTACTTCACCTGTGATCCGAAGTCATAAAACCAACAACGGAATCCTCGCAAGTTAATAGAACAAACTACCTTACTTTCTCCTTCATACTATGGCGTTTATACGTCAACTAATTAGTGGCAAATCTGTTATCAAACCATCTTTGAGGTCACTTTTAGTAATACATTTACCGCTCTATTTGGGTTATAATGAGTTCATCATAATATTTTCATTTCATATTTATGTTTATAATGAGATCACCCTAATGGCCTAATGTTACGTTATTTTCATGACAGATTAAAAAAAATGCAACAAACACACATCATTTGCCATCAGAATAGCCGATCTTTTATTTATACCAAAAAGCAACCTCGATCGCATGGCGTTAGTTGCAAGATGATCGATTTTTGCCAAATCTTTTATATGGCAACTGTTAGCCTTAATAGTTTATATTAGAAGTGATGGTCATTCACATTTAGGAACTTTGTAACGTGTGTTAGATATCGTGCTAGAATAGTCATCGGGCTCGTGGATTGGGCTAAGCTAATTGGTTAAAAGATAAGCTATGCTAGCCATTGATAAGCTTATGTATCCCAAGCCCAATCCAAGTCCAATTCGTGGCCTTTGCCAAGCCCATTAGGGTATTGTTGTAAGGAACTATAAATACCCCTCAAATGGTCATTTGAGGGTGTGCTTGAAAGTGTGTGTGTGTGTGTTTTTCCTTTGAAGTAATACAACATATTGTGTTTATCTTATACTCTCACATACACGAATTTTTCATTCAAGTCACCATCTTCCTTTCTTTATTTCATCTTCTTATACGTATATGTGTTTGGTTTAGCGTGTTCTAAGCAGCGTGGGTATTGGTTTGTGATAAGGTTGATAGATATAAGGTCCTACAATTGGTATCAATTGCCTAACAATGGTTTAGGAGTGTTTGTGTTTGTTTTGAAGGGTTACGTGTAAAGGCTCTCGTTATACGGTTTTTGTCAAGCTTAAAGCTTTAATTTTTGCACTTTAAAATTCAAGATTCTTGTGGTTTAAGGTTTATTTGGTGCTAAAGTTTCAGTTTTTTGCAAAAAGTTCGTAGCTTTACGTGTTTTTCTTCATTTGTAAGCTCGTATTTGGTTATTGGTCATTTCTACTCGTAACTTTTCTAAGCACTTTGGGTGAAAAAGGTCAACATTTTTGGGTTATTCGAGTGTTTTTAAGGCTTTCTGTGCAAAAGAAATCATTTGAATCGTTGGAAATTTCTTATGAGTAGAAGTCAAAAATTCAAAACCCTAGTTTTCTACTCGTAACTTTTTGGTGAAGAATCTTCGTGCTATAAGCATTTTCGATGCTTCCCTCACTTGGATAAGTGTGTGGAACACTTCGACTTGTGGATATCTCTTACTGCTGTGGCGGTGTAAAGGATTTTGGTTCTTAACCATAGTTTACGCATAAGCTAAAAGCTTACGGTAACTCTGCAACTTCAAAATTACGTGTAACGTTTACGAGTAACTTTTTGTCTACGCATAAGCTTAAGGTTACGCTTAAGGTTCCTACGCATAAGGTTTCTACGCAAGGTTTCTCGCTTAAGGTTTCTACGCAAGGTTTCTACGCATAAGGTTTCTACGCGCATAAGCTTCCTACGCGCATAAGATCCTACGCATAAGCACGGATCCTACGCCTAAGCCTCGTCTACTCGTAACCGTGTTTCTCGCCTAAGCTCTTCATTTTTCAAAAAAACACAAGTATCATTTACGGTACACAAGTACAATTCACATTCACAAGAAAGCAACTCTCACAGACCACCGGCAAGTCTCGGATCACTAACAAGTACAAACACCCCTTAGGGGTGTTTTGATAGCATAACCCTTATCAAACACGGTGTATGCAGAAAACTTTCCAAAAAGCCATAAAAACAATGTTAGTTTCACAACCACCAAATAATTCAATTTATCCTTAAACCACCTCTAGTTACCTAAGCGCACTATAGTTTCAAACGGGCTTCACAAACCTTTATCGGATTATTTGAATAAAATACTAAAAGGTTTATTATTATAGAAACATTACTTCACCTGTGATCCAAGTCATAAAACCAACAACGGAATCCTCGCAAGTTAATAGAACAAACTACCTTACTTTCTCCTTCATACTATGGCGTTTATACGTCAACTAATTAGTGGCAAATCTGTTATCAAACCATCTTTGAGGTCACTTTTAGTAATACATTTACCGCTCTATTTGGGTTATAATGAGTTCATCATAATATTTTCATTTCATATTTATGTTTATAATGAGATCACCCTAATGGCCTAATGTTACGTTATTTTCATGACAGATTAAAAAAAATGCAACAAACACACATCATTTGCCATGGAATAGCCGATCTTTTATTTATACCAAAAGCAACCTCGATGCGTTAGTTGCAAGATGATCCGTTTTGCCAAATCTTTTATATGGCAACTGTTAGCCTTAATAGTTTATATTAGAAGTGATGGTCATTCACATTTAGGAACTTTGTAACGTGTGTTAGATATCGTGCTAGAATAGTCATCGGGCTCGTGGATTGGGCTAAGCTAATTGGTTAAAAGATAAGCTATGCTAGCCATTGATAAGCTTATGTATCCCAAGCCCAATCCAAGTCCAATTCGTGGCCCTTGCCAAGCCCATTAGGGTATTGTTGTAAGGAACTATAAATACCCCTCAAATGGTCATTTGAGGGGTGTGCTTGAAAGTGTGTGTGTGTGTGTTTTCCTTTGAAGTAATACAACATATTGTGTTTATCTTATACTCACATACACGAATTCATATTCAAGTCACCATCTTCCTTTCTTTATTTCATCTTCTTATATGTATATGTGTTTGGTTTAACGTGTTCTAAGCAAAACGTGGGTATTGGTTTGTGATAAGGTTGATAGATATAAGGTCCTACAATTGGTATCAATCGCCTAACAATGGTTTAGGAGTGTTTGTGTTTGTTTTGAAGGGTTCGCGTAAAGGCTCTCGTTATACGTTTTTGTCAAGCTTAAAGCTTTAATTTTTGCACTTTAAAATTCAAGATTCTTGTGGTTTAAGGTTTATTTGGTGCTAAAGTTTGATTTTTGCAAAAGTTCGTAGCTTCGTGTTTTCTTCATTTTAAGCTCGTATTTGGTTTTTGGTCATTTCTACTCGTAACTTTTCTAAGCACTTTGGGTGAAAAAGGTCAACATTTTTGGGTTATTCGAGTGTTTTTAAGGCTTTACGTGCAAAGAAATCATTTGAATCGTTGGAAATTTCTTATGAGTAGAAGTCCAAAAGTCAAAACCCTAGTTTTCTACTCGTAACTTTTTGGTGAAGAATCTTCGTGCTATAAGCTCGTTACTCGGTGCTTCCCTCACTTGGATAAGTGTGTGGAACACTTCGACTTGTGGATATCTCTTCTGTGGCGGTGTAAAGGATTTTTGGTTCTTAACCATAGTTTACGCATAAGCTAAAAGCTACGGTAACTCTCGCATAACTTCAAAATTACGCGTAAGGTTTCACGAGTAACTTTTGTCTACATATAAGCTTAAGGTTACGCAAGGTTCCTACGCATAAGGTTTCACGCTTGGGTTTCTCGCAGGTTTCTCGCAAGGTTTCTCGCTAAGGTTTCTCACGCATAAGCTTCCTACGCATAAGATCCTACGCATAAGCACCATATCCTACGCCTAAGCCTCGTCTACTTTCGTAACCGTGTTTCTCGCTAAGCTCTTCATTTTTCAAAAAAAACACAGTATCATTTCGGTACACAAGTACAATTCACATTCACAAGAAAGCAACTCTCACAGACCACCAGCAAGTCTCAGATCACTAACAAGTACAAACACCCCCTTAGGGGGTGTTTTGATAGCATAACCCTTATCAAACCGCGTGTATGCGAAAACTTTCCAAAAGCCATAAAACAATGTTAGTTTCACAACTACCAAATAATTCAATTTATACTTAAACCACCTCTAGTTACCTAACTGCACTATAGTTTCAAACGGGCTTCACAAACCTTTATCGGATTATTTGAATAAAATACTAAAAGGTTTATTATTATAGAAACATTACTTCACTGATCCGCATAAGTCATAAAACCAACAACGGAATCCTCGCAAGTTAATAGAACAAACTACCTTACTTTCTCCTTCATACTATGGCGTTTATACGTCAACTAATTAGTGGCAAATCTGTTATCAAACCATCTTTGAGGTCACTTTTAGTAATACATTTACCGCTCTATTTGGGTTATAATGAGTTCATCATAATATTTTCATTTCATATTTATGTTTATAATGAGATCACCCTAATGGCCTAATGTTACGTTATTTTCATGACATTAAAAAATGCAACAAACACACATCATTTGCCATCAGAATAGCCGATCTTTTATTTATACCAAAAAGCAACCTCGATCATAGCGTTAGTTGCAAGATGATCCATTTTGCCAAATCTTTTATATGGCAATGTAGCCTTAATAGTTTTTATTAGAAGTGATGGTCATTCACATTTAGGAACTTTGTAGCGTGTGTTAGATATCGTGCTAGAATAGTCATCGGGCTCGTGGATTGGGCTAAGCTAATTGGTTAAAAGATAAGCTATGCTAGCCATTGATAAGCTTATGTATCCCAAGCCCAATCCAAGTCAATTCGTGGCCTTGCCAAGCCCATTAGAGTATTGTTGTAAGGAACTATAAATACCCCTCAAATGGTCATTTGAGGGGTGTGCTTGAAAGTGTGTGTGTGTGTGTTTTCCTTTGAAGTAATACAACATATTGTGTTTATCTTATACTCTCACATACACGAATTTTTCATTCAAGTCACCATCTTCCTTTCTTTATTTCATCTTCTTATCATTATATGTGTTTGGTTTAGCGTGTTCTAAGCAAAACGTGGGTATTGGTTTGTGATAAGGTTGATAGATATAAGGTCCTACAATTGGTATCAATCGCCTAACAATGGTTTAGGAGTGTTTGTGTTTGTTTTGAAGGGTTACGCGTAAAAGGCTCTCGTTATACGTTTTTGTCAAGCTTAAAGCTTTAATTTTTGCACTTTAAAATTCAAGATTCTTGTGGTTTAAGGTTTATTTGGTGCTAAAGTTTCATTTTTTGCAAAAAGTTAAGTAGCTTTACGTGTTTTTCTTCAATTTTAAGCTCGTATTTGGTTATTGGTCATTTCTACTCGTAACTTTTCTAAGCACTTTGGGTGAAAAAGGTCAACATTTTGGGTTATTCGAGTGTTTTTAAGGCTTTATGTGCAAAAGAAATCATTTGAATCGTTGGAAATTTCTTATGAGTAGAAGTCAAAAGGTCAAAACCCTAGTTTTCTACTCGTAACTTTTTGGTGAAGAATCTTCGTGCTATAAGCTGTTACTCGATGCTTCCCTCACTTGGATAAGTGTGTGGAACACTTCGACTTGTGGATATCTCTTCTTGTGGCAGTGTAAAGGATTTTTGGTTCTTAACCATAGTTTACGCATAAGCTAAAAGCTTACGAGTAACTCTACGCATAACTTCAAAATTACGCGTAAGGTTTACGAGTAACTTTTGGTCTACGCATAAGCTTAAGGTTACGCTTAAGGTTCCTACGCATAAGGTTTCTACGCTTAAGGTTTCTACGCTTAAGGTTTCTACGCATAAGGTTTCTACGCGTAAGCTTCCTACGCATAAGATCCTACGCGCAAGCACGGATCCTACGCCTAAGCCTCGTCACTCGTAACCGTGTTTCTACGCCTAAGCTCTTCATTTTCAAAAAAAACACAAGTATCATTTCGGTACACAAGTACAATTCACATTCACAAGCAACTCTCAGGACCACCGCAAGTCTCGGATCACTAACAAGTACAAACACCCCTTAGGGGTGTTTTGATAGCATAACCCTTATCAAACACGGTGTATGCGAAAACTTTCCAAAAGCCATAAAACAATGTTAGTTTCACAACTACCAAATAATTCAATTTATACTTAAACCACCTCTAGTTACCTAACTGCACTATAGTTTCAAACGGGCTTCACAAACCTTTATCGGATTATTTGAATAAAATACTAAAAGGTTTATTATTATAGAAACATTACTTCACCTGTGATCCGCAAGTCATAAAAACCAACAACGGAATCCTCGCAAGTTAATAGAACAAACTACCTTACTTTCTCCTTCATACTATGGCGTTTATACGTCAACTAATTAGTGGCAAATCTGTTATCAAACCATCTTTGAGGTCACTTTTAGTAATACATTTACCGCTCTATTTGGGTTATAATGAGTTCATCATAATATTTTCATTTCATATTTATGTTTATAATGAGATCACCCTAATGGCCTAATGTTACGTTATTTTCATGACAGATTAAAAAAAATGCAACAAACACACATCATTTGCCATCAGAATAGCCGATCTTTTATTTATACCAAAAAGCAACCTCGATGCATAGCGTTAGTTGCAAGATGATCCAGTTTTTGCCAAATCTTTTATATGGCAACTGTTAGCCTTAATAGTTTATATTAGAAGTGATGGTCATTCACATTTAGGAACTTTGTAACGTGTGTTAGATATCGTGCTAGAATAGTCATCGGGCTCGTGGATTGGGCTAAGCTAATTGGTTAAAAGATAAGCTATGCTAGCCATTGATAAGCTTATGTATCCCAAGCCCAATCCAAGTCCAATTCGTGGCCCTTGCCAAGCCCATTAGGGTATTGTTGTAAGGAACTATAAATACCCCTCAAATGGTCATTTGAGGGGTGTGCTTGAAAGTGTGTGTGTGTGTGTGTTTTCCTTTGAAGTAATACAACATATTGTGTTTATCTTATACTCTCACATACACGAATATTTATATTCAAGTCACCATCTTCCTTTCTTTATTTCATCTTCTTATAATTATATGTGTTTGGTTTAACGTGTTCTAAGCAAAACGTGGGTATTGGTTTGTGATAAGGTTGATAGATATAAGGTCCTACAATTGGTATCAATCGCCTAACAATGGTTTAGGAGTGTTTGTGTTTGTTTTGAAGGGTTACGCGTAAAAGGCTCTCGTTATACGTTTTTGTCACGCTTAAAGCTTTAATTTTTGCACTTTAAAATTCAAGATTCTTGTGGTTTAAGGTTTATTTGGTGCTAAAGTTTCAGTTTTTGCAAAAAGTTCGTAGCTTTACGTGTTTTTCTTCATTTTAAGCTCGTATTTGGTTATTGGTCATTTCTACTCGTAACTTTTCTAAGCACTTTGGGTGAAAAAGGTCAACATTTTTGGGTTATTCGAGTGTTTTAAGGCTTTACGTGCAAAAGAAATCATTTGAATCGTTGGAAATTTCTTATGAGTAGAAGTCAAAAGGTCAAAACCCTAGTTTTCTACTCGTAACTTTTGGTGAAGAATCTTCGTGCTATAAGCGTTACTGATGCTTCCCTCACTTGGATAAGTGTGTGGAACACTTCGACTTGTGGATATCTCTTACTATGTGCAGTGTAAAGGATTTTAGGTTCTTAACCATAGTTTACGCATAAGCTAAAAGCTTACGAGTAACTCTACGCATAACTTCAAAATTACGCGTAAGGTTTACGAGTAACTTTTGGTCTACGCATAAGCTTAAGGTTACGCTTAAGGTTCCTACGCATAAGGTTTCTACGCCTAAGGTTTCTACGCTTAAGGTTTCTACGCATAAGGTTTCTACGCATAAGGTTTCTACGCATAAGCTTCCTACGCATAAGATCCTACGCGCAAGCACCAGATCCTCGCCTAAGCCTCGTCTACTCGTAACCGTGTTTCTCGCTAAGCTCTTCATTTTTCAAAAAAAAACACAAGTATCATTTCTGGTACACAAGTACAATTCACATTCACAAGAAAGCAACTCTCACGACCACCGCAAGTCTCGGATCACTAACAAGTACAAACACCCCTTAGGGGTGTTTTGATAGCATAACCCTTATCAAACACGTGTATGCGAAAACTTTCCAAAAAGCCATAAAAACAATGTTAGTTTCACAACCACCAAATAATTCAATTTATCCTTAAACCACCTCTAGTTACCTAAGCGCACTATAGTTTCAAACGGGCTTCACAAACCTTTATCGGATTATTTGAATAAAATACTAAAAGGTTTATTATTATAGAAACATTACTTCACCTGTGATCCGCAAGTCATAAAAACCAACAACGGAATCCTCGCAAGTTAATAGAACAAACTACCTTACTTTCTCCTTCATACTATGGCGTTTATACGTCAACTAATTAGTGGCAAATCTATTATCAAACCATCTTTGAGGTCACTTTTAGTAATACATTTACCGCTCTATTTGGGTTATAATGAGTTCATCATAATATTTTCATTTCATATTTATGTTTATAATGAGATCACCCTAATGGCCTAATGTTACGTTATTTTCATGACAGATTAAAAAAAATGCAACAAACACACATCATTTGCCATCAGAATAGCCGATCTTTTATTTATACCAAAAAGCAACCTCGATCGCAAGCGTTAGTTGCAAGATGATCCAGTTTTTGCCAAATCTTTTATATGGCAACTGTTAGCCTTAATAGTTTATATTAGAAGTGATGGTCATTCACATTTAGGAACTTTGTAACGTGTGTTAGATATCGTGCTAGAATAGTCATCGGGCTCGTGGATTGGGCTAAGCTAATTGGTTAAAAGATAAGCTATGCTAGCCATTGATAAGCTTATGTATCCCAAGCCCAATCCAAGTCCAATTCGTGGCCCTTGCCAAGCCCATTAGGGTATTGTTGTAAGGAACTATAAATACCCCTCAAATGGTCATTTGAGGGGTGTGCTTGAAAGTGTGTGTGTGTGTGTTTTTCCTTTGAAGTAATACAACATATTGTGTTTATCTTATACTCTCACATACGAATTTTTCATTCAAGTCACCATCTTCCTTTCTTTATTTCATCTTCTTATACGTATATGTGTTTGGTTTAACGTGTTCTAAGCAAAACGTGGGTATTGGTTTGTGATAAGGTTGATAGATATAAGGTCCTACAATTGGTATCAATCGCCTAACAATGGTTTAGGAGTGTTTGTGTTTGTTTTGAAGGGTTACGCGTAAAGGCTCTCGTTATCGTTTTTGTCAAGCTTAACGCTTTAATTTTTGCACTTTAAAATTCAAGATTCTTGTGGTTTAAGGTTTATTTGGTGCTAAAGTTTCAGTTTTTGCAAAAAGTTCGTAGCTTTACGTGTTTTTCTTCAATTTTAAGCTCGTATTTGGTTATTGGTCATTTCTACTCGTAACTTTTCTAAGCACTTTGGGTGAAAAAGGTCAACATTTTTGGGTTATTCGAGTGTTTTTAAGGCTTTCGGTGCAAAAGAAATCATTTGAATCGTTGGAAATTTCTTATGAGTAGAAGTCAAAAGGTCAAAACCCTAGTTTTCTACTCGTAACTTTTGGTGAAGAATCTTCGTGCTATAAGCATTTACTCGATGCTTCCCTCACTTGGATAAGTGTGTGGAACACTTCGACTTGTGGATATCTCTTACTGTGACGGTTGTAAAGGATTTTTGTTTCTTAACCATAGTTTACGCATAAGCTAAAAGCTTACGAGTAACTCTACGCATAACTTCAAAATTACGCGTAAGGTTTACGAGTAACTTTTGGTCTACGCATAAGCTTAAGGTTACGCTTAAGGTTCCTATGCATAAGGTTTCTACGCTTAAGGTTTCTACGCTTAAGGTTTCTACGCTTAAGGTTTCTACGCATAAGGTTTCTACGCATAAGCTTCCTACGCATAAGATCCTACGCATAAGCACCAGATCCTACGCCTAAGCCTCGTCTACTCGTAACCTCGTGTTTCTACGCCTAAGCTCTTCATTTTTCAAAAAACACAAGTATCATTTACGGTACACAAGTACAATTCACATTCACAAAAAGCAACTCTCACAGACCACCGGCAAGTCTCGGATCACTAACAAGTACAAACACCCCCTTAGGGGGTGTTTTGATAGCATAACCCTTATCAAACACGGTGTATGCAGAAAACTTTCCAAAAAGCCATAAAAACAATGTTAGTTTCACAACCACCAAATAATTCAATTTATCCTTAAACCACCTCTAGTTACCTAAGCGCACTATAGTTTCAAACGGGCTTCACAAACCTTTATCGGATTATTTGAATAAAATACTAAAAGGTTTATTATTATAGAAACATTACTTCACCTGTGATCCGCAAGTCATAAAAACCAACAACGGAATCCTCGCAAGTTAATAGAACAAACTACCTTACTTTCTCCTTCATACTATGGCGTTTATACGTCAACTAATTAGTGGCAAATCTGTTATCAAACCATCTTTGAGGTCACTTTTAGTAATACATTTACCGCTCTATTTGGGTTATAATGAGTTCATCATAATATTTTCATTTCATATTTATGTTTATAATGAGATCACCCTAATGGCCTAATGTTACGTTATTTTCATGACAGATTAAAAAAAATGCAACAAACACACATCATTTGCCATCAGAATAGCCGATCTTTTATTTATACCAAAAAGCAACCTCGATGCATGGCGTTAGTTGCAAGATGATCAAGTTTTTGCCAAATCTTTTATATGGCAACTGTTAGCCTTAATAGTTTATATTAGAAGTGATGGTCATTCACATTTAGGAACTTTGTAACGTGTGTTAGATATCGTGCTAGAATAGTCATCGGGCTCGTGGATTGGGCTAAGCTAATTGGTTAAAAGATAAGCTATGCTAGCCATTGATAAGCTTATGTATCCCAAGTCCAATTCGTGGCCCTTGCCAAGCCCATTAGGGTATTGTTGTAAGGAACTATAAATACCCCTCAAATGGTCATTTGAGGGGTGTGCTTGAAAGTGTGTGTGTGTGTGTTTTTCCTTTGAAGTAATACAACATATTGTGTTTATCTTATACTCTCACATACACGAATTTTTCATTCAAGTCACCATCTTCCTTTCTTTATTTCATCTTCTTATACGTATATGTGTTTGGTTTAACGTGTTCTAAGCAAAACGTGGGTATTGGTTTGTGATAAGGTTGATAGATATAAGGTCCTACAATTGGTATCAATCGCCTAACAATGGTTTAGGAGTGTTTGTGTTTGTTTTGAAGGGTTACGCGTAAAAGGCTCTCGTTATACGTTTTTGTCACGCTTAAAACTTTAATTTTTACACTTAAAAATTCAAGATTCTTGTGGTTTAAGGTTTATTTGGTGCTAAAGTTTCAGTTTTTGCAAAAAGTTCGAAGCTTTACGTGTTTTTCTTCATTTTTAAGCTCGTATTTGGTTATTGGTCATTTCTACTCGTAACTTTTCTAAGCACTTTGGGTGAAAAAGGTCAACATTTTTGGGTTATTCGAGTGTTTTTAAGGCTTTCTGTGCAAAAGAAATCATTTGAATCGTTGGAAATTTCTTATGAGTAGAAGTCAAAAGGTCAAAACCCTAGTTTTCTACTCGTAACTTTTGGTGAAGAATCTTCGTGCTATAATCAAGTACTCGTGCTTCCCTCACTTGGATAAGTGTGTGGAACACTTCGACTTGTGGATATCTCTTACTGCTGTGGCGGTGTAAAGGATTTTTGGTTCTTAACCATAGTTTACGCATAAGCTAAAAGCTTACGGGTAACTCTACGCATAACTTCAAAATTACGCGTAAGGTTTACGAGTAACTTTTTGTCTACGCATAAGCTTAAGGTTACGCTTAAGGTTCCTACGCATAAGGTTTCTACGCTTAAGGTTTCTACGGCTAAGGTTTCTAAGGTTTCTACGCATAATGTTTCTACGCATAAGGTTTCTACGCATAAGCTTCCTACGCATAAGATCCTACGCATAAGCACCAGATCCTACGCCTAAGCCTCGTCTACAAGTAACCGTGTTTCTACGCCTAAGCTCTTCATTTTTCAATAAAAAACACAAGTATCATTTCTGGTACACAAGTACAATTCACATTCACAAGAAAGCAACTCTCACAAACCACCAGCAAGTCTCAGATCACTAACAAGTACAAACACCCCTTAGGGGTGTTTTGATAGCATAACCCTTATCAAACACGGTGTATGCAGAAAACTTTCCAAAAGCCATAAAACAATGTTAGTTTCACAACTACCAAATAATTCAATTTATCCTTAAACCACCTCTAGTTACCTAAGCGCACTATAGTTTCAAACGGGCTTCACAAACCTTTATCGGATTATTTGAATAAAATACTAAAAGGTTTATTATTATAGAAACATTACTTCACCTGTGATCCGCAAGTCATAAAAACCAACAACGGAATCCTCGCAAGTTAATAGAACAAACTACCTTACTTTCTCCTTCATACTATGGCGTTTATACGTCAACTAATTAGTGGCAAATCTGTTATCAAACCATCTTTGAGGTCACTTTTAGTAATACATTTACCGCTCTATTTGGGTTATAATGAGTTCATCATAATATTTTCATTTCATATTTATGTTTATAATGAGATCACCGTAATGGCCTAATGTTATGTTATTTTCATGACAGATTAAAAAAAATGCAACAAACATGCATCATTTGCCATCAGAATAGTCGATCTTTTATTTATACCAAAAAAGCAACCTCGATCGCAAGCGTTAGTTGCAAGATGATCCAGTTTTTGCCAAATCTTTTATATGGCAACTGTTAGCCTTAATAGTTTATATTAGAAGTGATGGTCATTCACATTTAGGAACTTTGTAACGTGTGTTAGATATCGTGCTAGAATAGTCATCGGGCTCGTGGATTGGGCTAAGCTAATTGGTTAAAAGATAAGCTATGCTAGCCATTGATAAGCTTATGTATCCCAAGCCCAATCCAAGTCCAATTTGTGGCCCTTGCCAAGCCCATTAGGGTATTGTTGTAAGGAACTATAAATACCCCTCAAATGGTCATTTGAGGGTGTGCTTGAAAGTGTGTGTGTGTGTGTTTTTCCTTTGAAGTAATACAACATATTGTGTTTATCTTATACTCTCACATACACGAATTTTTCATTCAAGTCACCATCTTCCTTTCTTTATTTCATCTTCTTATACGTATATGTGTTTGGTTTAACGTGTTCTAAGCAAAACGTGGGTATTGGTTTGTGATAAGGTTGATAGATATAAGGTCCTACAATTGGTATCAATCGCCTAACAATGGTTTAGGAGTGTTTGTGTTTGTTTTGAAGGGTTACGCGTAAAAGGCTCTCGTTATACGTTTTTGTCAAGCTTAAAGCTTTAATTTTTGCACTTTAAAATTCAAGATTCTTGTGGTTTAAGGTTTATTTGGTGCTAAAGTTTCAGTTTTTTGCAAAAGTTCGAAGCTTTACGTGTTTTTCTTCATTTTTAAGCTCGTATTTGGTTATTGGTCATTTCTACTCGTAACTTTTCTAAGCACTTTGGGTGAAAAAGGTCAACATTTTTGGGTTATTCGAGTGTTTTAAGGCTTTCTGTGCAAAAGAAATCATTTGAATCGTTGGAAATTTCTTATGAGTAGAAGTCAAAAGGTCAAAACCCTAGTTTTCTACTCGTAACTTTTTGGTGAAGAATCTTCGTGCTATAACAGTTACTCAGTGCTTCCCTCACTTGGATAAGTGTGTGGAACACTTCGACTTGTGGATATCTCTTACGCTGTGACAGTGTAAAGGATTTTTGGTTCTTAACCATAGTTTACGCATAAGCTAAAAGCTTACGAGTAACTCTACGCATAACTTCAAAATTACGCGTAAGGTTTACGAGTAACTTTTTGTCTACGCATAAGCTTAAGGTTACGCTTAAGGTTTCTACGCTTAAGGTTTCTACGCATAAGGTTTCTACGCATAAGCTTCCTACGCATAAGATCCTACGCATAAGCACCAGATCCTACGCCTAAGCCTCGTCTACTCGTAACTTCGTGTTTCTACGCCTAAGCTCTTCATTTTTCAAAAAAAAACACAAGTATCATTTCTGGTACACAAGTACAATTCACATTCACAAGAAAGCAACTCTCACGGACCACCCAAGTCTCGGATCACTAACAAGTACAAACACCCCCTTAGGGGGTGTTTTGATAGCATAACCCTTATCAAACACGGTGTATGCAGAAAACTTTCCAAAAAGCCATAAAAACAATGTTAGTTTCACAACCACCAAATAATTCAATTTATCCTTAAACCACCTCTAGTTACCTAACTGCACTATAGTTTCAAACGGGCTTCACAAACCTTTATCGGATTATTTGAATAAAATACTAAAAGGTTTATTATTATAGAAACATTACTTCACCTGTGATCCGCAAGTCATAAAAACCAACAACGGAATCCTCGCAAGTTAATAGAACAAACTACCTTACTTTCTCCTTCATACTATGGCGTTTATACGTCAACTAATTAGTGGCAAATCTATTATCAAACCATCTTTGAGGTCACTTTTAGTAATACATTTACCGCTCTATTTGGGTTATAATGAGTTCATCATAATATTTTCATTTCATATTTATGTTTATAATGAGATCACCCTAATGGCCTAATGTTACGTTATTTTCATGACAGATTAAAAAAAATGCAACAAACACACATCATTTGCCATCAGAATAGCCGATCTTTTATTTATACCAAAAAGCAACCTCGATCGCAAGCGTTAGTTGCAAGATGATCCAGTTTTGCCAAATCTTTATATGGCAACTGTTAGCCTTAATTGTTTTATTAGAAGTGATGGTCATTCACATTTAGGAACTTTGTAACGTGTGTTAGATATCGTGCTAGAATAGTCATCGGGCTCGTGGATTGGGCTAAGCTAATTGGTTAAAAGATAAGCTATGCTAGCCATTGATAAGCTTATGTATCCCAAGCCCAATCCAAGTCCAATTCGTGGCCCTTGCCAAGCCCATTAGGGTATTGTTGTAAGGAACTATAAATACCCCTCAAATGGTCATTTGAGGGGTGTGCTTGAAAGTGTGTGTGTGTTTCCTTTGAAGTAATACAACATATTGTGTTTATCTTATACTCTCACATACACGAATTTTTCATTCAAGTCACCATCTTCCTTTCTTTATTTCATCTTCTTATACGTATATGTGTTTGGTTTAACGTGTTCTAAGCAAAACGTGGGTATTGGTTTGTGATAAGGTTGATAGATATAAGGTCCTACAATTGGTATCAATCGCCTAACAATGGTTTAGGAGTGTTTGTGTTTGTTTTGAAGGGTTACGCGTAAAAGGCTCTCGTTATACGTTTTTTGTCAAGCTTAAAGCTTTAATTTTTGCACTTTAAAATTCAAGATTCTTGTGGTTTAAGGTTTATTTGGTGCTAAAGTTTCAGTTTTTTGCAAAAAGTTCGTAGCTTTACGTGTTTTTCTTCATTTTTAAGCTCGTATTTGGTTATTGGTCATTTCTACTCGTAACTTTTCTAAGCACTTTGGGTGAAAAAGGTCAACATTTTTGGGTTATTCGAGTGTTTTAAGGCTTTCTGTGCAAAAGAAATCATTTGAATCGTTGGAAATTTCTTATGAGTAGAAGTCAAAAAGTCAAAACCCTAGTTTTCTACTCGTAACTTTTGGGTGAAGAATCTTCGTGCTATAACTGTTACTCAGTGCTTCCCTCACTTGGATAAGTGTGTGGAACACTTCGACTTGTGGATATCTCTTACGCTGTGACAGTGTAAAGGATTTTTGGTTCTTAACCATAGTTTACGCATAAGCTAAAAGCTTACGAGTAACTCTACGCATAACTTCAAAATTACGCGTAAGGTTTACGAGTAACTTTTTGTCTACGCATAAGCTTAAGGTTACGCTTAAGGTTCCTACGCATAAGGTTTCTACGCTTAAGGTTTCTACGCTTAAGGTTTCTACGCTTAAGGTTTCTACGCTTAAGGTTTCTACGCATAAGGTTTCTACGCATAAGCTTCCTACGCATAAGATCCTACGCATAAGCACCAGATCCTACGCCTAAGCCTCGTCTACTCGTAACCTCGTGTTTCTACGCCTAAGCTCTTCATTTTCAAAAAAAACACAAGTATCATTTCGGTTTACCAAGTACAATTCACATTCACAAGAAAGCAACTCTCACAGACCACCAGCAAGTCTCAGATCACTAACAAGTACAAACACCCCCTTAGGGGGTGTTTTGATAGCATAACCCTTATCAAACACGGTGTATGCAGAAAACTTTCCAAAAAGCCATAAAAACAATGTTAGTTTCACAACCACCAAATAATTCAATTTATCCTTAAACCACCTCTAGTTACCTAACTGCACTATAGTTTCAAACGGGCTTCACAAACCTTTATCGGATTATTTGAATAAAATACTAAAAGGTTTATTATTATAGAAACATTACTTCACCTGTGATCCGCAAGTCATAAAAACCAACAACGGAATCCTCGCAAGTTAATAGAACAAACTACCTTACTTTCTCCTTCATACTATGGCGTTTATACGTCAACTAATTAGTGGCAAATCTATTATCAAACCATCTTTGAGGTCACTTTTAGTAATACATTTACCGCTCTATTTGGGTTATAATGAGTTCATCATAATATTTTCATTTCATATTTATGTTTATAATGAGATCACCCTAATGGCCTAATGTTACGTTATTTTCATGACAGATTAAAAAAAATGCAACAAACACACATCATTTGCCATCAGAATAGCCGATCTTTTATTTATACCAAAAAAGCAACCTCGATCGCAAGCGTTAGTTGCAAGATGATCCAGTTTTTGCCAAATCTTTTATATGGCAACTGTTAGCCTTAATAGTTTATATTAGAAGTGATGGTCATTCACATTTAGGAACTTTGTAACGTGTGTTAGATATCGTGCTAGAATAGTCATCGGGCTCGTGGATTGGGCTAAGCTAATTGGTTAAAAGATAAGCTATGCTAGCCATTGATAAGCTTATGTATCCCAAGCCCAATCCAAGTCCAATTCGTGGCCCTTGCCAAGCCCATTAGGGTATTGTTGTAAGGAACTATAAATACCCCTCAAATGGTCATTTGAGGGGTGTGCTTGAAAGTGTGTGTGTGTGTGTGTTTTTCCTTTGAAGTAATACAACTGTGACAATCCGTACTTTCAGGTCATTTCTCGACACGATTCATGTTTCATTATTTCCACATTTTTAGTAAACTTGGTTTACTTGTTTCAAATTCGCGTAACCTTGGAGGTTTAGCGGCGAATTCATGATCATGACATCACGTACATTTCATATGGACTATGATTAGTCTACACTTCATTGACATCATGTGCATATCATTCATTCATTCACGACATTTCATTTCCTATTTTACGCGTGATTTTTATGTTTAATAATTTTTATCGCGTGAGTTTTTATTTTGTACCTTTAAACCGTTACTTTCAAAAATGATCCCGAGGTATTTTTAAACTCTCATTTAGTTTGTAAAAACTATATTTTTAGTTTTCCTAAAGTTTCAAATTTATTTGGTATATTAATCGTTAAATTTAATTATTTCGGTAGTTTTTTCTAAAAACTACTCGATAATTTTTATATCACTCAAATTTCACAAGGAAAGTATTTTTTACAATTTTTATCATCTCAATACACTCTATTTTGACTTAATAAAAAGTTACTTGCACCAAAAATTCCCATTTGCTTATAACTTGTACATTTTACAATTTACTTACTTTTCTACAAATTATTACAAATAATACAAGTAACATGATTTACAAAAAAAAAATAAAAATAAATTGAGAGACAACCCCCCCAAAACCGGCCAAGGGAGGAGTCTCATAAATGTTAGTATGGTGTATGTTTTTTTGTAATAATGCATCTACAAGAAGTCTTTTAACCTCATTATTTTCACATACTTATCATTTTATCAAAGTGTTATACAAAAAAATCCTCTCTCTTCTTCCTTGGGACTCCATAACCGGCCAAGCAACAAAGCAAACAAGGGATCAAAATTTTCTTCAAGTCCTAGTGTGTTT
The DNA here is from genome assembly GCA_910596185.1 of Chrysanthemum makinoi. Taxonomy (NCBI): domain Eukaryota; kingdom Viridiplantae; phylum Streptophyta; class Magnoliopsida; order Asterales; family Asteraceae; genus Chrysanthemum; species Chrysanthemum makinoi. Next base: position 85,765,995 of record OU343217.1, on the reverse strand, counting down.
AACAATCTAGTTGATACTCTTTCTAAGATTTTGAAATAAAAATCTAGAGTATTTAGGTAATCCTTGGTTCTTATCACCTCTTCATTTCACTTGTAAGCATGTTTTCATCATTTTTATGTTTCCTCTTTCATTTCATATGTTTCTTATCATTTTGGGAGCTTTTATGCAAGTATTGTGATTTATACCATTTATGTCATGATTTTTAAGTTATATATATATACCTAAGGTCATCCTATAATTACTCCCATGGTATTCTTTGGTCTTGAAGTTGATTAGGAACCCATGACACCCTAAGAAGGTGTATGGTAGGATTAGATTAGTTTCGGAGTTGATTTGAAGGGATTAGAATAGGTTTTGTCCGAGAAAAACTATTTTCGTAAACTATATTTTGTATTCTGTCCTTAAATCGAATTTCTGGAAAAATCAGCAGATGGTACGAAAGTTTGGCCATGATTTTTGGAAAATACACTTAAAAACGAATCCGTGGCCGCTTGAACGGATAAAAACGGACTTATAACGAAGCCGTGGTGAATTTTTAAAGTTTGGCGACGAAAAATATTATTTCTGAAAATTTCAGCAACATGTTTTTAGTTTGTTCGGGTCAAAAACGAGCCTTAAGCTTCACAAATTATTTCGACTTGTCAAAAATATATTAGTTTACTTTGATACGAAGCTAAGGACATATTAAACGTAGAAAACGGATTTGAAACGACAAAGATATGCACTTTTTCATAAACTTGCCGTAACTAATTTTTCTGCACTCAATTAGCCAAAAACCACCAACTTTAACCCTTAATATCTTTATGTTCGAGACCTTTTGGACGAAAAAAACTCACGAACGAAACTTTTAGTTATCGATACAAACTTTCCAAAACAGTCGATTTCGTTCTCTAACGATCAACGTGTACTGTTTTACGACTGTTTTTCCGGAGCCATTTTTGTTAATTTCATGATTTTTCCGACGACATTGTTTTGCGACAAAAAGTGGTAATTTCTCTAAAAATCATTATAAAACCATTGTAGGATGACATTTTGACGTAAAAACATGTAAAGTGATTTTTGGTTGGTCAAGACGTCAAAAGAGTATTTTTTCGATTTACGATTTGTAATATTTTCAAAACTCGTAAATGGTATAAATAACATATCAAGTGCATGCATAACATTACATTGCAACTCATGACATATCATATCATTGATAATAGGTCCCGGTTGGACGATTACATTAAACCTCAATGTACTCACTTTTGCCGTTATTCCAGTTTATCCAAGTGAGTTTTCATAGCCCCGTTTTACATGCTTTCGATTATTTTCAAACCCACGGGGAGAATACATTGCACTACATTTTCTTTGTACGATACCAAGTATGTTAAATTCATTACATTGCTTAAGTGATTTGCCAATTTGAAAGCCCCCATTTCTTGAACATGAACCGTTAATCTTTGAAGCGAGGATGAGTGGATAGATCTATCGAGGGTGACGCTTCCATCCGGGTTGGTGAATCCCAACCAGGAAAACGGATGCATTTCATTTGATTTCATTACGAGTTGTCCGCAAACACTCGTGGGGGCATACATAATTGATCAGTCTAGTTTTGGGTCATGGGCTTAGAGCAATTGTAACATTATTTTTACGTGACTTGATGGTCATGCATGCTAGATACTTGTGTAGTCGTATAAAACATTTACATAAACCTATGATTTCTCACCAACATTATTGTTGACGTTTTTTTAGCAATGTATTTTCGTGTAGAAGCATTCATCATGACATGGTTTAGGGACCTACATTTTGAGTCGTGGCGTCGACTTACATTATGTACATTATGGCACTTTATTTCAAAACATCGCTTGGATTTGTAACATATTTGTATTTCCGCAAACTTTGTAAACCTTTTGGGACCGATGTTGTACTCGAATGTTTTATGAAATATCCAACGATGTGTTTTTAAAACGGCACTTTAGGTCGCTCAATATAACTGTGATGTGGTGCTATGACGGTCAATCCCCTGTGAATTCCATTCACGCAAAACAAAATTGGGGGTGTGACAGATTGGTACCAGAGCTACAATTATAGAGAACTAGGTTGCATCATTGACCCTAGACTATAGCTACATTATCATAGCATCTCATCATTTCATCATAGTACATATTCACTTTTCATGCGGATTCACTTACACTTTATTCGAGATTATTTACTTTTATTTCACATCGGTTGTCACAGACATGTCTTCGGATTCACATCCCATCACTATATCATCGGACTCTAGCTCGGATGATGTTCCAGCTAACCCCATCATGGATGATGTTGCATCACATTCCACTGAGATCGTATCTTCCATTGGATCTACTCCAGCCTTTCCACCTATCATGATCGAAACCGAGGGCCGAACCCTTCGAGGAGGGCGAGGTTGCACCCACTCCTCACGTTAGCCAAATTTCACGATCCACCAAAGACCACTACTAGCACCACCACCATCATCACCATCTTCATCATATTTTCTTAGAGATCCTTTACCTCGACTTGCCCAAAAGCGTGCTCGTTTTGATATCCCTACACCAAAGGCATCGAGCCCGAGCCACCCGCTAGATTTGAGTTAGGCGAGAGTTCTAGGGCAGCAGTTGTTCGACAGCCTTCTACCGAGGCATTAGGTGCCCGTATTGATGCCCAGCAGATCCAGATTGATAGTTTGACCGACGTTGCGAGGCTGTCGGTAGATAGGATTGAGCCCATTGTCTTTGAGGAGGTCGAGGGTTTGATATTAGGTGGGTTTGTATCGACTTATCTCATCGAGTATTCAGCATAGACAGATAGAGGATAGGGAGAGTATTGTTGCTTTGCAGGTTCAGGTTGATGAGTTGAGGAGTTTGGTGGATAGTTTGTCTACTCGTGTTCGCGATCTTCGGATAGGGCGGCGAGCACCATGAGGTGTCTTATGTAGACTTTTGTCATTGTATAGTTTTGACCATTATTATCCTAGTCACAAGGTGTGTGGCGTAGTTTAAAGAACTTGTTGTATTTTGGTTGTTGTACAAACAAATGTATCAAGTATTGACTCTACTATGTAGGAATGGTTATTATTATCTATGATATCGGTCCATGTAGGCCGAAATTTTCATGTATATTATCCACGTGTGTTGTGATTATATTTGTGATATTTCGTTATTGTTCCGTTTTGATTCCATTTATCTTTATGCATGATGTGGTTGTGGATATATTTGTATGATGGTTGTTTCTACTTACGAGTTCTCATGATTGTTTCATCTTGTGATTTTGAAGAATTATGGCCTTCAAGAAAGTTACACCGAAAATGACCCAAGCAGAAATTCAAAAGTTGGTGAATGATAGCATTGCTAATGCACTAAGGGTCGAAAGGGAAACAAAGGGTTGGTTGCGCCGCTGAAGCCGCTTAGGCTAGCTACTTTGCTACTGGTAATGCTGGAGGATCTGGGGTTAAGAAATGTTCGTACAAAGATTTCAAGAGTGGTGAACCCACTAAGTTTAGAGGTACGGAGGGTGCCGCGACCATGGTTCGATGGTTTGAAAAGTTGGAGTCGATGTTTTTGCTTTGTAACTGTCCGATGACAAGAGGTCAAGTTTGCCACGAGCACATTACTCGATGGAGCGTTGTCATGGTGGAATTCATACGCTCAACCGATTGGAATGGAGAATGCTTTTAAGCTTACTTGGGAGGAATTCAAGGGCTTGGTGACTAAGAAGTTTTGTCCTCGAACGGAAATCAAAAAGTTGGAGACGAAGTTCTATGAATTGGTCACTATTGGTATGATATCGACACTTACATTCAGGTTCCAGAATTAGCCGCGTATGCCCGCCGATGGTATCGGATAATGAAAAGTTGCTAGAGGCTTTCATCGGGGACTTCGAAGTTGTTCAAGGAGATGTGACTTCGTTTGACCCACAAACAATTGAGGAAGCTATTCGTGTGACTCAGAAGTTGATGGCACAAGTGGTGAAGCGAGGTAAGTACACCACCACCAACCGAAGCAACAACAACAACCTCAACAACCGTTTCAACAACAATAACCGAGGCAACTACAACAACAATAACAAACGCAAGTGGGACAACAGGGGTAGGAATGCTACTCAACCACCACCCAAAAGGCAAGAGGTTGCTAAGGCTTATGTTAAGGACCGAAAGAAGGAAAGGGATATACGGGAGTTTTGCCGAAATGTAACAGATGTTTGAGTCACCACAATCCGGTTCGATGTCCTGATCCGTGTGAAAATTGCAAGAAAGTTGGTCACCGTACTAGGGATTGCAAGGCACCACAAGTTACTTGTTTTGGTTAAGGGAAGCTGGACACTACAAGAGGGATTGTAAGAAAGGAAAGAATCAAGCAAATCCGAATCAAGAAGGTTTGGCACGAGGAAGGGTTTACGTCATTGGGGGCGGAGAAGATAGGGAGGACCGAATGTCATAACGGTACGTTTCTTCTCAATAATCGTTACGCTTCGCTTTTATTTGATTCGGTCTTAGATAAAAGTTTTGTGTCCAATGCATTTGCACCTTTGCTCAACATTAAGCCAACCACATTAGACATATCATACATTGTCGAATTAGCTAATGGTAGCGTAGTTAACACCAACACCATTGTCCGCGGTTGCACATTCAATTTTCTTAATCATCCTTTCAACATAGACCTCATGCCCGTAGAGCTTGGTAGTTTTGACGTCGTCATCGGCATGGACTGGTTATCTAAGCATCGCGCAAAGATCATTTGTGATGAGAAAGTTGTTCATCTTCCCTACAACGGCGAAACTTTGATTATTCGTGGGGAACGAAGTGGAACCAGAATTAGTATCATATCGAGTATCAAAACGGAGAAGTACATTAAGAAAGGTTGTCTTGCTTTCTTAGCTCATGTAACCGAGAAAAAGTCGGAGGAGAAGCGACTTGAAGATGTTCCTATTGTTCGTGAATTTTCTGAAGTATTTCCCGAGGATTTACCGGACTTCCACCTGGCGTCAAGTAGAATTTCATATTGACTTAGTGCCCGAGTTCTTGCACCGACATTGCGCAGCACCGCATCATCGAAATGCAAGAGTTGTATAATCAATTGCAAGAGCTTCTAGACAAAGGATTCATTAGGCCGAGTTCCCCGCCTTGGGGAGCACCGGTCTTGTTTGTGAAGAAGAAGGATGGATCCTTCCGTATGTGCATAGATTATCGAGAATTGAACAAGTTAACGGTGAAGAATCGTTACCCACTCCCAAGAATTGATGATTTGTTTGATCAGTTGCAAGGTTCAAGTATTTATTCCAAGATTGATCTTCGGGTTATCATCGCGAGTTCGGGAAGAGGATATTCCGAAAACAGCGTTTAGAACACGCTACGGTCATTACGAGTTTCAAGTGATGCCGTTTGGATTGACTAATGCACCGGCGTATTCATGGATCTCATGAATAGAGTTTGTGTGCGTATTTGGACAAGTTTATTATAGTGTTCATCGACGACATCTTGATCTACTCCAAGAGCAAGGAAGAGCACGAAGAGCATTTAAGGATGATTTTAAGTCTACTCAAGAATGAGAAGTTGTATGCCAAATTTTCAAGGTGATTTTTGGAACCACAAAGTGCAATTTCTTGGTCACGTCATTGATAGTCATGGACTACAAGTTGATCCCGCAAAGATTGAAGCCGTGAAAGATTGGGCTACTCCAACAAATCCTACTTAAAATTCGACAATTTCTAGGACTAGCAGGGTATTACCGAAGGTTCATCGAAGTTTTTTTCGAAGATAGCGAGACCTTTGACCAAGTTGACACAGAAAAACAAGAAGTACGAATGGGGAAAGAAACAAGAAGTTGCTTTTCAGGTTGTTGAAGCAAAAGCTTTGCGTTGCGCGATTTTGGCACTACCCGAAGGCATTGAGAACTTTGTTGTATATTGCGACGCCTCGCATAAAGGACTTGGGGCTGTTTTAATGCAAAACGAGAAGGTGATTGCGTATGCTTCTCGACAACTTAAGACGCATGAGAAGAACTACACAACTCATGATCTCGAGTTAGGAGTCAGTAGTTTTGCGCTCAAGATGTGGAGACACTACCTCTATGGTACAAAGTGCACAGTGTTTACCGACCACAAGAGTTTGCAATATATTCTTGATCAGAAGGAGCTTAATATGAGGCAACGCCGTTGGTTGGAGTTACTCAGCGACTATGATTGTGAAATCAAGTATCACCCGAGAAAAGCCAATGTTGTGGCTGATGCTCTTAGTCGGAAAGAGAGGCCTAAACCTTTAAGAGTTCGTTCATTGGGAATGACGATTATTTCTCCTTTACCATCGAAAATCCACGAAGCACAAGTCGAGGCACTTAAGGAGGAAAATCGACCAAGTGAAAAGCTTTATGGTATGCCCGAAAGCGCAAATGGTTTTGTGAAGAGAGCAGATGGAGTACTATGTTTCAAGGATAGAATGTGGGTTCCATTGTATGGCGGAATACGAGAATTGATTATGCATGAGTCGCATAAGTCAAAGTATTCTATTCATCCAGGATCGGATAAGATGTATCAAGATCTTAAGAAGCTTTATTGGTGGCGAACATGAAAGCGAGATTGCCACGCACGTTAGCAAATGTCTTACCTGCGCTAAGGTAAAGTTGAATATCGCTTCTTCGTTTACTCCAACAACCAGAAATTCCTCAATGGAAATGGGAACGCATTACAATGGACTTTGTTACGAAACTTCCTAAGACATCGGGAGGTTACGGCGCTATTTGGGTAATTGTTGATCGCCTTACCAAGTCAGCCCATTTCATACCGATTAGAGATACATATTCCATGGAGCAACTCACTAGACTTTATGTCAAGGAAATAGTCTCGAGGCACGGAGCACCAATTTCTATCATTTACGACAGAGATAGTCGATTCACTTCAAACTTTTGGAATTCATTGCAAGATTCATTCGAACCGATTAGAGATGAGCACAGCATATCACCCACAAACCGACGGTCAAAGTGAAAGGACAATTCAAACGTTAGAAGATATGCTAAGGGCATGTGTTATTGATTTTGGCAATGGTTGGGCTAACCATTTGCCATTGATTGAATTCTCGTACAACAATAGTTATCACACCAATATCAAGATGGCACCATTTGAGGCACTCTATGGTCGTAAGTGCCGACACCGTTTGTTGGGCCGGTAGGAGACGACAACTTACTGGTCCGTAAATGGTACGGAAACCACGGAAAAGATTGTTCAAATTCGTGATAGACTCAGAACTGCAAGGAGTCGACAAAAAAGTTATGCGGATGTTAGACGCAAGGATTTGGAATTTCAAGTAGGTGACAAAGTTATGTTGAAAGTATCGCCTTGGAAGGGCGTGATACGATTTGGAAAGCGCGGGAAGTTAAACCCGAGATACATTGGACCATTCAAGATTTTGAGCAGAGTTGGTCCGGTAGCTTATCGACTTGATCTTCCGTCAGAACTTAGTCATGTGCACAACACGTTTCATGTTTCAAACTTGAAGAAGTGTCTTCGATTTAATCGCTTCGTTATTCCATTGGTAAGTTCAGCTTGACGACAAACTCCATTTTGTGGAAGAACTCAGAGAAATCATGGACCGCGAGGTCAGCAGTTGAAATGAGTCGAATTCCTATCGTTAAAGTTCGTTGGAATTCTCGTCGAGGTCCTGAGTTTACTTGGGAACGGAAGACTGATCGCACGCAAGTATCCTCATCTTTTCGCGACACCGCTTCATCTAACAACGATTGAATCAGGGACTGAATTCCTTTTGGATGGGCGAATGTGACAATCCGTACTTTCAGGTCATTTCGACACCCATTCATGTTTCATTAATTCAACATTTTTAGTAAACTTGGTTTACTTGTTTCAAATTCGCGTAACCTTGGAGGTTTAGCGGCGAATTCATGATCATGACATCACGTACATTTCATATGGACTATGATTAGTCTACACTTCATTGACATCATGTGCATATCATTCATTCATTCACGACATTTCATTTCCTATTTTACGCGTGATTTTTATGTTTAATAATTTTTATCGCGTGAGTTTTTATTTTGTACCTTTAAACCGCTACTTTCAAAATGATCCCAGGTATTTTTAAACTCTCATTTAGTTTGTAAAAACTATATTTTTAGTTTTCCTAAAGTTTCAAATTTATTTGGTATATTAATCGTTAAAATTTAATTATTTCGTCGTTTTTCTTAAAAACTACTCGATAATTTATATATCACTCAAATTTCACAAGGAAAGTATTTTTACAATTTTTATCATCTCAATACACTCTATTTTGACTTAATAAAAAGTTACTTGCACCAAAAATTCCCATTTGCTTATACTTGTACATTTTTACAATTTACTTACTTTTTCTACAAATTATTACAAATAATACAAGTAACATGATTTACAAAAAAAAAAAAAAAAATAAATTGAGAGACAACCCTCCCCAAAACCGCCAGGGAGGGAGTCTCATAAATGTTAGTATGGTGTATGTTTTTTTTGTAATAATGCATCTACAAGAAGTCTTTTAACCTCATTATTTTCACATACTTATCATTTTATCAAAGTGTTATACAAAAAAAAAAATCCTCTCTTCTTCCTTGGGACTCCATAACCGGCCAAGCAACAAAGCAAACAAGGGATCAAAATTTTCTTCAAGTCCTAGTGTGTTTAACAATCTAGTTGATACTCTTTCTAAGATTTTGAAATAAAAATCTAGAGTATTTAGGTAATCCTTGGTTCTTATCACCTCTTCATTTCACTTGTAAGCATGTTTTCATCATTTTTATGTTTCCTCTTTCATTTCATATGTTTCTTATCATTTTTGGAGCTTATATGCAAGTATTGTGATTTATACCATTTATGTCATGATTTTTAGAGTTATATTATACTTATGGTCATCCTATAATTACTCCCATAGTATTCTTTGGTCTTGAAGTTGATTAGGAACCCATGACACCCTAAGAAGGTGTATGGTAGGATTAGATTAGTTTCGGAGTTGATTTGAAGGGATTAGAATAGGTTTTGTCCGAGAAAAACTATTTTCGTAAACTATATTTTGTATTCTGTCCTTAAATCGAATTTCTGGAAAAATCAGCAGATGGTACGAAAGTTTGGCCATGATTTTTGGAAAATACACTTAAAAACGAATCCGTGGCCGCTTGAACGGATAAAAACGGACTTATAACGAAGCCGTGGTGAATTTTTAAAGTTTGGCGACGAAAAATATTATTTCTGAAAATTTCAGCAACATGTTTTTAGTTTGTTCGGGTCAAAAACGAGCCTTAAGCTTCACAAATTATTTCGACTTGTCAAAAATATATTAGTTTACTTTGATACGAAGCTAAGGACATATTAAACGTAGAAAACGGATTTGAAACGACAAAGATATGCACTTTTTCATAAACTTGCCGTAACTAATTTTCTGCACTCAATTAGCCAAAAACCACCAACTTTAACCCTTAATATCTTTATGTTCGAGACCTTTTGGACGAAAACTCCTGAACTGAAACTTTTAGATATGGATACAAACTTTCCAAAACAGTCGATTTCGTTCTCTAACGATCAACGTGTACTTTTTCTTATTGTTTTCCGGAGCCATTTTGTTAATTTCATGATTTTTCCGACGACATTGTTTTGCGACAAAAGTGGTAATTTCTCTAAAAATCATTATAAAACCATTGTAGGATGACATTTTGACGCAAAAACATGTAAAGTGATTTTTGGTTGGTCAAGACGCCAAAAGAGTATTTTTAAAACGACGAGTAATATTTTTCAAAAGGTCGTAAATGGTATAAATAACATATCAAGTGCATGCATAACATTACATTGCAACTCATGACATATCATATCATTGATAATAGGTCCCGTTGACGATTACATTAAACCTCAATGTACTCACTTTTGCCGTTATTCCAGTTTATCCAAGTGAGTTTTCATAGCCCCGTTTTACATGCTTTCGATTATTTTCAAACCCACGGGGAGAATACATTGCACTACATTTTTCTTTGTACGATACCAAGTATGTTAAATTCATTACATTGCTTAAGTTACCGCATTTGCCAATTTGAAAGTCCCCATTTCTTGAACATGAACCGTTAATCTTTGAAGCGAGGATGAGTGGATAGATCTATCGAGGGTGACGCCTCCATCCGGGTTGGTGAATCCCAACCAGGAAAACGGATGCATTTCATTTGATTTCATTACAGAGTTGTCTGGCAAACACTCTGTGGGGGCATACATAATTGATCAGTCTAGTTTCGGGGTCATGGGCTTAGAGCAATTGTAACATTATTTTTACGTGACTTGATGGTCATGCATGCTAGATACTTGTGTAGTCGTATAAAACATTTACATAAACCTATGATTTCTCACCAACATTATTGTTGACCGCTTTTAGCAATGTATTTTCGTGTAACCGAGGCATTCATCATGACATGGTTTAGGGACCTACATTTTGAGTCGCTACGCCGACTTACATTATGTAAATTATGGCACTTTATTTCAAAACATCGTTTGGATTTGTAACATATTTGTATTTCCGTAAACTTTGTAAACCTTTTGGGACCGATGTTGTACTCTGAATGTTTTATGAAATATCCAACGATGTGTTTTTAAAACGGCACTTTAGGTCGTTCAATATAACTGAGATGTGGTGCTATGACAGTCAATCCCCCAGGAATTCCATTCCGCTGCAAAACAGGTAAATTGGGGGTGTGACAACAACATATTGTGTTTATCTTATACTCTCACATACACGAATTTTTCATTCAAGTCACCATCTTCCTTTCTTTATTTCATCTTCTTATACGTATATGTGTTTGGTTTAACGTGTTCTAAGCAAAACGTGGGTATTGTTTTGTGATAAGGTTGATAGATATAAGGTCCTACAATTGGTATCAATCGCCTAACAATGGTTTAGGAGTGTTTGTGTTTGTTTTGAAGGGTTACGCGTAAAAGGCTCTCGTTATACGTTTTTTGTCAAGCTTAAAGCTTTAATTTTTGCACTTTAAAATTCAAGATTCTTGTGGTTTAAGGTTTATTTGGTGCTAAAGTTTCAGTTTTTGCAAAAAGTTCGAAGCTTTACGTGTTTTTCTTCATTTTTAAGCTCGTTTTTGGTTATTGGTCATTTCTACTCGTAACTTTTCTAAGCACTTTGGGTGAAAAAGGTCAACATTTTTGGGTTATTCGAGTGTTTTTAAGGCTTTCTGTGCAAAAGAAATCATTTGAATCGTTGGAAATTTCTTATGAGTAGAAGTCAAAAGGTCAAAACCCTAGTTTTCTACTCGTAACTTTTGGTGAAGAATCTTCGTGCTATAATCGTTACTCGCTTCCTCACTTGGATAAGTGTGTGGAACACTTCGACTTGTGGATATCTCTTACTCTGTGACAGTGTAAAGGATTTTTGGTTCTTAACCATAGTTTACGCATAAGCTAAAAGCTTACGAGTAACTCTACGCATAACTTCAAAATTAGGCGTAAGGTTTACGAGTAACTTTTTGTCTACGCATAAGCCTAAGGTTACGCTTAAGGTTCCTACGCATAAGGTTTCTACGCTTAAGGTTTCTACGCTTAAGGTTTCTACGCTTAAGGTTTCTACGCATAAGGTTTCTACGCATAAGCTTCCTACGCATAAGATCCTACGCATAAGCACCAGATCCTACGCCTAAGCCTCGTCTACTCGTAACTTCGTGTTTCTACGCCTAAGCTCTTCATTTTTCAAAAAACACAAGTATCATTTCTGGTACACAAGTACAATTCACATTCACAAGAAAGCAACTCTCACGCACCACCAAAGAAGTCTCAGATCACTAACAAGTACAAACACCCCTTAGGGTGTTTTGATAGCATAACCCTTATCAAACACGGTGTATGCGTAAAACTTTCCAAAAGCCATAAAAACAATGTTAGTTTCACAACCACCAAATAATTCAATTTATCCTTAAACCACCTCTAGTTAGCTAACTGCACTATAGTTTCAAACGGGCTTCACAAACCTTTATCGGATTATTTGAATAAAATACTAAAAGGTTTATTATTATAGAAACATTACTTCACCTGTGATCCGCAAGTCATAAAAACCAACAACGGAATCCTCGCAAGTTAATAGAACAAACTACCTTACTTTCTCCTTCATACTATGGCGTTTATACGTCAACTAATTAGTGGCAAATCTGTTATCAAACCATCTTTGAGGTCACTTTTAGTAATACATTTACCGCTCTATTTGGGTTATAATGAGTTCATCATAATATTTTCATTTCATATTTATGTTTATAATGAGATCACCCTAATGGCCTAATGTTACGTTATTTTCATGACAGATTAAAAAAAATGCAACAAACACACATCATTTGCCATCAGAATAGCCGATCTTTTATTTATACCAAAAAAGCAACCTCGATCGCAAGCGTTAGTTGCAAGATGATCCAGTTTTTGCCAAATCTTTTATATGGCAACTGTTAGCCTTAATAGTTTATATTAGAAGTGATGGTCATTCACATTTAGGAACTTTGTAACGTGTGTTAGATATCGTGCTAGAATAGTCATCGGGCTCGTGGATTGGGCTAAGCTAATTGGTTAAAAGATAAGCTATGCTAGCCATTGATAAGCTTATGTATCCCAAGCCCAATCCAAGTCCAATTCGTGGCCCTTGCCAAGCCCATTAGGGTATTGTTGTAAGGAACTATAAATACCCCTCAAATGGTCATTTGAGGGGTGTGCTTGAGTGTGTGTGTGTGTTTTCCTTTGAAGTAATACAACATATTGTGTTTATCTTATACTCTCACATACACGAATTTTTCATTCAAGTCACCATCTTCCTTTCTTTATTTCATCTTCTTATACGTATATGTGTTTGGTTTAACGTGTTCTAAGCAAAACGTGGGTATTGGTTTGTGATAAGGTTGATAGATATAAGGTCCTACAATTGGTATCAATCGCCTAACAATGGTTTAGGAGTGTTTGTGTTTGTTTTGAAGGGTTACGCGTAAAAGGCTCTCGTTATACGTTTTATGTCAAGCTTAAAGCTTTAATTTTTGCACTTTAAAATTCAAGATTCTTGTGGTTTAAGGTTTATTTGGTGCTAAAGTTTCAGTTTTTTGCAAAAAGTTCGTAGCTTTACGTGTTTTTCTTCATTTTTAAGCTCGTATTTGGTTATTGGTCATTTCTACTGATAACTTTTCTAAGCACTTTGGGTGAAAAAGGTCAACATTTTTGTGTTATTCGAGTGTTTTAAGGCTTTCTGTGCAAAAGAAATCATTTGAATCGTTGGAAATTTCTTATGAGTAGAAGTCAAAAAGTCAAAACCCTAGTTTTCTACTCGTAACTTTTGGGTGAAGAATCTTCGTGCTATAATCATACTCGCTGCTTCCCTCACTTGTATAAGTGTGTGGAACACTTCGACTTGTGGATATCTCTTACGCTGTGACAGTGTAAAGGATTTTTGGGTCTTAACCATAGTTTACGCATAAGCTAAAAGCTTACGAGTAACTCTACGCATAACTTCAAAATTACGCGTAAGGTTTACGAGTAACTTTTTGTCTATGCATAAGCTTAAGGTTACGCTTAAGGTTCCTACGCATAAGGTTTCTACGCATAAGGTTTCTACGCTTAAGGTTTCTACGCTTAAGGTTTCTACGCTTAAGGTTTCTACGCTTAAGGTTTCTACGCATAAGGTTTCTACGCATAAGCTTCCTACGCATAAGATCCTACGCATAAGCACCAGATCCTACGCCTAAGCCTCGTCTACTCGTAACTGCGTGTTTCTACGCCTAAGCTCTTCATTTTTCAATAAAAAACACAAGTATCATTTCTGGTACACAAGTACAATTCACATTCACAAGAAAGCAACTCTCACGACCACCAGAAGTCTCAGATCACTAACAAGTACAAACACCCCTTAGGGGTGTTTTGATAACATAACCCTTATCAAACACGGTGTATGCAGAAAACTTTCCAAAAAGCCATAAAAACAATGTTAGTTTCACAACTACCAAATAATTCAATTTATACTTAAACCACCTCTAGTTACCTAACTGCACTATAGTTTCAAACGGGCTTCACAAACCTTTATCGGATTATTTGAATAAAATACTAAAAGGTTTATTATTATAGAAACATTACTTCACCTGTGATCCGCAAGTCATAAAAACCAACAACGGAATCCTCGCAAGTTAATAGAACAAACTACCTTACTTTCTCCTTCATACTATGGCGTTTATACGTCAACTAATTAGTGGCAAATCACTTATCAAACCATCTTTGAGGTCACTTTTAGTAATACATTTACCGCTCTATTTGGGTTATAATGAGTTCATCATAATATTTTCATTTCATATTTATGTTTATAATGAGATCACCCTAATGGCCTAATGTTACGTTATTTTCATGACAGATTAAAAAAAATGCAACAAACACACATCATTTGCCATCAGAATAGCCGATCTTTTATTTATACCAAAAAAGCAACCTCGATCGCAAGCGTTAGTTGCAAGATGATCCAGTTTTTGCCAAATCTTTTATATGGCAACTGTTAGCCTTAATAGTTTATATTAGAAGTGATGGTCATTCACATTTAGGAACTTTGTAACGTGTGTTAGATATCGTGCTAGAATAGTCATCGGGCTCGTGGATTGGGCTAAGCTAATTGGTTAAAAGATAAGCTATGCTAGCCATTGATAAGCTTATGTATCCCAAGCCCAATCCAAGTCCAATTCGTGGCCCTTGCCAAGCCCATTAGGGTATTGTTGTAAGGAACTATAAATACCCCTCAAATGGTCATTTGAGGGGTGTGCTTGAAAGTGTGTGTGTGTGTGTTTTCCTTTGAAGTAATACAACATATTGTGTTTATCTTATACTCTCACATACACCTAATTTTTCATTCAAGTCACCATCTTCCTTTCTTTATTTCATCTTCTTATACGTATATGTGTTTGGTTTAACGTGTTCTAAGCAAAACGTGGGTATTGGTTTGTGATAAGGTTGATAGATATAAGGTCCTACAATTGGTATCAATCGCCTAACAATGGTTTAGGAGTGTTTGTGTTTGTTTTGAAGGGTTACGCGTAAAAGGCTCTCGTTATACTTTTTTTGTCAAGCTTAAAGCTTTAATTTTTGCAATTTAAAATTCAAGATTCTTGTGGTTTAAGGTTTATTTGGTGCTAAAGTTTCAGTTTTTTGCAAAAAGTTCGTAGCTTTACGTGTTTTTCTTCATTTTTAAGCTCGTATTTGGTTATTGGTCATTTCTACTCGTAACTTTTCTAAGCACTTTGGGTGAAAAAGGTCAACATTTTGGGTTATTCGAGTGTTTTAAGGCTTTCTGTGCAAAAGAAATCATTTGAATCGTTGGAAATTTCTTATGAGTAGAAGTCAAAAAGTCAAAACCCTAGTTTTCTACTCGTAACTTTTGGGTGAAGAATCTTCGTGCTATAATCAAGTTACTCGATGCTTCCCTCACTTGGATAAGTGTGTGGAACACTTCGACTTGTGGATATCTCTTACGCGGTGACAGTGTAAAGGATTTTTGGTTCTTAACCATAGTTTACGCATAAGCTAAAAGCTTACGAGTAACTCTACGCATAACTTCAAAATTACGCGTAAGGTTTACGAGTAACTTTTTGTCTACGCATAAGCTTAAGGTTACGCTTAAGGTTCCTACGCATAAGGTTTCTACGCTTAAGGTTTCTACGCTTAAGGTTTCTACGCTTAAGGTTTCTACGCATAAGGTTTCTACGCATAAGCTTCCTACGCATAAGATCCTACGCATAAGCACCAGATCCTACGCCTAAGCCTCGTCTACTCGTAACTTCGTGTTTCTACGCCTAAGCTCTTCATTTTTCAAAAAAAAACACAAGTATCATTTCTGGTACACAAGTACAATTCACATTCACAAGAAAGCAACTCTCACAGACCACCAGCAAGTCTCAGATCACTAACAAGTACAAACACCCCCTTAGGGGGTGTTTTGATAGCATAACCCTTATCAAACACGGTGTATGCAGAAAACTTTCCAAAAAGCCATAAAAACAATGTTAGTTTCACAACCACCAAATAATTCAATTTATCCTTAAACCACCTCTAGTTACCTAACTGCACTATAGTTTCAAACGGGCTTCACAAACCTTTATCGAATTATTTGAATAAAATACTAAAAGGTTTATTATTATAGAAACATTACTTCACCTGTGATCCGCAAGTCATAAAAACCAACAACGGAATCCTCGCAAGTTAATAGAACAAACTACCTTACTTTCTCCTTCATACTATGGCGTTTATACGTCAACTAATTAGTGGCAAATCTGTTATCAAACCATCTTTGAGGTCACTTTTAGTAATACATTTACCGCTCTATTTGGGTTATAATGAGTTCATCATAATATTTTCATTTCATATTTATGTTTATAATGAGATCACCCTAATGGCCTAATGTTACGTTATTTTCATGACAGATTAAAAAAAATGCAACAAACACACATCATTTGCCATCAGAATAGCCGATCTTTTATTTATACCAAAAAGCAACCTCGATCGCAAGCGTTAGTTGCAAGATGATCAAGTTTTTGCCAAATCTTTTATATGGCAACTGTTAGCCTTAATAGTTTATATTAGAAGTGATGGTCATTCACATTTAGGAACTTTGTAACGTGTGTTAGATATCGTGCTAGAATAGTCATCGGGCTCGTGGATTGGGCTAAGCTAATTGGTTAAAAGATAAGCTATGCTAGCCATTGATAAGCTTATGTATCCCAAGCCCAATCCAAGTCCAATTCGTGGCCCTTGCCAAGCCCATTAGGGTATTGTTGTAAGGAACTATAAATACCCCTCAAATGGTCATTTGAGGGGTGTGCTTGAAAGTGTGTGTGTGTGTGTTTTTCCTTTGAAGTAATACAACATATTGTGTTTATCTTATACTCTCACATACACGAATTTTTCATTCAAGTCACCATCTTCCTTTCTTTATTTCATCTTCTTATACGTATATGTGTTTGGTTTAACGTGTTCTAAGCAAAACGTGGGTATTGGTTTGTGATAAGGTTGATAGATATAAGGTCCTACAATTGGTATCAATCGCCTAACAATGGTTTAGGAGTGTTTGTGTTTGTTTTGAAGGGTTACGCGTAAAAGGCTCTCGTTATACGTTTTTTGTCAAGCTTAAAGCTTTAATTTTTGCACTTTAAAATTCAAGATTCTTGTGGTTTAAGGTTTATTTGGTGCTAAAGTTTCAGTTTTTTGCAAAAGTTCGAAGCTTTACGTGTTTTTCTTCATTTTTAAGCTCGTATTTGGTTATTGGTCATTTCTACTCGTAACTTTTCTAAGCACTTTGGGTGAAAAAGGTCAACATTTTTGGGTTATTCGAGTGTTTTTAAGGCTTTCTGTGCAAAAGAAATCATTTGAATCGTTGGAAATTTCTTATGAGTAGAAGTCAAAAAGTCAAAACCCTAGTTTTCTACTCGTAACTTTTTGGTGCAGATTCTTCGTGCTATAATGTTACTCGGTGCTTCCCTCACTTGGATAAGTGTGTGGAACACTTCGACTTGTGGATATCTCTTACCGCGTGACAGTGTAAAGGAATTTTGGTTCTTAACCATAGTTTACGCATAAGCTAAAAGCTTACGAGTAACTCTACGCATAACTTCAAAATTACGCGTAAGGTTTACGAGTAACTTTTTGTCTACGCATAAGCTTAAGGTTACGCTTAAGGTTCCTACGCATAAGGTTTCTACGCTTAAGGTTTCTACGCTTAAGGTTTCTACGCTTAAGGTTTCTACGCATAAGGTTTCTACGCATAAGCTTCCTACGCATAAGATCCTACGCATAAGCACCAGATCCTACGCCTAAGCCTCGTCTACTCGTAACTTCGTGTTTCTACGCCTAAGCTCTTCATTTTTCAAAAAAAAACACATGTATCATTTCTGGTACACAAGTACAATTCACATTCACAAGAATGCAACTCTCACAGACCACCAGCAAGTCTCAGATCACTAACAAGTACAAACACCCCCTTAGGGGGTGTTTTGATAGCATAACCCTTATCAAACACGGTGTATGCAGAAAACTTTCCAAAAAGCCATAAAAATAATGTTAGTTTTACAACCACCAAATAATTCAATTTATCCTTAAACCACCTCTAGTTACCTAACTGCACTATAGTTTCAAACGGGCTTCACAAACCTTTATCGGATTATTTGAATAAAATACTAAAAGGTTTATTATTATAGAAACATTACTTCACCTGTGATCCGCAAGTCATAAAAACCAACAACGGAATCCTCGCAAGTTAATAGAACAAACTACCTTACTTTCTCCTTCATACTATGGCGTTTATACGTCAACTAATTAGTGGCAAATCTGTTATCAAACCATCTTTGAGGTCACTTTTAGTAATACATTTACCGCTCTATTTGGGTTATAATGAGTTCATCATAATATTTTCATTTCATATTTATGTTTATAATGAGATCACCCTAATGGCCTAATGTTACGTTATTTTCATGACAGATTAAAAAAAATGCAACAAACACACATCATTTGCCATCAGAATAGCCGATCTTTTATTTATACCAAAAAAGAAACCTCGATCGCAAGCGTTAGTTGCAGAACCCGCATGGATAGAAGCGATGCAGGAGGAACTTCTCCAATACCGTCTACATGACTCTTGGGATATGGTTCAAAGACCAATTGACGTTCGCGTCATTGATCTCAAATGGTTATGGAAGAACAAAAGGGATGAAGAGATGACGGTAATTTGCAACAAAGCTCGTCTTGTGGCCAAAGGATACAGACAAGAGGAAGGGATAGACTTTGAAGAGTCATTCGCGCCGGTAGCTAGACTAGAAGCGTCAGATTTTCTTAGCCTATGCCGCCACAAAAACATCACGGTTTATCGATGGACATTAAGACCGCGTTTTGAATGGAACTCAAAGAAGAAGTGTACGTGAGTCACCGTAAGGCTTCATAGACATAAATCATCCGCACTACGCCTACAAACTCAAAAAGGCAATATATGGATTGAAACAAGCTCCGAGAGCGTGGTATGACGAACTGTCCTCTTTCCTTATCCTAAACAATTTCACCAAAGGAACAGTTGATCCTACCTTGTTTACACAAAAATGCAAAACGACATTTTGAGTGTTCAGATTTACGTGGACGACATCATTTTTGGGTCCACTAATCCGAATCTTTCAAAACATTTTGAAAATCTCATGAAAAGTAAATTTGAAATGTCCATGATGGGGAACTAAAATTCTTTCTTGGTTTACAAATACATCAATCCCCTCGTGGAATTTTTATAAATCAAGCTAAATACACGACTGAGATTTTGAAAAATCATGGTATGGATAATTGTGACTCGGTCGAAACACCAATGGTAACTTCACCAAAAATTGGAGCCGATTTGTTTGGGAAACCTATTGATCCGAAGAAATATCGAGCATGATTGGTTCTCTCATGTATCTTACTGCTAGTCGACCGTGATATTCATTTTGCTGTTTGCTTATTAGCACGGTTTCATGCAAAGCCTACCGAACTGCACCTCAAAGAGGTTAAAAGGATCTTTCGGTACATGAAGACATCCATTCACATGGGACTTTGGTATCCGAAGGAATCCGGATTTGATCTAATAGCCTTTTCGATGCGCACCACGCAGGTGATCAAGTTACAAAAAAAGTACATCCGGACGAGCACAATTTTTGGGTGAAAAGTTAGTAAGTTGGTCTTCAAAGAAACAAGATTGCACTGCACTATCAACCGCTGAAGCTGAGTATGTGTCTCTATATGCGTGTTGTGCTCAAGTTCTATGGATGAGAACACAACTCACAGATTATGGCTTTACTTTCGATAAAATACCTATGTATTGTGACTCGAAAAGTGCCATAGCCATATCATGCAATCCTGTTCATCACTCAAAGACTAAGCATATCCGTGTCCGCTATCACTTCATCAAAGAGTACGTCAAAAATGGTACTGTTGAATTATTCTTCGTGAAGACAGATTACCAACTCGCCGATCTATTAACTAAAGCCCTTCCAAAAGAAAGGTTTGAGTATTTAGTTCGACGAATTGAAATGCGAAGCCTAACCCCTGAGGAGTTAGAACGTCTTCTCGAATCTTCTTGAAAATGATTTTTCCAAAAAGCTTCGCTGTAAATATTTTTGAAAAACATAATACAAAATTTGAAAAACCAACAAAAGCAAAATATAAAAATATAAAACTTTCAAAAATACAAAAACAATATAAAATCAAAAAATCCAAAAATATTCTTCTACGACATGTCTCTTGTATAATCGATATTCTGTACGTATCTAGAAATGTCATTCAACAATGATACGGGCATGTACAGATGCTTGAGCGAGAGTTCTTTATTGTTTTCTAAAACATGTCGTTTCTCAAAATTTCTTCATAAAATGGCTTTCGTATACTTCAGTACGAAACCCGGACTAAAATGATGACTTTTGATTATTTCAGATCAAAACTCGTGTTTTCAAAGAAAAATGTAGTGTACTCAAAAAGATTGTACATTTATAAATGGTGAGAAATCATCATCATCTTGAGCACCTTTTCAAGATTGTTCAAATAGATTTTCAAAATCTTTCATAATACTTTGTGCTCAACATAACTCCCTCTCAAACCCTTTAATTGATTATGCTTTATTAAAGGGGGAGTATAAAACAAAAATGTTCCAAATTCATGCTTAAATCAAATCCGTTTGTCTCCCCAAATGATTCTAAAATGTTTTTAATCCGTTGATATCAAAAATATCACAAACATGCTATTTTTGAGGGGGAGGAGACGTGATTAAAATGTGATCAAAAAGTTTAATGATCGTTGTTTGAATCTCATAATGAGCTCGACTCAGACGAAACCAATGAATTGACGGGAATCAAAGTCAGTAATTGTACCATCTCGAGAAACTTGTGATAGATATGCACCTTCATGGGTCTAACCTCCTTTTCAAGGAGTGTTTACATCTTCAAGTTAGTTATTAGAGCTAGTTGTCACCTAAAAACTGACAAATGGAACTCTTTAACTAGGCAACGTAACCGTGTCTCGTGGGGAATTGTCTATCATGAGCCGATCAATTCAAAAAGTGCAAACTCTACCCTCTATGTGCAGATTTCTGTTAAAACTCATAAGCACATGTGAAGGGGGAGTGTTTCTGAAAATATAAAACTCGCGGAATGTCTCAAACATGTTTTCTATCATAAACACTCTGTGAGATTTTCAAGAAAATGGTTTTATTGCAACAATAGGACAGTCACGGAGTTATAAGGTGTCTAAGGATAGGAAATCCGTCCTATGATCCGCCAGAGCCAGAGGGATCTACCCAAGGACAATACCCATAGTTAGTATTAGAAGTCCTTAGGTATGATTGAAAAAAGGAGTAATGTGAGAAAGGAGAAAGAAGGGGTTGAAGAATTAAAAAGAAATATAATGAAAGGGTGAAAAGAAATAGCCCTCCATAATCAACCTTAGGGCGTAAACCGGTTCAATACATATGCTACTGGTTGTCACTAGATGACATTGGTATTGAAGACAAAGACGTCATGGACCCAGTGACGCACTGCACTAAACCTTCTAGCCACTCAATTCCTCTTAAAAGGGATTTGTTTCATTCTCACTGGGAACCCTACATAATCTATTGACCTTCTCTTAGAGATCGTTGATATTGAAGAAGGAGACCCTCTCCCTAGTCTCCGCTCAGGAAAACCAAAACGCACTAATGAGTCTAGAGCCACGAGATTCATCAAAAGATCTCATAGGAACACATGACATGACATCACTAGTTGTTCATCAATAAGGACACAAGTGATATATTATAGAGTCCTACGCAGATCTTAGCAATTTGCCAGAACATTTATGAGAAGTTTCACATCTGTGATCTTCAGTGATTGAATGGAAATTCTTGCCAGGGTCAACATCAAACAGCCCTGACAGCAGGTCACTTCGGTAATTCTTCGTGGATTACGCTTAGTGTGTCTCAAACGGTCTACAGTCGTGGGGTGATGCTTCGGTGTACCTCAGCGACTCATCTGAACTGTAGATGTACTTTGGTATATCGCGTTATCTCACTTGTGGGACTCCAGTTCAGAAACAGCCCTTGTGAGAATTAGAGACGTGTTTTCACACTATGCTGTTAACACCCTCGAAATTCAAACTTGTAAGTGCCGGAATCCGCTTATTACTAACCTGTTTTATGTTTTCTTCTTATGGAAGCTCCGGAGCGAATGGATCGTGCAGACTCGCCACATGCTCATACCAACGACACATGAAAGTTCTCATCACAATCAAAGGCTACACAAAGTTTAAAGACTCGAGAACTACATCATTGGTAACCAAAAGTCAAATAGAAGTGTGAGCATGGTGGAGAAAGACGTGGAGACATCTAACCAACGAAGTTGACAACGGCAGACAACCACATTATCTGATCACAAAGCATGAAGGAACAAAGAATCAAGACTATTCTATATCTACACGCAAAGTTCAAGCTCGAGAAAAGTAAAGACCTAATAAAGTGGAGCATCATTTGAATGACCACCCCTTAGGGGGAGATTGTTAGCCTTAATAGTTTATATTAGAAGTGATGGTCATTCACATTTAGGAACTTTGTAACGTGTGTTAGATATCGTGCTAGAATAGTCATCGGGTTCGTGGATTGGGCTAAGCTAATTGGTTAAAAGATAAGCTATGCTAGCCATTGATAAGCTTATGTATCCCAAGCCCAATCCAAGTCCAATTCGTGGCCCTTGCCAAGCCCATTAGGGTATTGTTGTAAGGAACTATAAATACCCCTCAAATGGTCATTTGAGGGGTGTGCTTGAAAGTGTGTGTGTGTGTGTTTTTCCTTTGAAGTAATACAACATATTGTGTTTATCTTTCTCTCCACATACACGCATAACATATCATTCAAGTCACCAACATCTTAATCTTTCCTTCTTTATTTACGCATAACTTGTGTTTGGTTTCACGTGGTTAAACTTGTATTTGTGTTGGGTTTATGATAAGGTTGATAGATATAAGGTCCTACAGCAACACTATAGTACAAAAACATTTTGATTTCACATAACTTTTTACTCTAACATCAAAATCAATCTTTAAACATAACCCATTTTCCAAAATTATCCCAATTTATCAAACTCAATACCAAAAAACTCCACAACAATGTATTTCTTAATTCCCTATGACCTGCAACTTTTGCAGTTAGAATCATACATACCAAATCATTTCCTTTCTGAACATCGAAATAGTTTTTATGTTATTGAGACTTAATTTGTCACCACATTCCAAAAATGTGTTAGCTTGATCAATGTGGTCTTGAACTTGATTATCCAATATCAGCCTCCAGTACATTGGCATCCTGAAAGAAAAATTTAGTAACGAAATTTAAACCACAAAATTACTTTATTAAAGTGCATACTCCTAAGGAGTTGTATGTATATCAAGGGATGTAAGAACCAAATCACACTCTATACAAATGATGATAATTATTTTCATATAACTCATCGCAAATTGATATCTTTAGTCAATATATGGCATTGCAATTTGATATCTAAATTTCTATATGCATTGTATATGTATACAAAATATAGTCAGCCGAACAAATCAATGTTTTTCTCATTCGGTTCTGATCAAACAACCAACAAACGCAGAAGAAAAAGAAAAAAAACTTTTTTGAAGGAGATGCAACAGGAGTTACAACTGTATGCTCGAAATATCTTGAAAAAGATTTAAGCGTATTGACACCTATTAAATTGATGACTTGCCTTAGTTCGATCCACACCCATAACAGAAATTACACCTGCAACAATATATAAGAAATTAACTTGTAGTTAGTAAAACACACAAATTGTAACCACCTCAATCATTTTATTCAAACGAAAAGTAAGAGTGATGAAATTAAACTTCAAGCAATGTGCAAACAACCACTGATTTTATCTACATAAAATTTGCATTTTGGGCACCTCTTCCATTTTTTATTCTTGGCAAGATCCATCAACATAATATCAGTTGACTCTCTTTCGCTATTTTTCGAGCTTTGAAACTCATTACAACTGATCTCTGAATGTCACATAACCTTACACTGGGCACAAACCACTCTATTACTGTTTAGGCATTATGATGGTGTCATGGATTGTCCCCATTTTCAACCAACAGTTCAGAATAATCTTTAATCTGTTCCTGGACTTACACAAAGAGTTTTTCCATTGATATAGTACTTCTTTTAGAACAATGGATCGACACATTTCGGGTCGTATTTAAAACAAAATTTGTCTCTGGTCTTGTCATCATGAATATTTGCTGATTTTTTTCTCTTACTAACAATTACGGAGATGTACATAAATGAATCCCCATAAACTATTCAATATTTCAATTTCGAAGATGTGAAAGTTTATAAAGACATATGCACCTGAATTAGACTCTTCAACAAACTCAGACCCTTTGAGAACGTACTCATTACCATTAGCAGGCAGAATCAACCCACCAGACCCCACTCATTATGCCACCTCTAATTATAACCTTTAGAAAAAGTGTTTTGAACATTTCACTTTGCGATTCTTGCATCCAAAGAATAAGATGGATGACTCGAGTTCAGTCCAGAAACCTCTAAATGTATCTAATCACGTGTTTGGGCCAATCATGATAACTGGGGACCTTAGGATCAGAAACTGGATGTTCTAACATAAATTGGGGCCCAACTACAATCTTGGCTTTCTGTCATAGGCACGACATTCCGAAAATAAACCATCAAGTTAAGATTAAAGCCATAGCAAATTTCAAATCGAACTCTATTCACCCACCCGTAAAGAAAATTAGTTAATACCTTCATCCATGTTGAAACTCCTTTGTGAACACATGCTGATGGTGTTTGCTCGTATACTAATGCACCAGTTACATAAATCCTATTTGGCGCAAACCTGAAATATGAAATCCATATTAATTTCAGAAGTCTTTTAAAAAAAATTATATTTTTCAAAGAAGTAGTCGCAAACACAAGACCAAATGAATGTACTTACTTTGGGGAAGATGAAATAGAATATATCTCGGCTGCAAGCGTGGGGCGACAGATGCAAACAAAACACCAAGTGGAGGCTTAGCTGATGGGAAGGCCTCCATGACCTCAAGAAGACTTCTCTAGCTTGCAACTATCCACTAAGCTTATTTTTTCTGAAGAAAATTAATTCAAGAGCTGAACGTCACTTAAAATGTCAATAAGATTAACATTGATTCAAGGTATGCAAAAATGAAACAAATCCAACCTTTCCAGCAGGAGACGCAAGAAATTCAGTCTATCAGCTTTAGTGGAATTAGTAGCATGAGCAGCTAAAGCAAGCAAAGCTTGTTCATGTTTTTCAATCCCTGACACATAAACCATGTAAACCTTAGCTTTACACGTGCTTTTTTAAGCATATGTGTAATCTAAAGATGGCAAAATGGGCGGGTTGGGAGCCTCAGGACTGGGTACCGGGTCAAAACAGAATAAGGTTGGTTACATACACACTTGCACACAATCAAAACACAATAACATAAATCCATAACTCAATGACCCCCAAAGAAAACCTAAAACCCTAAATCTATTAATTAATTTTTTAAACCCAAAACACACATTTGATTAACTCAAAAAAGAAGAACATTATGATTAAAGTTTAATATCTTGGTGGTGCATGGGGAGGTATGTAGGCTTATTTGGGTACTTTTAAAGATGAACTACCTTCGATCTCCTGCTACTAAAAAAATAATCTATAATAATAATGATGGATCTAAACACACACCTTGTGTTAGTGATATTTTGAGTTATATTAATAAGCACGCGGAATATACTTAGTAATACTTAGAAGATGGATTATGTAATGTAATGTAAGTGAACAGTTTAACACAAAGCTTCAATATTATTAAGAAATAATACGAGTGATCTTGCTTATCACAAAGGTTACACCTTGAAGCTTACGTGAGTATTTCGTACTCTAAACAATGACCTAGGATCTCCTTTTATAGCACAAGGAGTCATTTACAAGATAAGTATAATGCTAACAATATAGAATATACACAAGATCTCTTCTATACTTATCAATACACGAATACATAACAATTATCCTAATAGCAGTGGTAATAATGTACTGGCAGTGGTAACGAGTTTCCACTGCTAGTGTAATCTTTAGCAGTGTCTTTCACAAGCGTATCAGTGGTAACTGTTAGCTTTATTCCCAACAATCCTCCCCTAAACTTATGATTTCTCTGCAAATCAATAAGTTTCTTCAATCTGCATCTTCTGTAAGGATTTGGGGAATTCTTTCAAACACTTCACTTTCTCCTTAATTCCTGAATAGCACTTGAACATTGATCTTGAAGCCTAAGTAACAATGCTATGACCTTATCATTATCTTCATGAACTCTTATTGTTGTACATAACATCACAGTGAGAGTTCCAGCTCTGAGTGGGTATTCTTTCTCAACAAACATGAATGCATCCACTCCATCTGATGTAGAAACATGATAAACTTCACATGAATCATAATAAAACCATTTAGTACCAGCACATGAACATGAGAATTTCCAGAAATCATCATTAGTATCTGGTTCATAGAGCCTTCTTAGATTAACCCATAACTGCATTTCCTTCATATCTTTGAGATTTTTAGCATCAAACCTTTCTTGAACCAATCTCCACGAAGTATCCAGATCATGTCTGTCACATGCTTTTATGAGTTCTTCAAATTGAATGAATGATGAAGTTTCACCACCTAGCCTTGTAATCTTCCATGTTGGAGCAAAATTGCTAGCAGTAAACACTTCCCAATCAATAATAGGATGTCTGACTTGCAGTGGTTCAAGATAAAAATCTTCTTCTTCTATCAATATCATTCCAGTCATCTGTTCTTCAGTGAATTTCTCAGCTTGAACTTCTTGTTCTTCAGCAAATTTTGTCTTCTTAAATGTCTGAGATTCACTATCTTTGGCCTTTCTCTTCAGATTAGGATACCTTCTTTCTTCTTCTTCAGAGTCCATTGGAATAAAATCTTGGTCTTGCCTTTTAACTCTGTAGTAGATACCTTCAACTTTATCATCAGGCATTCCTTTGAATTGATGTCTTTTCCAGCCACCAACACTGCAACAATAATCTTTCATCATTGAAATCACCTGTGCCTTGGTTGGTTGTCTTGGTTTCTTTTGACCCTTCTTGGCTGAAACAATAGCATCTTGAAGTGCTTGATTATTCTTCATCTGAATGAAATCCTTTAACTGTGCTGTTCTTTGTTCTTCAGTTAAAGACTTATCTGCAACTAGGTCAATTTCCTTCTTCTTGATCACTGGATCATTAGTAATCAAGAACTCAATCTCTTGTTCTGTAGGTACATAGCTGAACTCTGGAGTCTTTTCTCTGAATATTGTAAGTGGAACAGTGGAAACTGGATTTACATCCATTGGATCAGTGGTGTCCATTCTGCCCAGCCTTTTAGCCTCCATGAAGTCTGCAATCTCTATCTCCTCTAGTCTTTTCTTATTAGCAACTTGATCTTCATTGATCTTTCTAGCAACCTCTGCATCATGAGTAATTTGAGCTTGTTCTTTCTTTGAAATCTTCTTTCTTTGTTGCTCTTTACTCTACACAACTGCTTTACCTTTCTTCTTCTTGATTTCTTCCTCTGCAGTGGTAATAGCTTGATCAGCAGTGGTAACTTCTTCTGCAGTGGGAATGAAATCAGTGGTTGTAGTACTGAAAATTTCTTGCTCTAGTTGCTGGTGAGGAACTTCTTGAGTATCAGCTTCCTTAGTAACTCCAAAATCATCACCTTCATCTCCAAAGTCAATTTTCCTCCCCTTGGTTTCAGCATCTGTTTTCCTCCCCTGTTTGGGAGAATTCCCAAAATCTTCACTGAAGCCCTCTGAGTCACCATCATGAGGTGAGGATGGAGATGATATCACAACCTTTGCAGCTCTCTTTTTCTTTTTCAACCCCTGCAACTCTTTCTTCAAATTCTGAATCTCTGCTTTCAGGTGTGTAACATCCTTGGCATGTTGCTCCTTTATTTGTGCCAAGTCCTTCTACAGAGATTCAACCTGCTTAGTTAGTTTGGTACAAAGTTCCGTCAATTCCATAGGTTTCCCACTGCCCTCAACACTTCCAACTGTGTGACCTATTGGGAGAGGTGAATCATAGGGAATTGGCTCAGATTCCTCCATAGTTGGACTAGGTTGAAGCCTGGAACCACCACTGCTTGTTCCTAAACCAAAAGGATCAGGGACATGCCGTGTTGTAATGAGAGAAGCTGGCTGTTTGTGCCTCCTCTCGTAGGTGTGAGAAACTGGTGGAGTGTAATCAATGTTTGGAACAATGATTATGGGTGAGTTTTGTACTTGTGAAATCTTTGCAAGCATTAGAGGAAAAAGAGGTGTAATAATCCTATTGCCATCTCTGTTTATGTTTTGAAAAACTTTAGGCTTAAGGCAACGGATTTTATAAACTCTTGTATGGGGTTGCAGTTGAAATTCATTTAACACTGCTTGCACAAACCTTGGATACATCAAAAAATTTGTTGAACTCTTTACATTGCCTTTCATACTTGTAAAAAGATATTTTGACCAATTAAAAATCTTATCAGTAGCTAGACAAACCAAAGGGTAAGCCATTGTTGAACTGAATTGTTCATAAGATGTTTTCTTAGGACTTAGGCAATGTAACAGAGTATGTATTAAAAATCTCCAATGAGGACAGAAACCACTCTTTTTGAAAGTAGCCTTTTTGTCAGTGGTATCATACCCCATGGAAGCAAGATGTTCATGAATTTCTGGCATAGGGAATGTGATGATACCATTGAGATCATACAATTGGAGAATTCTCCTCAAGGATGCCTCAGTAACATCAATAGTTACCCCATCCACAGTGGCTCTAAGAGCATCCACTGTTTCATTTGTATCTCTATTTTCAATTGTTATGGACTGAATAGAGTTCCAAAACTGTTAGATTTGAGAGATATAGATTGTGGGATTAAGAAGTAAAGCATACCTTATATGGGTAGTTTTTAGAAAGTCCACAATCTGATGAAAAACAGGGCCACTATTCTCGTTTGACTTTTCCAAGTAGGCCACTTGGTTGTGCTCATCTGCAAAGGTGATTGGTGCCATAAAATCTTTTGATGAAAAATATATTATGTCAGTTAGAATTGAATAAATAACTCGCCAATTGAGAGAGAAAGATATATAGTGATAGGGTTTATGAGTTTTGCGCAAGAAAGATTATCTAAGGAAAAGATTTATCTTTAGAGGATAAATAGCAATTAGGAAAGTAGATAATCTTCTAAAAATTTTACCCTATATATATGGAAAGCAATTTCTCTTTAACGGCTAGTAAAAAAATTGTTACTGACACACCAGTTGTAACGGCTAGATCAACAGTGATAAAAATAACACTGTCAGTGGAAACTGTGAACTAGCAGTGGTAATTTTTCACAAAGATTTTCAAAGAGCAGTGGTAAAGAAAAACATATGAAAATTGGACTGCTCTTTGTCATAGTTTTTAGCAAACTGCCAGCTATCAACGGATTTGATATGTCTTTACCATGAGCCGTTTGCTATGGACTAGCCAAATCTTAATCATAAAGAAAATGGTGAGTTGATAACCATATAGTTTTTGGTAAACTATCAACCATAAACGGATTTGTTAAGTCTTTACCAGTAGCCGTTTGCTCTGGACTAGTTGATTCTTATGTGGATTAGACATGGTGAATCAATAACCATTTGTTGTGTGTCTCAGTTACACACCTTTTAAGATCAACTCCCATCCAAGATTGGTTATGTACCTGCATGTGTTAGCATAATACAAAGAATATGAATAACCAACTTGTTTTAACCAAAGTTACTTTTAACCAAGCCACTATCTAAAAATATCTTCTCAAAGTCAACCGGATAATATCTATATTTACTCTTCAACCTACCAAAATAGGGAAAAATAATTATATTCTTTAATGAACCCTTGTGATCGACTTTGCCTATATAAAGGGGCTCGGCACATCATAGTCTTTACCAAAACACATTCTAACTCACAAAATCCCTAAACATCACCATGAGCAATCCTTCCAACATCATTGACATCTCCTCTGATTCTGAGACAGAGATAGTGATCGCTTCTGAGTCATCTTCAGAGGTCTCAGGGTGGGTAGGTTACTTTCCAACATGGAATAGTCAGTTGTTTGTAAGCTCAATGGTTGTAATCTCTGCATCTTTAGATGCAGCTTAATAAATAATAATAAAACCATGTATTTTGCTTTAAGTTCCATTTGCATCATACTGGTTGTGATTTACTTCTTTTATCTGCAAAAAGCTCTGTGTTGATTACCAGTTTTGATGACCCCTTTACCAACAACTTTTCCATTAACTCCATCTCCAAAGCTAACATACTGTCCATCATAATGTTCAAAATCTGAGAGATAGGACTTGTTGCCAGTCATGTGCCTTGAACATCCACTATCTGTGTAGCCTTGATTTGATTTCTTTGTCCTTGGATGTTCCTGCACATATAAGAAAGGAGTTAGTTTCCTTTGGGGACCCAAGCCATGATTGACTTGGATCTGCCTCGTGTATCAATATAGTTAAATCTATCAAAGGTCATTGATACACCATTGGGATTGGTTGTAGAGGTAATTCCTTTAGGTTTCCATTCCCAACGTGCTGAGGCCTTCACAACATTTCCCATGTTACCCCTGGTCTTGTTTACAACCCTTGCAGTGGGAACTTTTGATTGAGCAGTGGTAACTGCTGGTTTAGATTTTGGTACCCACTGTTGGTTATAGTTAACCCTTTTATTTTGAACAGACCTTTTCCCTGTTTGTGCAGATTTTGCAAAAGTTGTTTTGGATTTTGCACTTGTAACAGGTGATTTAGGGTGAGCAGTGTTAACAGTTTTAGCAGTGGCAAAAGTTTTAAGACCACTTCTTAGTTGAACTGCTCTTGGGATCATTTTGCTGTGTGAATTAGGGTGTACATTATTTTGAAACTTGTTAGACTCCACCCTTTTATTCCCATGGACTTCCCTTCTCCCAACATGATAGTCACAATTAGCATGTAAATGATTAAAGCTACCACAGATATAACATGCTTTATTGTACATCACAAAATCACTACCTAGTTGTTGAGATTTGACATGATTCCAACTCCTCTGGTTACCCTTTGGAGTTGATGACTTCTTTCTATACATCTCAGCATACCTTACAGTTGATCTAGGCTTGTTAACTTGTTTCCTAGGTTCCTCTGTAATAGTATTAACAACCTTTTGGGATAGAAGCCTCTACATTCTTTTTAACATTCTCATCTACAACTGATGAGTCACTAGCACTTTCAAAAACATCAGTTTCATGCTTAACCTCTTCCCCACTTTTCACAAATTTGGGAGGACCATATTCAAGATTCATATCCTGAAATTCCTCTAGACCTGTATGAGCTAAATCTATGCCAGGAGGTGATGGAACACCTCTTAGTGGTGGAGGAGCAGTATTGTATCCCATACCAGACTTAACTTTACTAGTAATTTGATCATTCCAAATTTTATCAATTGATTTAGACTGATAATAATAGGTGTCAACAGTTAAATTGACATTCTCATTTATCTTTTTAAGTTTTTCAAACTCTTCTTTTAATGCCTCATTCAATGCTGTCTTATGATCTATCTCTCTTCTAAGAATAATCATATCATCATTATATTTTGACTCATTTGCTCTATAATGCTCTAGTTGTTTATCTAAAACAGATATGCCTCTTCTAAGGTTTGACACAGTATAATTAGCAGCATACAACTTTATTCTTTGGTTGTCAAATAATTCATTAAGCCTTTCACATTCTTTAGAAGCCCTACATGTTTTAGAACAACTTTCAAAGTTTTGTACCTCAGAGTCAGAGAAAGCCATGAGAGCATGTTCTGTAGACACAAGAGCAGCATCTGAAGGTTGTTCCTCTTGTCCATCAGCCATGAAACTCCAATCATAGCTCACACCATCAATTTCCAGCATTGCCTTTGGTTCTTCCACAATTGGTTCTTTCTTTTGCTTGTATCAAGTAGACCTTTTGTCCTAGTTCCTTGGTCTTCTACATTCTCTAGCAAAATGCCCCAACTTGTGACAATTGAAACACTCTACTTTCTTTTTATCGAACCCTGCAGTTTCACCACCATTGATGTGAATTGGCTTGCCAGTCTTCTTGTAGAATTTCCTAGCCCTCATGCTAAGAAGAGCTATCTGCCATTTTATGTCCATATCCTCCAAGTCATCTTCATCAATTTGCTCTATGTCTTCATGAGTTAATATAGAGCCACTAACTTGTGTGGAGATAAAAGCATAAAAGGTAGGATCTCCAATACCAGCAACCTTCTTCTTTGAACCTACAGTGGTAATACTAACATTACCAGTGGAAACAGTAGAACCAGCAGTGGCAAAATCATCATCACTGTCGTCTTCAGAATCATTACAGTCAACAGAGGTTGACAACAATGCCAAGCTGCTAGAGCTTGTACCAAGTTTCCCTGCCTTCTTCAATCTTTGTTCAATGAGTTTGAAGTTATTGTAAAGATCATTGAGCTTCATAGTTTCAATATCTGGATTATTTTCCCAGATTGTAACATTTGTATGAAACTCAGAAGGAAAACTTCTTAGAAACTTCAAATTGAGGTCTTCCTTTTCTACCTCAATGCCAAACACAGTCAGTTGTGCGACAATCTTCTGGAGTTTGGTGAAGATGCTGTCAAGTGAGTCATTGCTTGAAGCAGAGAAGTTTTCATAACTTTGCTTCAACAATGTCTTTTGTGTCTTCTTTGTAGCATCATTGCCACCAAACACTGAGCAGATCTCTTCAAAAAGTTCTTTTGTTGTTGTGTATTTACAGAAAGCAATGATCTGGTCTTTAGGAAGAGCCATAGGTAACAAACTTCTGGCCTTCAGGTCATTCTTCTTCTTTGCTCTTTCATCATTAGTCTCAGGTACAGAAACTGTTACTACTTCTTGGTCACCAACTTTCTCAGTCTTCTTCTGAGATTTGAAGGAATCACCAAGTAAGATGATCTCCCATAGAGCATAGTCTTGTATGAGAAAGTATTGCTCAATCATTATCCTCCACATCTCAAACTCATTAAGTTTGAGCTTAGGAAGCCTTGGAGCAGAATTGGACTGGTTTTCCATCTCCATTGATTTGAGTGAGTAGGCTAAGCTTATTCCTTGTATCTTCTAAATCAAAATATCAGAACCTGACTCTGATACCACTTGATGGAACTAAACACACACCTTGTGTTAGTGATATTTTGAGTTATATTAATAAGCACGCGGAATATACTTAGTAATACTTAGAAGATGGATTATGTAATGTAATGTAAGTGAACAGTTTAACACAAAGCTCCAATATTATTAAGAAATAATACGAGTAATCTTGCTTATCACTAGGGTTACACCTTGAAGCTTACGTGAGTATTTCGGCTCTAAACAATGACCTAGTATCTCCTTTTATAACACAACGAGTCCTTTACAAGATAAGTATAATGCTAACAATATAGAATATACACAAGATCTCTTCTATACTTATCAATACACGGATACATAACAATTATCCTAATAGTAGTGGTAATAATGTACTGGCAGTGGTAATGAGTTTCCACTGCTATTGTAATCTTTAGCAGTGTCTTTCACAAGCGTATCAGTGGTAACTGTTAGCTTTATTCCCAACAAATAATTAAAAATAACTAACCAATCATATATGTGAGTTCGAATTACTACAAATACTATAAACTATAGTAGATTGATAAGCCATGTTCCAAATAGTCACATTACTTTTGCTTTTACCCATAATTCACATAATTCAAATAGTTATTGAAGGTGTCGTGATCTTGATTCATGTAATTTTAAACATAATTAAGAAAATAAGATTAAAAATCATACCTTTAGGCCATTGAAAGAGTTTTTGTTCTTTAGAAAATAGACTACTGCACAACTATTAAATTAACACATGTTTTTTCCAATTTATTTTCAGATCGCCCAGTTTTTCCTTTAGGGTTAGACTTGAAACATTGAGTTGAAAAGAAAAATTGTGTTGGAAGCATAGCTAGATTGTGAATTGCTTGGTGATTTGTTTTTCTAAATTTTTAGTTCTAACCCGTTAGGGCTTTGTAAATTACTCCGCACTTTTTAAATTTTATTTTTTTATACTTTTGACACATATACTTTTGTACTCAATTTACTTGAAAAAACGAATTTTGATAATTTTGTTCTAAATCAAGAAAATTATAAGGGTTTTTAATAAATATCTTTAAAAATAAAATAATAATAATAATTAAAATATTACCAAATAAGGTATGATTTAATTTTTTTGAAATGAAAAATTCCCACTAGGGGTTTTGTTTTATTATATAATAAAAGATATATGTTTAATTAAAAAAACTCAAGTATTTTCCGATTTGGGTAAATTTTAGTTTAATTTCCTTTTTTTAAGAAAAAGATGTGTCAAAACTTAAAAAAAAAAAAAAAAAAAAAAAAAAAAATTACAAGGTGGGGTTAATTTAAAAACACTTGAGGGTCAAAAATGAAATTAATAATTTCTTATACTTTTAGAGCAAATTGTAATACGGAGTATTAAAAATAAAAAAGGCTTTATTCCCAGCCATTATCTTTTCTAACGTCAGTAATAACACCTCTTCGTTGCATCTAAAAAAACTCCAAAAAACCCTAATATCATCCAAACAGATTCGACTCATGAATTAACAATTAGGGTACATTGTGAATCATCACCTACAGGTTTGTGAATATGTCCTTAATTTTATTGTTGATCCGTTATGTAAATTGATCGAGTTATTTGTTTGATTATGGTGTTATTTTATCATGCATATCAAATTGATTATTAGATCTTTCATGTTTGTGTTGAATTCTATTTTAAGAGTTTTTGTGATAATTTTTGCATGTAAATGTTGATTCTTTCAAACATGCATTCATACGATATAACAATAAAACTATAAGAAGTTACCCTTAAGTGTTCTGCCTAGAAACTCTTAACACTTGGTATCCAGAAATTCTAATGCTCAAAAATACCAAAAAAATATTACGTATTTATATTTTATTGGTTTATTAAGGACCTGCAAGTATTTAATCTTTACTAAGAAAGTTTATGTTTTTTAGGAAATTATGATATGATATTGTTTTGTGTTTTAAAAAGTTTAAAGAATATTGCCACATTAACTCGAGTCTTTGTAAGAACTGGGTTGATATTGAATGAACTATAGGTGTTTATCCTTTACATGATAGTGTATATTGTAGTAGTATTACTTTCTCATCATTTGTTAGTTTAATTTATAGTTAGATATACAAGGGTTTATTATGGATCGCTTAAATGATAGTATATTGTTTCTTGCAATACAAATATCCTTGATGTCAAAGACGACATCTTTTTGTAGAAAGTGTTTGTGTTTTATTTTGCCGTTTCTTGAAGACGACACTGATTTATAGGGTGAAAGAGTTACAAGAAGGAATGTGATCAAGCAATGGGTAAATACTACCGAAATAGTGGTCAAATTAAGTATATATAGTGCCAGGAGATATGTAGCATTCTACAATTCTTGGATGAAGTTATGGCTCAAAACAAATTTTGACGTTTGACGCTTAGAGATGTTGCTTCGATTGAGTCTAATAGTAGCAGGATTCATCGACTTCAAAACAACAAATGTAAGACACATGATGTGTCACAATGTTTGGGAAAGAAAAGCAGCAGTTGCATTGGAGTACATAACAAAAAAGTTAGGATGACATGTTTTATTTTTTCAAACCATGTTAGCAACTGATTAGTTCATTCAGTTTAAAATTTATTTTAATTTTGACACAATATATAAAGATATTATGAAAGAGTTGCAAGGTTTTAATATACAGGAAGTGATAGATGTTAGCAAGTTTTGAGACAATATATAAAGATATTATGAAATAATTGCAAGGTTTTAATATACACGAAGTGATAGATGTGCACCAAAAAAAAGAAAAGAAAAAAGTAAATAAATTATTTATGAAAAGCTTGGAGTTGTTTATGATTAGCTTATTGTTATAGTTAAGTTTATTTGTAGAAATTTGTTACCCTCGGACATAGACAGATTGAGAAGGCTATTGAGCGGTAGTAATTGGAGCACTCCGGTATCTACTGTATTTCTTAATTTTTTCATAATCAGATAATTGGTTTCCATGGACATCTAATTTATTAATTTTTTTAGGTTGGCAGGATTATAATAAACTAAGTGTATTAGCCTATTAGGTTTCATGGTGGTGATGACTTGATAGCATGCATGGTCTGAGTGATGAAAAGCTTAATATAATTTGTAAGTTTTATATCATTTGTTTACGGTTAGGATTCAAGATCCAAATGGGTGCTGCTGTTGATTGAATTTTAGTGGTATTGAAAGCCAATTAGTATTGGGGTGAGTGTAATTACCGCACGTAAGGTTGTTCTTTAGCTGATAATAATACATAAATAAATTTAGAAAAACCTCGTGCGTGCACGGGTATTATAACTAGTATAAAATTTAAAAAAAAAACTACCTTCATTATTTTCCAAAAATTTTAGGGTAAAAAAAATACACATACACACACACACAACAAAACCCGGCCACCACCAAAACCGCTCAATCACCATCACCGCTCCACCACCATCACCGATCCACCACCATCATCGAACCACCACCATCACCGCTCCACCACCATCACAAATCCACCACCATCATCGATCCACCACCATCACCGCTCCACCACCATCATCGATCCACCACCATCGCCGATCCACCATCCTCACCGTTGATAATGGAAAATAATGATGTTGTAGTCGTTGTTGATGAAAATAGATATGATGATGAGCTTATGGTGGATGCTGAGGTTATGATTGAAGATGATATATTGGTGGATGCTGAGATTATGGAAGAAGATACACCTGTTATTCAAGGTAAATCACATATGATTTACCTAATTTTTCTTTAATAAAGAAGAAAGGATCATATATGATTCTAGTGGAACCATATATGATTCAGATAATTTTTTTTGCTTATTCTGCTTTGTTTCTTTGCTTATTTTGAATATTTTGTTGTATTACATATATGATTCTAGTGGAATTACATATGATTGTGATGAAGATGTTGATGATTTAGATGAATACCATGTGTTTGATGAAATGCGTCTGCGAAGAATCACAGAATCATATATTTTAGTTTTTCTGAATCATATGTGATTCTGAAGAATCACATGTGAAGCAAAATCACATATTTTAGTTTTCAGTTATATCGATCTGTTTATGTAATAAAGAATAAAAGAATCATATATGATTCTGGTAGAATCATATATGATTCTAGTTGAATCATGTATGATTCTAGAAAAAATCATATATGATTATGATGAGAATCATACTTGATTCTGTTATGAAAATAAATATTGTTTGATCCTTTTAATGTAAATCACTGTACAGATTTTGTGATGACACAAAGACCAACTTTATACGCACATGAAGAAACTCCTGGAGGATCAGTGTATTGGGAACATGTTGTTGATCATATTTATTTACCTGTTGAGGGGAAAAGTTTAAAACGATAGAGGAATGTATTGAAATGTACAACAAATACGCTGAAGTAGCAGGCTTTGAAGTTAAGAAATCGACACAGAAAAATACAAAAAGTGGTTTGGTAAAAAGTAAGTACCTTATGTATAATAGGGAAGGTGTTCCAAAAGATATATATATAAACACATTGGATCTTAAAAGCAGTGATAAACAAGTCAGAAATACAAGACAACGGGTAACAGGTTGTATGGTGCGAATAATCATAACTTTGGATCCTATTTCTGGAGAATATGAAGTAACTAAATTCGTTGCTAAGTACAATCATTTAATGATTATGAAAGAGTATGAGCATCTAACAAAGAAACAAAGGAAGATGACTCAAGCGGAAAAAATGTTCGTTGTCAAAGCTTCAAACTTGAGACTTGGTGCAACAAAGGCACACCATTTTTTATGTAGCATGAAAGGTGGTTCTCAATATGTTCATGGCGCAAGCAGTTATTTCAAGAATCATCAAAGGTATATAAATGTATGCATAGGTGAAAGTGACGCGCAAATGCTGATAAACAAAATGGAAAACCGAAAGAAATATGTTCCGAACTTTACATTTCATTATAAGGTTGAAAAAAGTGAATTGGTTGCCATGTTTTGGGCTGATGAAGTTGCCAAATGAAACTACAAGGAATTTGGAGATATTGTGTCATTTGATGCAACATTCAGTACCAACAAGTAAGTCTCTTTTCAATCTGAATCACATGTTATTTAAATGAAGCACTTATAATTCAATCTGAATCTCATTTGATTATGTGAGATTCATATATGATTCTAAAAGAATCATACATGATTCTCAAAGAATCATATATGATTTTAAATGAATCATATATGATTCTCAAAGAATCATATATGATTCTATTAGATCACATATGATTCTCATAGAATCCCATATGATTCTCACAGAGTCATATATGATTCTCACATAACCATATATCACATAATCACATATGATTCTCACAGAATTACATGTGATTTAAAAAGAATTAATAAGAATCTCATATACGATATGGTGTGAAAATTGTGATATTCATATACGATATGGTGTTTGTTCCATTCACCGGGATAGATAACCACAAAAAGTGCGTGACATTGGGTGCGGGAATGCTTCTAAGAGAAGATGAAGAAGCTTACACATGGCAACTAAAATCATTCATGACTGCACATAAAAAAAAACCAAAAATGATTGTAACGGATCAAGATAGAGTCATGAAGTTAGCAATTGAAGCTGTTTTTACTGAATCCAAGCATAGACTATGTATGTGGCATATCACACAAAAAATTTCAGCGAAGGTATTTTAATTCGTATACTATTTTAAAATTGAGAAATATAATCTATGACTTAGAATCACATATGATTCTATGTGAATCACATATGATTCTATGTGAATCACATGTGATTCAGTTTATATTTTTATGAATAACAAGAAATTTTCTTACAGATTTGTTAAAAAATCTATAATGAAACTGCTTTCAAAAAGCGCTTCAACAAGATTGTGTGGAATATGTTCATGGAACCATTGAAATTTGAAGAAAAATGAAAAAATTGATTGAAGATTTTGGATTGCAAGACCATAAATGGATGAAAAAGATGTTTAGACTTACAGAAATGTGGCTAGCTTATTTTATTGACTCACCATTGTTTGGATTGATGAGAACTACTTCAAGGTCCGAGAGTGAAAATGCATTCTTTAGACATTTCACAAATCATGGGTCAATGTTGGTTAATTTTATGATGTGTTTCGAATCAGAAATGGAGAGGCAAATGTATAGGCAAGAACAATTGGACTTCAACACATTTGACTTAGCTCCAAAACTTTGTACAGAGTTAAAGATGGAACGCCATGCATATAAAGTATATATAAGATCAATATTTCTGCTTGTTCAAACGGAAATAAAAGAAGCTTGTTGGTCTTGCACAATAGAAGAGTTTAAAAGGGAAGAGGATTGTGAGATGGTTAGGGTTAAAGATAGGAATGCAGCTGCTTATAGGACACTTTCTAAAGAAAAGGAAGAATCTGATAAGGTAGCTGAATACAAGGTAAATTTACTTCCAATTGTTAAATATTTTTTAGCTGTTACCATCTGACATGAAAATCATGTATGATTTTACTTAGAATCATATATGATTTAGTCATAATCATATATGATTTTCCTTAGATTCAGTCAGAATAATATAGGATTTTACTTAGAATCATATATGATTTAACTACTAAAAAAGTTCTAGTTTTCTTTCCTTCTTGTTGTGCAATTAGGTTCTGCGCTCTCTTGAAGACGGGTCAGTGAAATGTACTTGTAGGCATTTTCTTCGATTCGGGTTTTTATGTCGACACGCATTCTAAGTTTTGAAGAACCATGATGTTCAAAGGATCCCTGAAAAGTACATTGCTATTCTACAACTTAAAAAAGTACACGTATCAAATTGGAACACTTATTGAAAGTACATTGCTATTCAACTACTTAAAAAAAATACACGTACCAAAACGGAAAACTTTAAAAAGTAAATTATTATTTTACGACTCAATCCCTATAAAATATAAATAGAAAAGACTCAATTTCAGTAGAAGGTTCAAAATTTGCTTACATTAAGCTATTTTCGCTAACTTCTTCCACATAGGGTCACTTGTTTTATTGTCTTGCTTATTTGTTGCATCTCAACACGTAAATTTTCGTTGTTTGGGTACCCATAAACAAATTTCATAATCAAAACGTACCAGTGCAAATCTTATGAATTTTGTGTGTTGGATGTTGTACATTATCTTTAGATGTCTTGACAAAATGTCCATTATACGACGTGTAAATAAAAAGTACGACCAATATATAAGAAACTGATATATCAAGCAATATAAATGATAAACTCATTTATGAGTACAAAATATATAAGAAA
Organism: Chrysanthemum makinoi; assembly: GCA_910596185.1. NCBI lineage: Eukaryota > Viridiplantae > Streptophyta > Magnoliopsida > Asterales > Asteraceae > Chrysanthemum > Chrysanthemum makinoi. The sequence goes on along the minus strand of OU343217.1, from coordinate 85,725,539 downwards.
ATGACATATCAAGCAAATGTAGATGAGAAATCACGGATAGTTTAGCAACTGTCGATAGGCTTGTTTTCGTTGAACACAATTTGTCAATTCATATGTTCTTTCTTGGATCTCTAATCTTGATTTTCCAGTGGCCATCTGAAAGATTCGCCTTTGCTGCTTCTTGGCGGAGCCATTCTAGTTTCTCCTTTTGTCTGGACGACAAAAGACAAAACTGTTGTAGCTGTCTTGGCATTGAATCATGCAGTTTCCACCATTTGTAGTGCGCCACGTCACTTGCATATTGTTGTGACACCGTTGAGTCCCAGTTACAATCATAGTCTCGAAAGCACCACCACGGTTTATACCCCAGGTAATGGAGTGCGTAGAGAATTGGTGGGGTTGCCCCAAAAAGATGCGTTTTTTTATCTTTGGTTTCCTTGTTATCACCCATCCAAAAAAACTTTAGGAAATTCGCTTGTTTTGGAAGTCGATGCCACCATGTGAAGATCTCGTTTAAGAACCCCTGATCACCGCCGTTATATGATGTGATCTCATTTATATGATTCATTAAAAGTCGAAAAGTGCAATTTGATGGCTCAATTACCATCACACCCGAGTTAAAAAGTGTCCCATTGTTAGCTATGGCGGAAATTTCGGGCAATTGAAAAAAGAAATCAATATTTCTAAGGACGAGTAGATCAGCATCAATGAAGATAATTTTTACGTAATCAATTAACTGCCATAACCGGAACTTAGTATAATTCCATGCATTGTATTTACCATCTTCGGCTTTGGGGTTTCTTATCCTTTTGATCACTCGAATCTTCCATCCTGCTTGCTCAAGTCCATTCCTGTGGTATTCACTAATTGTCTCGTCAACAAGGGCCACTAGGTCTCTAGTAGACCCTGTCTTTAGAATGCTTTGTGCAAGTGTTATTGCACCACAAATATAAGTGTCCTTTGAGTGTAGGACTGTTACGTATGCTTCACGTCGAACATCACCAATATGATCACCACCTGTCTTAGGAAAAAAATCAATTAGAAGGGTAATTTGGATTCCCTTATATTTAAACCAGCATCACTCACGGTGGTATTTGTTTTGTAAATTAACATTTGAAGTAAAATAGGTTGGCAACTCTGATGCACAAACAAGGCACAAAGACGAACACCTCATGGCAAAAGACGAAGTTATGATAACCCTATTATAGATGTCAAACTTAATATTTTACAGTTACTATTATTTGACTAAATATTGTTGTAATCTTACTTTGTGCGCCAAAAAAAATATTTTTTTGCTATAATGTCAACTAACCTTTCGGGTTGAATGGGAGTGCAAGTTCGCAAGATCCAATAGGAAGTTGTAGTTTCTCCCTCAACACCTTCAGATTTGGCTTGTATAACCAAACGTTACCTTGACGAGTTACAAGTTCTTTACAAGGAAACAAATTAGGGATCAGGGTGCACTTGGAAATGAAAAGCATGTGAACTGCATAATCCCCTTTAGCCAAGGTGGCTAGACCTGCACTTGCTAGTTGCAAGTGCAAGCGAGCCACATCTTTAGACCAATTTGCCTTGTTTCTACACGGAATCTTGATTGCAATCACATCAATCATTTTTGCAGGTACGCTGAGCTTAGGAAGACTTGGACATTTTGGAACGTTATACCTTTGTTCCTCATCAATCCATGTTGGGTTTAATGACTCCCATGTCATATTTTTATTAATGGGGTCAAGTTGAAGTACTATATGGTTTGCACTATCTGGGAACATTCTTGTTTTCCATTCAAATATTTCCGTCTCGTTGAAGTTCAAGAGCCCGACCGTATGGATAGTTCGCTTGTCGTAAACTATTTTCTTAACAACTGTTGAGACGTCGAGCCAATCTATCTGTGAATGGGAAACATATGTGACATGTAGTCCTCTAGCTGGTTTCCATATGTTCGCCAGACGACGCCTGCATGTATGTATATGCCAAATTAAAATAATGGTCAGCTAATCATTTGAATATGTAAACACTATATATTATAATTCAAAGTTTTCTTGAATTTAACTTCTGCAAAACGTTGTTTGCGTACCAAGAAATGACATGCGAAACGTTTTCATGCTGACTAATGAAAATATTGTAGGTTATCAAGATGAGAGTTGCAATCATGATGCTAAATAAAGCACCCTTGAACGATTTTTTCTTGTACATCTGTTTTTTCTCTTGTAGAATGACTTGCAATTGCTCATCGTCTTCTTTTGATTTTCTTCTGTGAAATCTTCCGTTGAATATATCTTCCCTGAGAAGATTAACCTTTTTAGTGATACTGTTTGCATTAATGTTTAAAATAAATACAATTAGCATAAAAATTGCAAAATACTATGATTGAATTTGAAAACCCAAAGGGTCCGTTTGGTTCGCAGAATATTTTTGGTGAAACTGGAATCTGTTTATGGAATTGAAATGTAAGTAATTACTGGAGTAGTATAATGTTAAGAATTTGGAATATGAAGAAATTGAACTTTGCAAAAACTAACGTGTCTTTGGAAGAAATGAAATAGGAAGAAACAAATTATATTAAAAATATTTAAAATTTTATTTTAGATTAAAATTGATAAATTGAATATTATTTATTAAATATACTTTTTATAAGGACAATAATAATAATAAAAATTTCAAATAGTATTATTTTAACTAATATATTAAAATAACTTGAAAAATCTTATTATATTTAACATTATTTCAATAAATTATATTTTTGTATAAGATGTAATTTTATAAAACTATTAAAGTATAGAAAAAAGAGTAGAGTTTAAAAATTAATTATTATTTATAATAATAGGTGTGCGTTGATGTTATAAAGTGAGGAGTGAGGGTTCAGATAATATTTTGGCTTTCTAGTAATTTCTTGTAAATCATATGAATTTTTAATAAATTGATATTATAAAAATAAAAAAAATAGTAATAATAATAATAATAATTGATTTTTATTTGTACACCTGAGTTTTTGAATCGACATTAATAATAATAATAATAATAATAATAATAATAATAATAATAATAATAATAATAATAGATTTTTTATGATAAACATAATGAATTCCATGAAATTGTATGCATTTTTCTCATTTTGCTATGCAATGTTGAATTCCAGATAAATGGAAATTTGAAGGATTTTCATTTCGTTCCATTTGTCGACCAAACATATTAAGGAATAGAATTCCGATTCTGAATTCATTAAATCTAGCAACCAAACATGTTATGGAATATAATTAGGTTTAAATTTTATCAGAAAATCCTGAAGATTCAGCCAACCAAACCGAGCCTAAGTTAGTGGTGCTATCTTATGCACGTGAGACTCAAAATATTTTGTTAAAACAAGGCATAACAAGGTTGTTCATAGAATCATACGTATAACAATTCGATGGAAAGTCATTCAAATAAGCTCTTAAACAAATTAAAAAAATATTGGTCATTCGGGAGTATTTATTTTCGAACATCTTATTGGGTTAATTTAGTTTTTAATAGACTAAATTATTATCTGTGCATATATAGCAACGACAATGTATAGTAGTGTTAAAATGTGTGTGCAATCTTTGTTATGTATATAGATATTGAGTAAGTGAGTATTAAGAAAGTTAGTGATTTAAATTGTTATTAAGTATTTAAATATTTAATAGACTGCATTTTCTTTCTTTTACAAGTAAGGGTATTTCATGCAATAACATTACTTATTTTTTGGATTTTTAGTTTTAGGAAAATGTGTTTTCTCTTTGTATGTAGTATAACATAGGTATCTTTTTCACATATGTTAGCCTAGAAATATAACGCCCGTGTAATCTCTTTAATCATTCAATCAATATACTGGTTTATTATTTTGCATAATATCAAAGCTTTAGGTAGTAATCACACAAAATATGCTATCCTCTAGTCATCATCTAGTCGCTAGTGATCCCGAGGGATCCTTTTTTCTTTCTTTTGTTGTTTTTGTTTAATTAGTTTTCAGTCCATCATATAAAACCTATCTCACAAGATCTTAGCCGTCATAATACACCCAAGGTATCTTGCGTAGTCATTGTACTCATGCATTAAAAAGTTCTGCTTTTGACAAATATGAAAGTTTGATGCTTAATATAAAATTGCCCTTTTACCTTATAATTAAATATTCTTTAATATATGTACGAAGAAATGTATATTAGGTGAATTCTATATGTTATATGAAAAGACAGAATTTATTAGAATCAACTTACATAACATTGAAAGCAGCAGAGCATCGTTGCATCATACTCCTTCGCGAACAATTCTTGTCAACCAACCTAATAATTGAGTGTATATATAACAGAAAAGTAAAATACAATTAAAACATAGGAGTGTATATATAATAGTTCTATAGTAAAAACTAATTGTAGATCAATAATGAAATTCATAAGATGAATGCATTTTTTGCAATTCATTTGTCAGATATCAGTTTAACGACGAAAACAAGAAAAGTAAAAGACTAGATGTGTAACAAGCAAGAAAAGGATCCAAGATAAGAAGAACAAACAGTTTAGGGATTGAATGAGTTATACTACCATACAAACCACGAGGACAACTTATTAATTAACTTTAAATTGGTAAAAAATTTCCGACAAAGAATTTTGATACTTTAATGAATATGTTTTTAGTGCAAACACATATTTAAATGTTCTTGGAACACATGTTCTACGAAGGTATATATTGGCGGAGTAAAACCATTTTTTTAGTATCGACCGACCCTTTTTCAAGCACCAGCCCCAAGCAATGTTCAACTGTTCTTTGCGAACCGAGAGGAGTTGCATGAGATTAAACCCATGATCTATTTCTTCAAAATCACTCCCTTTCTCCGACCTACAAGAACATTTATACTGGATAATAGGCGTCCAAAAGATGGCTCCAAACTTTAGGGTTTGAACATGAGACCTCCATCAGAGATCCCAAGCCCCAACACTAAGCCACACTTAGGAGATTTCTTGGAGCACGTCTTAAACGACTCAAATTATAATTATTTACCTTACTATGGGAATCAAAATTTCCTAGTAGGTAGAAGTGAAATTAAGAAGGGATTACAAGTTTCATACATTTTAAGAACTTGATTATAAAGCATAGCTAAAATGAACTAAATTTAAACTTCACAATATCAAAACAAATAAAACTCATCCATTTCAAGCGTTCGTATACTAAGAAACTTACGTAGAATATGATGATTGTCTACCCTCCATGATCCTCTAAAGAAACTGATTTCTAGTATATTAAATCTAGCGATCATAAGAACGAAAACAAAATTCATGCATACTTATACCCGTGAAAAAACAAATCTAATTAAAGAATTGAAAGACAATTTAAAAGGTTTTATGAGGCGTATTAAAAAAGGATTCAACTAGAATAGAAAGTTTAAGTGTTACGAATAAACATAAAATAGGGGGTAAGAAGTAGACAAGTGAAGGAAAGAATTTAATAGAATTGTAACTAAGGAACGTGGTCTCAATTATGTGACTTTTCCAAGTTATTATCCAACCAAAACAAACTAGCTATAGACCAAAATTATACCGTAGGTATACATACGTCCTTACTTAGGGGTTAGAAACATTCACAAGACCACCTTCAAACCCATCGTTACCTATTTTTCACACCCACTAGTTTAAAAGATTAATAATCAATTTTAGTTATGAAAATTTTATAAATTAATTTTCATAATCTTAATTATGTCATGATTGGTCATTGTTACATTTATTTTGAATATTTATATCTGTTTATATAGTTGCTTGTTCTTCAAGATGAAACTTTATAGCATTATCTTCCAATTATCATGATTATAACATGTTAATTAATTCGTCAGGTAACTTCAAATTATCACAACTTTATTCATTTGTCACATCATTTCCATATGTATATCCTCAACTTTTCCCGCTCTTTTTTAAACACCCTTCTTTTCAACCACTTAACTTCATCCACCGTACCTTCTTCAAGACAAAAAGGTGTCTACAATAGTTATTTGTATAAGTGGAAAATTGTATTTTGTAATAAGATAGATTATTTTTTAATTAGTTTCGCCGAATTTAGTTAGTTATTTACTTATTATAATAGTAATAATTTTTTTAACGACAACTTTTTTTTACATTTTATATCACCTATCTCATAAATGCTCGAGTGAGGCTTGAACTCACAACCCTTAAAATTGGTGGGCAACTCACATACCACTAGACTAAATGCCTTGGGTTCTTGTAATAGTAAGAGCATGGGGTATGGTGGCGATGATGCTCGCTGTTTCCTACGTGGCAAGCTCGCCGGCGCCTTTTGTCCCTCGCCACCACACCATGCAAGCTCGCCGTTGGTGTTTTCGCCATTGCAACGACGAGGAAGAAGACAAACATGAAATGAATATAACCGTTGTTTGCGATAATAAACTGAGATCTAGTGTTTACCCTAAGCCTAGAATTAACAAATCTAAAATTTAATTAAGAAAATGATAAGGAATTTAACTGGTAGGTAAATGTAAATATTGTGGTGAGATGATATTAATAGAGAGATTGAGATGAGTTTGAGATTTACCGGGAGGTAAATAAATAGGAGATCGGAGTAAATTTGAGATCGTTTGATTCCTGTGTGTGTTGGTCGGAGGAGGAGATGAAATTATTGGTTTGGAGAGTAGCAGGACAGGAAAAGATTATGATATTTCACACTATTGTTTTTTTTTTTTTTTTTTTTTTTTTATATATTTATATGTTGTATTTTTATTTTAAATGAATAAAATGAATTTAATTGTGTTTGGAAAATATGGAAAAGAAATAAAATGAGGGTGGGTGGGGCCCAAATAAAGAGGTTTGAGTTAGAGCATATACAAAGGTAACGCTATAACGTCGTTAGGGGCGGTTTTAACGCCGTTGGAGGCGTTAAACTGTTGGAGACGAAGGTGATTAACGCCGTTATAGGGCGTGCGTTGGGCTTATAACGCCCATTAAGGGCAGGAAAAAAAACATTTTGAAAAAGTTACACAACTAGTCCCTCAACGGCTAGTAGCCGTTACAAATTCAAAAAAATTTACAAAAAACCCCCTAACAGCTAGTTTTAAAAAAAAATCAAAAACATTTTTTTACCACTATAAATACCCAACTAAAACTCTATTTTTTTCACACTTCCACTCACACTTTATATACTTCCTCTTCACACTTTCATAATTCAAAAATCAAATTCGTTCACAATGGATCCAAATCAAGCTGGTGATATTCCTCTGTCTTGGTCAGACGTTGATGACCAAAAAGACTTCCAATTTATGGCGTCCGCGTACGAGTATCACCTTCAGTTGGAACAACAAGAAGGTATTGAATCTCAACATCCTAGTCGTTCTCGAAGCCATGTATATCGTGAACGTGAGCTTGCAGAAGAACGTCTGCGCAACGATTATTTCGTAGAAGGTTGTAAGTATTCAAGCCGGAATTTTCGTAGAAGATTTCGTATGCGTAAACTATTCCCCAAATAGTTGAAGGTATTGAATCTTATACTTCCGATAATATTCCAGATCATTTTACCTTTTTTAGGCAAACACCCGATTGTACGGGTCGAATGAGTATAAGTGCTCTAATGAAGTGTACGTCTGCCATACGCCAATTGGCGTACGACACCTCACCCGATGCATTTGATGAATACTTGCAAATGGGTGCGAGTACTTCAAAAGTATGTCTTGATAATTTTAACAAATGCATTCTTGATTTGTTTATGCCAGAATATTTAAGAAAACCAACATGGGCTGACATTCAAAAAATTTATCAACATCATGAAGAAAAACATGGTTTTCTGGGAATGCTTGGTAGCATTGACTGTATGCACTGGGAATGGAAAAATTGTCCAGTGGCTTGGCAAGGGCTTTTTGGGATGGCGGGGGCAAATAACGATATTAATGTTTTAAATAACTCTCCATTATTCGACGACCTTCTTGCTGACAATGCCCCAAAAGCACCTTATATGGTCAACGGAACTAGGTATGAACAGGGGTATTACTTGGCTGATGGAATTTATCCACAGTGGGCAACTTTCGTCAAATCCTTCACGTCAACAACTGATGAAAAACATACGTACTTTAAAAGGAAACAAGAAAGTGCCCGAAAGGATATTGAACGTGCTTTTGGTGTTCTTCAAGGCCGTTGGGGTATACTACAACAACCGGCACGTCAATGGGAAATTGCCAAGATACGTAGAATCATGTATTCTTGCATTATTTTGCATAACATGATTATAAAAGATAAAAAATTTGCATTACGTGACTATGACGAAGTGTGGGTGGATCAGTGAGCAAATTTGAGGCAACGAAGATGGGTCGAAAGATGTGATACTCACAGTCGTAAGGCAAAAGAAATACACGACCGACAAACGCATACCCAACTCCAACAGGACCTTATGGAGCATGTTTGGCAGAAGAATCTTGAACGACATGGACAACAACAAGAGAGCGACGATGATGAATAAGTATTTGCTATGTTTTTTTTTTCGTTGTCATTTCCTTTATGTTGTAACGTTTAATTTACGGTGTGTTTTTTAATTTCGATGTATTTTTTTTATTTGTTGTAATTTTTTTTCGATGTATTTTTTTAATTTCGTATTGTAATATGTTTTCAAATTTAATGTTATGTTTAGTTTAATAAATGAAGTGTTTGTTTTAGTTTAGGGGTTGAAATTGAAAATATGAAATGTTATTGATGTTATTGGGATGTTATTGTTGTGAGTGTTTTTTGGGGATGTTAATGTTAAATGTTAAAGCTGATGTGGCGCTGACGCTGACTTGGACGGTGTTATTGGTGTTATGGTGTTACGATCGTATATGCTCTTAGTTGTGATTGTGGGGTATTTTTAAGTGAGTGTGTTGGAGTGATGTGGAGGTGAGGTGGCATACGTGGGGCCCAAATGAAGAGCTTTGAGCTCACCACCATACCCCATGCTCTAATAATGCTAGAGTTATGTGATAGACTTATTGGTAAGTGTTTCGGTTAGTGATTCAAGGGAAACGAGGGAGGTTAAGTTTAAGTGGAAGGAATGAAGGATAGTTACTGAAGTGAGCGAGTGGATAGGGGGAGTTTAAGGGTGATCATGTGAAGCTGCAGTTGAATTGTGTTGACTGTTGAGGTTGCGGTTAGCGTGAGTATATGTTATGTATATGTGTTGGATTTGAGAGGTTCAAGGTGTCTTATGAGAGAAGTGAGTTTTGTTGTGATAGAGATGAGTGATGTTGAAGGTGATCTTGCATGTGAACGCCTGAATGGTAACGATGGGTTTGAAGATGAAGATGAAGATAATTAAGCTCTGTATGTTTTCGATTTTGATGTACATGTTTATCATATGTGATTACATTGTATATTACTGTTGATATGTGTGAATGTGTGATTGTGTATGTATAACTGTATTAACATTGGTCCTTATGAAATGCGCATTTGAAATAATACTTTGCTAGTTTGCACATCTCATATGGCCAGGGAAATAAGTTAATAAGAAATGTTGTTTAGATCCTTGATGTATTGGTAGGATACCGAGAATGAGTTTGTTGTTTATAATTTGTAATTTGTGTTACGGTTTAGTAATCAATGAAGGATATCCTGTAATCAGTGCCAACTATGCCTGGCAAGTCACTTTGTTTTCTCATTCATATTGCATTTTTCAGAACAGTTGGATGAATGTAGGCGGTTCAGAAAAATTCCAACTTAATCCCACAATGGGTTTACACATGAGCGTATGTGTATCATCAAAGATTTGAAACTTAAAGGCGATAGCAATTTTTCAGTTTTGCTGACTCTCCTTCCCTGCAATTGAAGTCTAGGTATCAGGTAAAAAGTCTAGACTTACGAATAAACCCTTACCGTTAGAGGTGTCAAAAGTAGCTGGGTTGAGTCATGGGTGAAACCATGTTACCCAAAATGAGTTATTTATTCGTTCGGGTTGGGTTGACCAAGAACACTTTAGGAGAGTGGTATAAGGTAGCAACAGGATGCACAATGTATATATACTCTAAAAAGCTTATACATCTCTGATAAGCTATTGTAAGGTGTCTATTCCCCCGACCACTATGTCCTGTTAAAAGAGTTCTAAGTATCAGCCATTTTGCAGTTTTATACGAGTACAGAACAAATAATATTAAAGAAAAACTTACTATTAGGCCTTTATGTAATCGACGTTTAATGTAATAACATGTGCTGAATATATTTCCTTCCATCTTCCTCAACAGCATATCCTTCTGTTTCTTAGGAGATGGTTTTGATTCATCTTACGATAATACTGTAAAAATCCGATTAAAATTTCCTGTTACTTCTGCATTTGTTGTTGTTTTCCTTGTACATCAAACCACTACAGCAATGGGATATAATCAGATATGTTTAACGCTCCTAGTAACTCAATAATCTTAAACAGGATATCTCGAAACCCATCTTCAGTATAGCTTGGATCCTTCCCTTTATGACCCCATAACATGCTTGTCACAATGTTAATCTCGGTGTTAAACGCAATATTCTTAATACTGATCTTTGGCCTAATCTTAAGAGTAAACTACAGTCACCATCTTTCTCACTTCATAATTTCAAATTCTTTGACTTCTGTTAAGGTTTGTGCTGCTTATCAGTTGACTGACTAAAAGCTTACGTAAATTGCGCCAGCACATCTTGTTGTACCATACAATATTACTCATTATAACTAATGGGTAATGCAGTCGTAGGTTTGCGGTTAGCAAAAGTCTCATCCGGGTCACGAGCCACTACCTATACAAGCTCTACAAACTTCACCATGATGTGAGGCTTGCTTCTGAGCCCGAGGCTGAAGATAGGACTGTATGTATTTCTGAGCCATATTGGTGAACCTTTCATGCAAGTTGAAGCTGAGAAACGGGAAGTACCCAACAGCTCGTAATCCATAGGGGCCTGGTGGCAAGAGAGTTTCACTCATTCTCTTATAGGAAAACATAACATGCACTTGCAAGCTAGCTAGCTTACCAGGAGGTGATCATTCTGAAATAAATCTCATATCCAAGATTTATTTTAATTTTATTGTATGTAACTTATGGAGAAGTCTGTTTGTTATACGCTGATTAGTAAACGTTAACCGCTAAATAAGTTTGGAATAACGTTCAACCATGTATACCGCCATAAACTCACACATCTGTGGTCCTAAGTCATTAAACTGTAATCTATATAACAAGCAAACTTCTCCATAAGTTACAAGTCTGCTTGGTATATGGATAAGGATAGATCTTTGCTTGTTATAAGATAAGGATGGATGACTTAGAACCACGGAGATGGCGTGTAACCATATTGCATCAAACATGGTTGCACTCAGATCCAAACTGATTTTGCGGTTAACGTCTAATAATCAGCAAGCATGGATCTACATATAAACTAGTAGTGAGAGGAGAAAACCTCACTGAAGTTATACCCACGGAATTCCCATTGTTGGATTATGTTCCAATTACAGGTTGAAGGAAAAGGATACGTTTAGCTGCGGATGATGTGAATTGCAGATTGCAGTTAAATGATATTGAGATTCCAAGGAACATGCATAACTTCTTACAGATAGAACAGCAATTCACTTACAGCAACTAAATACATAATATCCTATTGCAATCAAATACAAGGATTGCTACTAAAGCTTCTTTCTACGTTTACTTGCACCTTCTTAAATAGCAAAGTGGCAGCAGATTGACTCTCTCTGTGCTCAAGAACCTGTCATTTACATAAGATGTTATTAAGGTCTAAAATAAGCATAAGAGGAAAATAAAAATTAAAAGCCTAAAAAAATGTAGGTTTTACGAAAATCATCATTCATCATCTGTTTAACAATCTCCTACACATAAAAAAGAAATAAAGGATCCACACAACTTTAAGTTGATTGTTCAAGTTCAAATGTAAGCTTTCAAGGGTTGAGGTAGATAACCTTTATTAACCTTCCATTATGTATAGTTCAATCTTGGGTTCATAGTACATACACTACGGGTCAAATAGGTTGGTGAAATGGTTTGACTAAAGAGAAAACCAGTCAAGTTAATTAACAAAATAATATAGGCTTTCTAACCATTTATAACACGTTAACAAGTTAACTATATGATATAAGAAATATTGAACAATAAAGTGAATGAAAAACTGGCCAACCCGGATAGACCATATAGACCGAACCCTTTTTGACCAGTTACTCAATACGCATGACCCACCCATTTCGCCACCTCTACTTTACTCCAACAAAGTGTAAATTAAGCAATAGACCATGTCTAAGTTGCGTGATCAATGAATCACTAGAGCTTGTGTTGTTGAGTGTTGATAACAAAACATCTATTCAATAAGTTCAACTACAAGTTGATTGTTCGAGTTCAAATGTAAGCTTTCAAGGGTTGAGGTAGATAACCTCTGTTCACCTTCCATTATGTATAGTTCAAACCTTGGGTTTATAGTACATACACTACGGGTCAAATAGGTTAGTGAGATGGTTTGACTAAGGTGAAAACCAGTCAAATTGTTTTGATAAATATTAAATAATATAGGCCTTTTAACCATTTATTAAACATCAACAAGTTAGTTATTTAGATATAAGAAATATTGAGTATAAAGTGGATGCAAAACTGGCCAAACCCGAATAGACCAGTTATGAACCGAATCCGTTTTAACCCGTTACACAATACGCATGACCCACCCATTTTGCCACCTCTATTTTACTCTAACAAATACTAAATAAAGCAATAGGCCATGTCTGATTACCCTACGAGTAAAGAAACAACTTCTAACTTCATATTTGATATTAAGTCGCAGTGATCAATGACTCACTGGAACTTGTGTTGTTGAGTGTTAATAACAAAATTATAATCTACCCAATAAGTCTAATTACAGATACTATTTTGAGATTTCTTACAATCCACGTTTTAGTTGATTACTTGATGTCGACGCAGTCATGTATAGATTCTTACATAATGCTTCAAGGAAGAGACATATCAGCAATGATCCTTGAGCTGATATACAATAGAGTAAAAATAGAAAAATAAATAAAAAAATATGAGAACTTACAAGAAGATGATTTACGGCCCCACCCTCACTATCCGGTGACTATGCTTCTTGAAAATCTCCATCAACGCTTCATTGTACAAAATCTCTTCTTTATCCTCAAAAGCATCATCATTGTCACTTTTCATAAAACTAACATTAGTATAATCCACGGGATCATTCCACTGCAGTAAATATAGCATCACCCCCTTCATGACGTACCCTGAAACTGGTAATTCCAACAAGGGCACGTAACACTCGCTCATCCTAAAAGCAGAAGCAAGATATTTCAGCTTTTTTGCAATATATTCATCAGAGGGTGAAAATAGCCGGTTCCTCACTTCAGCAACTTCTTGATCACTAACAGAAACTTTGCCGCTTTTCCTCGAATCCGTAATGGAAACCTTTTCCAACATTGGTAAACGAATAATGTGAGCCAACAAGTTGATCCCATACATCATATTATCCAAACATGTCGTCATCATGTCAACCTTATTCACATTGTACCCCATATCTTCTTCTCCTTCTTGGTGAGCATTTTCATTAGCATTAAATTCCTTTTCAAGGCACACTGAATTCGGTGACAGAAATATAAACGAATCGAGTTTAACTTTGAAGTTAACCATCCACTTGAACAGAGAATGATTATCAATTGAAGATGGAAATTGGATACATAGAGACTTAACTCTTTCAAACTCCATCAAAGAATCAATTGCAGACCAATAAGATGCCGAATAGAAAGGATCTGCAAAACGATCGGAAAAGCAAGTGAAGGAAATGGCCTCTACTTGAAGGACAATATGGTAAAAACGTCTCGAAACAAGCTTGCAAAGGCATAGGGTTTTCAAATCGATTAATTTGTTCAAAATTTGGAAAACGATATCTTCTGGTAAATCACTGAATGAGGTAAAATCATCTTCTGCGTTGAGTTTCTCGATTTCATTCATTTTCAAATAATGATCCTGTGTTTATGCAGTGTCACCTGAATCACAATCAATGTTAGGAACAGATCTTGTGTTTGGCATTGTTTTAAAATATGGTATACAACATAGTTATAAGCTATAAACTAACAATTACACCTAAAAAAAAAAAGCTAACATTTCTTCATCCAAACTGCTATGTTATAAATTGTGTTTGGAAATTAAAACAGATTTAAAGAGTAAAAAACTAAAAATAAGCAAAACTACATTGCCTTCATCCTAACTCGTTATTATAAAATACTTATTACTCTAAAATGAGTAGGTATCGTTCAAACTGCTTTGAAAACAAAATAACCACCTCCTAATTGGTGAATAAGCAGGTCTTACAATAATAACTAGTTATTAACATTTATAATTCAAAGGAATATTCACAAAATGTTACTATAAAGGAAAGTTTAATTTGAGACATCCAAAAATGGAAATGTGGACTATTATTTTGAGACGGAGGGAGTAGTTATTAACATTTATACGGGAAATCGCACAAAATGGTACTAAACGTAAGGTCAATTTGAATTAAAGGTATTCAACTTTTCTTTTTCTCAACTTAAGGTATCGAACTTAATTTTATATGCAATGTAAGGTTTTTCAAGGTTCTTTCGAATTTAGAAAAGATAACAATGTTATCGGTCAGTTTTTAGCTGAAATGGTTAATTAATGTGGTGTATCATTGAAGTTGAGCATTAAAAAGCTATTTCATCTAAAATTATGACCTGTGACGTCTTTTGAAAGTCAAAAAAACCTTAAATTCCACATAAATAAGCTTGATACTTTTTGTGCGATTTGCCCTGACATTTATATATGCAAATAAATAGGTATTACCTCCGTCTCAAAATAATTGTCCTCTTTTGACTTTTTGAAGTCTCTTTTTTTCAACTTTGATCTTAAAATGTTTTGTTTGTGTTATATAATAATTGATGCAAAATATATGAATGAATTGGTTTTTAAATGTTTTTTCATTGATATAATTTTCATCAAGTATTATATAACACATACAAAAATATTAAAGATCAAAGTTTAGAAATTAAGACTTTAAAAAGTCAAACGAAGACAATTATTTTAGGACGGAGGGAGTACCATCTAAACTCTTGAAAGTTGAAACAGCTTAACAAATAAAGTAATAGTTTATTTGTATCATCAAGACATTATCTAATGTTGACGTATGTGCTTGACGATCCAACGTCCGGCCAGACGCATAGGCCGGACATCGAGACTTGAAGGTCGGACGATCATCCACACGTCCGGTTAAAGACTAATAACCACCGACCATGTCAGCAGATTTTAGGGGATTCTCTGCCACGTGGCCTACTAAACAGAGTTACTATAGACCTGCGGAACAGTGGCTGAACAGGAAAAGAATAGTAGCATGAATAGGAGATTGGGGTAGTATAAATACCCCAACACATTTATTACTTGAAAGGAGGTTTTTTTACCTACTTTTTCCTACTACATTTATCGATACATTTACACCTACTTATCCACACGCCGGAGCTTGGTCTCGGGACAACACCCGAGGCGAGGCTAACGCGTCCGTGCATTGTGCAGGAGTTGATCACGTTCAATCCGGACGGCTAGGACTGGACGGAGACAAGATTTTGCTTCAACAAATTGGCGCCATCCGTGGGACTCGTATTCATTCTACCAGAAGACTGGATGACAGGTCCGGGACCGCCACCTCCGCCGGAACCCACCTCTCCCCCGAAGCATATAGGGGGAAGTGGGGTCTTCAATGCTCAAGCCTCCGGATTACCAGAGCAAATACAAGCCCAGATGGCATCCTTGGAGGCTCTCTTTAGAAAATACAACGCGAGGGGCGGTGTTATCAAACCGACTCGGCTCACTTTCACAGACGACGATGAATTGGATGAGGACACCGCGCCAAAACCGAAAGACGACCTCAGCAAACCTTATAAAGAAGCGGCCCGGTCACCCTTTACAAGAAGGATAGTAGAGTTCGCTGGTCCCAAGTGCATAATGCCTACAAACTTGAAGCTGTACGACGGCTCGGGTGATCCGGATGATCACATCAATCGCTTCGTCGGAGCAGCAAACCAAGGAGAATGGCCAATGCCGGTGTGGTGCGGGATGTTCCAAGACCATGGATGGAGCGACAAGGGTGGTTCAGCAATTTGGAACCGGGAAGCATCGACAGTTGGGGTGAACTGAGAGAACAATTCACCACAAGGTTTGCTCTACGACAAAAGAACCTAAAAGATCCTACAGAAATCACTCGGATTGTTAGGCAGGCGAACGAGACGCTTATGGTATTCAAAGAACGATGGACCGATGAGGCTAGTCGGATTCCGGGAGTGCCGGAACTCATGAAAATATCAGCATTTATGGGTGCTCATCGGTGTCCGGATTTGTCTAAAAGTTTTCGATCAGGTTCGAAGTCCGTAAAGGAAATGATGACTAGGGTGGACGATTATGTTCGAGCGGAAGAGGCTTATAAGAACACAGAGATGCCGAAGGGAGAAACGGGCGAGTGGTCCCTTGAGAGGAAACATTCAGACTACAAAAGATAAGAGCCTAAGGGGCCGGACAGAGAAGGAATGACGGAGAGCTTATGAAAGAAGAGACTTTAGACACAAGGAGATGTTCTCTCCGTATGTGGCCCCGGCGAGATGTCCGGCCTCGAAGCGATTTCCGTGAAATGATCCTAATAAGCCGGATAATCACAGGTCATGCTCTCCGTCCTATCCAAGCGACCTAAGGAAATCCTAGCTACCGAACATCATTTGAACATGCCTCCTCCCCCACCGTTACAGGGAAAGCCAAGCAAGGAAAATGGGGATAGATTCTGCGAGTATCATGGGGAGAAGGGTCACCTGACCAACCACTGCTATCACCTGAAGAAGCAGCTGGAAATGGCCATGGAATCGGGAAAGTTAGATCATCTGGTGAAGAATGTCCAGCAAGGAGGGCGAGAAAGGCCGAGAGGAAATGGGAAAGGAAAAGTAATCAACATGGTTAATCATTACGTTGAAGACCGCAAAAGGAAGGCTCGGTATCACGACGAGGAATGGCTGAACGTTCCCATATCTTTCCCGTGCATAGTCGAGGAAGATCTATCGGAGGAACCTTTGATTCTAGAAGCGGAAATTGAAGGTTACTTCGTCCGGTGGGTGTTTGTGGACGAAGGTGCTTCGGTCCAGGTGATGTATGAGCACTGTTTTAACAACTTCAGCCCGTCCATTCAATCCCGGTTGCAAGAAAGTAATTCACCATTAGTGGGATTCTCCGGGGAAGTCATCCAACCCCTAGGGAAGATCGAATTGGAGGTATGCTTTGGGGATCATGGTTTGTACAGAAACGTCATGATGAAGTTCACAGTTGTAAGATCTCCTTCACCTTACAACGTGATTCTAGGACGAACGGGTTTAAGGGAGTTGAGGGCCATACCCTCAACCATCCACGCCATGATGAAATTCCCAACTCCCAGGGGAATAGCTACTTTGGTCACCAAGAGGCGTTGTTATGGAGTGTAGAAGATTTGAAGAAAGTCCGGACCCAAGGAATGATTTTCCTCCGGCAAATGAGACAGAGGCGGCGAACCGGGAGGATCAAGGGTTAAGGCTAACGGAAGACATATTGGTTAATGCCGCATACCCGACCGGTAGCGTGACAATAGGAACAGGGTTCTCTCGGGAGTGCAGGAGACAACTCATCGAGCTGCTGAGAAAAAATAAGGAAGTGTTCGCTTGGGAGCCAACGGATATGACCGAGGTGCCAAGGCGCTTCATCCAGCACTCCCTTAATGTGAACGTTTGCACGCCGATTGCCCAAAAAAGGAGGATGTTCTCCCGAGAGAAGAACCAAGTAATCGCAAGGGAGGTTGAAGAGTGGGTTAAGGCCGGAATAGTTCGACCGGTTAAGTATCCTACATGGATTGCCAATCCGGTCTTTGGTGAAGAAATGTGACGAAAGTTGGCGAATGTGTATTGATTTCAAAAATCTGAATTCCTCCTGCCCAAAAGACTATTATCCATTACCAGAAATCGATTGGAAGATCGAGTCCGTTATGGGATACGGTATAAGTGCTTTCGGGCCTACAAGGGATACCACCAAGTTCGGATGGGCAGAGATGACGAGGAGAAAACAGCATTCTATACAGAACAAGGGACATACTTTATTACACCAAAATGCCTTTCGGACTAAAGAACGCAGGAGCAACGTATCGGCGCTGGTAGACTCTGCTTTCCAATCACAGATAGGAAGAAATTTGGAGGCGTATGTCGACGATATGGTCATAAAAAGCCGGACGGAAAGAGATATGATAGCGGACATAGCGAGACGTTTGACAACCTTAGAAGGATTAATATGAAGTTGAACCCGCGGAAATGTTCTTCGGTGTAGAAGAAGGAAATTCCTGGGTATATGGTAACGTCCGAAGGTATAAGGGCGAATCCTCGGAAGACGAAGGCCATCATGGAGATGAAATCCCCCGGAACGCTGAAAGAAATGCAAAGTCGGCGGAAAGCTGGCGGCCCTTAATAGGTTCCTATCTAAGTCAGCTGAGAGGTCCTTGCCTTTCTTTGAAACTTTGAAAAACATCACAAAGGAGAACAAAGACGAGTATCGATGGACGAAGGAGGCTGAGGCGGCTTTCCAAGAAATGAAGAACCGATATTAGAACTACCTTCGCGACCACCCCAAGGTAGAAGGATCGCTTGTTCATATACTTAGCAGAATCAAAGGGAGCCGTTAGCGCCGTTTTAGTGGTAGAAAGAGACGGGAGGCAATTGCCGTGCATTACGTAAGCGTGCGTTGCATGAAGCGGAAAGGAATTATGCTTCGATGGAAAAGTTAGCTTTATGTCTGCTACACGCATCACGAAGACTGCGAAGATACTTTGAGGCTCATCCCATTCGGGTCATCACCGACCAACCTGTCAAACAGATATTGCATAAGCCGGAAGTTTCAGGAAAGCTGGCGAAGTACGCCGTGGAGTTAGGGGCCTACAACAGCACTTATGCTCCTAGAAACGCGGCAAAGGCCAAGTGCTAGCTGATTTCCTCACGGAAGTGCAAGTGGAAGCCGGGCACCCTGGCCGTCAGGGAAAGAATACGAGGGTAATGGAGGTAGGAGAGGAAGGAGAATGGTTTCTATATACAGACGGCGCGTCTAATAGCAAGGGAGCCGGTGCAGGTTTGGTCCTCATCTGCCCGGACAAGGAGGAGCTTACTTATGCTTTGCGCCTTAACTTTCGTAGCACCAATAATGAAGCCGAATACGAGGCTCATGTTAGCCGGACTCGATTGCTAAGAAGCTAAAAATCAAAAGGTTGAATGTGCGAGTTGATTCTAAATTGGTCGCTAGCGGATCAACGGAGAGTTTATTGCTACTAAAGAAAGCATGCAAAAATACCGCGCGACAAAAAGAACACATAGTGGGATTCCAAGGCTTCAAAATCTGCAACATCCCAAGGGCTCAAAACCAAAAGGCAGATATACTAAGCAAGTTAGCGTCAGTAGCGTTTGACCATCTCACTAAGAAGGTATTAGTAGAAGTCTTGGAAAAACCGTCAGGGGAAGAACAGAGAATTGAGGTCGTAGTGGAGGAAGAGGAGGATAATTGGATGACACCGATCATCAGATGCTTGGAAGATGGAGTTTGGCCGGATGATCCCAATGAGGCTAGGAACCTCCGGATGAAAATTCCGCAATATACCATGGAAGGAGGAGTTTTATTCAAAAAGGGTTACCTGGTGCCAATGTTGAGGTGTGTGGGTCCGTTGCAAGCAAATTATATAATACGAGAGGTGCATGAGGGATGTTGTGGGATGCATTCCGGACCAAGAACCATCGTGGCGAAACTCATGAGACAAGGATATTATCTTGGCCCACTATGCACAGAGACACACGAGAAGAAGTTAGGAAGTGTGACTCACATGGATACACGCTCCGGTACCCAAACTTCCTAAAACGTTGCTAACCTCCATCATGGCTCCGTGGCCTTTCTATCAATGGGGAATGGATGTGCTAGGCCCCTTTCCAGAAGCACCGGGCCGCCTCAAATATGTGATCGTAGCAATAGATTATTTTACAAAATGAATAGAAGCGAAACCGCTGGTGAAGACGACGGGGAAAGACGTTATAAAATTTGTCTATGAGAATATTGTGTGCGGTATGGCCTACGGGGATCATAGTCACCGATAATGGAACAAATTTTGTCAATGATCCGTTCAAAAAATGGTGCGAAGGGTTAAAAATCAAACAGATGAATACGGCCGTCGCATATCCTCAAGCCAACGGATTGGTAGAACGGGCCAACAAAAGTCTGATGGTAGGGATAAAGACAAGGTTAGGCGAGAGAGGATGGATGGGTGGACGAGCTACCTAACGTCCTATGGGCACACCGAACAACACTTAAAACAAGCAATGGGGAGACCCCGTTCAGCTTAACATACGGGAGAAGCGATGATACCAGCAGAAATTGGGATGCCTACATACCGAACGATGATGTTCCGGGAGGATCTTAACGAGGAAGAGCAACGTCTGAATTTGGACATCCTACAGGAAAGAAGAGAAGGTGCTGCTATACGAGAAACCAAGTACAAAACGCAAGTCGAGCAGTATTACAACCGGAGGGTCAAACCGATGAACTTCAAAATAGGCGACTTTGTGTACCGGAGGAACGAAGCTAGCCGGGTGGAAAATCAAGGGAAACTGGGACCCAATTGGGAGGGTCCTTACCGGGTGATAGGAGCGAATCAGAATGGCTCTTATAAGTTACAGACGATGGAAGAAAAGGAGGTCCCTCGGACCTGGCACGCTATAAACTTAAGGAACTGTTTCTTATAATTGTTATTGTGATAAGAATCCTGTGATCATTATGTAATCTAACCTATCTATGTACATTAGTTTAATGATGAAAGTTTTCCTATGACAAGGAAAACAATTTTCTGAAGAAAGAATATATACACAAAGCGATGCATGGATATTCCGATGGTTGGCCCCGTCGAGTACGATGTCCAGAGGTATGCCCGGATAACGTCCGAATGCCCGAAATACCTTAATCGGATGCCCAGATAATGGATGCCCAAAAAATAGTAAATAATACTATGGATGCCCGGGGAAACACCCGTCCGGATGCCCGAGCACTCTTGCCGGATGCCCAAATAATGGATGCCCTATAATGTAATAGGTTGCCCGGGTATACGGATGCACGGCCGGTGTGCCGTATGCCTTTGTAAATATCAAAGGAAGTTTGTCGATGAGAAAAAAGAAAAAACATACAATGTACAATTAAAACCATTCAAGATATGACGAACGTGAGTCATGGAGGATGGAGTACTAATTATTACAATTAAAACCATTCAAAATGTGGGTTACAGGTACAAGTTATAAAAACTTCAGGTATCGACCATTTGGATTATGGACGGTTGGTGTGCCGGCGACGCCGGTGATGACGGAGGCTGGTCGGAAGGTCCGGTAGGATCTTTACGAGGAGGACCGGCGGGTTCCATGTTTAATAAATCACCCAAGGGCAAGCGATAGGAATCCGCTAGCTTGAATATAGGGTACTCGGCCGAAAAAATATTGTTGAACTCAGTTTTCCATAATTTCGGAGCATCCCTGTTGACATTTTTTATACCCTTCAAAGCCTCAACGATTTCCTCCTCTTCTCTACCCACACTCGCCCCGGTCACGAACCCGGCCTGGTAAGTTAGGTTGTAGACCTTAGCCATACTCTTCTTGTATTCCACGCTGCCGAGCGATTCGACGACGGCTCGGGAAGAAGAATACGGACAACATTTTGTTTTAGGACCTCCGCTGGGCTACCTCGGTTGCCAAGTTCCCTTTTCTACCTTCGCGATTCTATGGATTGATCTTTAACACGAGCTCGCTTTCTAGCTTCCTCGATTCTTTCGGCTGGCGGTAGCCGAGGTTCCTCTCCACTCTTCCCTCTCCCGGGTCACTCGCTCCACCTCGTCTTCCAGGTTCTTTCCCTTATCAAGGGCGACCGATACTCGGTCTCCAACTTTTTAAGTTCTCCGGATAACCTCTCATTCTCACCTTCGGAGGCCTCCAACCTATCCCTTAAACCCTGAAAACCTTGGTGAGTCTGGGTGAGCTCCCATAATGTGGATGACATGCCGGCGAACCTCTTCAGGCTTCGCCTTGGGCAATAACACTCTTCCCAAATTCCTCATAGGCCCGGCGAGTGAGCTCAATGTTGTTCATTTGTTCCAGAGCTTCTTGTTCGGCCGGTGTGGGAAGATTGTCGATGAGCTCCTTGCAAGACCGGTAGGAATTGATTCGAACGTCATCCCGTAGGGCCCAGGGGGGGATGAAGACGTTCGTGGCTTCATCTACATTAACGAACGAAGGGAGTTAAGAGAAATAATCGGTATGCAAAAAAAAAAAAAAAAAAAAAAAGGATGACAAACGGAAGTCTGGATACATACCGGAGTCCAAGTTGATTTTATCAATCCGCTTAAGGCTGCGGGAATGATGGGCCGAAAAACCTGCGGAACATAACATAGTGAGTTGGGAAAATCGCAAGTATGAACAGCCGAATGATTTATACATACCTTCAGAGATGTGAGGTGCTGAGTTCACCGGTGGCGTTTGACCACCCTCATCGACTGGAGGGGTGTGAGTCTGTTGTAATTGCTCACCCCCACCGCCAGCATTTTCATCCATTCCTTCGAGGAGATACGCGTCTGTTGTAATCGCCCTCCCGTCCTCTGCAGCAGATTCGGGTTGCCTTGCTCGGCGTTGGCGTTCAGGGCCCGTCACTTGGACATCTTCCGGCGGACCTGGTTTATAAGGTTCGGGTTGTCGATAGGCTCTCCAGAAGACAAACGCTCAACAAATTGGCGGCGTGTTTTCTTTTTCTTGCCTTGTGCCTTGGAGGTCCCTTCTCCAGCGCCCCTTTTCTTTGCTTGCCGGGCAAGGGCCTCTTTCTCTTTCTTCTCCCTTAGAGCAACCACTTCAACATCTTCTCGTTCGGCCAGCTTGGTCAGGCCATCTTTAGGAGGAGGACTCGCTCCCACGGCCGGGGGTGGAAGTTCTTTTGGCGTCTCTGTTGGATTAACTGCCGGGCCCTTGCTCACCGTCGTCCCTTCCCATTCGGAAGCTCAAGGTACTCGACATATTGACAAGCGAAGGCGAAAGCAACAATGAAAACAAACTGTTAGAAACTTTAAAGGGCAAAGCCGGGGAGACAAGTATCAATCCCAGGATGACAAGACTAAAACGAGTGATTACCATGACCCTCGGCATCTTTTAGAATGGGCTCGTATTGAGATTCTTGAAAACCGATGAGAGATGGCACATCCACAAAAGACTCATCGTCGGACTGCGCAGCTTAATATGAGTTTTGCTAAGTTTCTCAGCGTCCGATTGGGAAAAGCCGGTGGGGAAAGTGTCCGTTATTTTAGAATCCTTATGCCTCCACGCCATGGCTATGGGGATGGCCCGCCTGTCAATCAGGAAAAACTTCTCCTTCTAGTGCTTTAGGCTGGACAGAACCTCCTTGAAACACTTGTATGAGTTTTTTCCCGTCCGGTTCTCAAAGGAAAACCAATGCCCTTGCTTACACAACCGTAGAACGCCGGAAGAGTGAGACCACGAATTTGAATATTAAGGCTATAACACCTGATCTCAAAGAGTATCACACGGTTCAATCCTAACGGGACTAGTTGAGAAATGTGCACTCTAAAGTGCTTGATCACGTTCAGCAAAAAAGTGGAGAAGGGAATCCTAACCCCTCCTATCTCTAACTGTTTAGGATAGATACCTATCTTATCCTCCGGCAGCTGATCCATAGTCATGTCGTCAGGTGGTAAGACCGGACGTAGATCGATGGGAATACCATATTCGGCTACTATACTATCTAACTCGGGTTGTGTTAACCTAGAAGTATGTACATGCATATCAAACTTAGGAATGACCGGTTGAACGGCCTCTTCGTTAGTCTCGTCAGTCGGACGGACGGAAGTGTTTTCTCTCACTAAGGTGTTCCCCTCGGTTCCAATGTCGGCCATTACTAAAAGATACCGAGACAATTTGAGATATTAACAGAGAAAGGGCAGAACAAACCTTAAAAGAGGTGAAGAAGACGTCCGGACGAAGTATGAATAGGAGATGCGAGAACAATTTGTATGTGTGAGAAAAGTAAAAACCAAATAGGGAGAAAGAGGGGTATATATATGCTAACGAAACCCTGGCTGACAAAGGCGTCCAATCAGGTCGAGAGAGGCGATGACGTGGCCTCATGTGGACCGTTACCGACGTGAGATGAAACGACATGAACGCGGGGAAAAGCCCAAAGGCCAATGGGCCCAACTTGCCGGCCCATTTTCATGGTTTCGACCAGCTCGACCGGTGGGGAATAAACTCGTTCTTCCCGTCGGTAAGTTGAATTATACTAAGTGTTACATCATCGGCTTGGCACCAAAAATATAACACTGGGGGACATGTTGGCGTATGTGCTTGACGATCCAACGTCCGGCGACGCATAGGCGGGACATCGAGACTTGAAGGCGGACGATCATCCACACGTCGGTCAAAGACTAATAACCACCGACCATGTCAGATTTTAGGGGATTCTCGCCACGTGGCCTACTAAACGAGTTACTATAGACCTGCGAACGATTGGCTGAACAGGAAAAGAATAGTAGCATGAATAGGAGATTGGGGTAGTATAAATACCCCAACACATTTATTACTTGAAAGGAGGTTTTTTTACCTACTTTTTCCTACTACATTTATCAATACATTTACACCTACTTATCCACACGCCGGAGCTTGGTCTCGGGACAACACCCGAGGCGAGGCTAACGCGTCCGTGCATTGTGCAGGAGTTGATCACGTTCAATCCGGACGGCTAGGACTGGACGGAGACAAGATTTTGCTTCAACAAGTATTATATAACACATACAAAAATATTAAAGATCAAAGTTTAGAAATTAAGACTTTAAAAAGTTAAACGAAGACAATTATTTTGGGACGGAGGGAGTACCATCTAAACTCTTGAAAGTTGAAACAGCTTAACAAATAAAGTAATAGTTTATTTGTATCATCAAGACATTATCTAACGATCATAGTTTCGAAGTATCATATTGCCAAAACTAGTACTATAAATAAGTTTGATTATAAAGAAAATGGCTTGTTCAAAAGTATAAGAAAATGGAGGGTGTGTGGATTTGTTTACTAAAAGTAAAATTTAATAGAAAAACAAAAATAAAAAACAAGAAGTGGAGAACAAACCTCCGGCGAGAGAAAGCCAGCCACGGCCACTGGCGGGAATTGCCCTTCCAAAATCTTCACAAATTAAGGCTACTTCTTGCCACGTGACTGTCTTATAAAATACTAGTCCTATACCCGCGCACAGCGGCGGCGATAAGTATAGTTATATGTGTTTGCTTACCCGTTTAGTGAATTCGTTTCACAACACTTCGAATGTATATGTGTTAGTTGTAAGTGTTTGTTTGGGTTACCCGTAACTTTCCCGTAGCTTTCCGCGACATCATTATTCCCGCATATAGAAATACCCTCATGAATCTCTTACGCGTCATACACTACCCCAAAAGTATATGATTTTGACGAATCAAGATTATATTGATTGAAATAAATGAAATAAAGGTTAAAGTTGTAAAATTTGAATTAAAATAAAATAAACCCATTAAAAATATAAAACTAAAAACTCATAAAAATATATCAAAATGGATGTTGAATTAAAGAGCATAAAATTTTAGAAAATATGGTGAAATTAGATTATAAAAAAAATAAGTAGATAAAAAGATATTTTAATTTAAAAATAAAGATGAATTTTTAGTTGAGAAATGACACATGTCATTTTATAATTGGAGCTATTTATCTTAATTTTTAGTGGTTAGGAGTTAGGTTTGGAGTTTGTTAGAAGTTAGGCTTGTAGTTTGTTAAGAAGTGACACATGTCATCTCATGATTGGAGCTCCTTATTTTAATTTTTGGTTAGAAAAACTCTTTCCAATTAAAAAAGTCTGAATTTTTAAGCCTTCTAATTTTAGAAGGCCTAAATACATTATAAAGTAGTAGGTTTATAAGCACAAGCCAATTGAAAATGGCTCGTGGGCTTATAGCTGTTTAAATTAATAAATACGGAGTATAAAATATAATTGATTCAAAAATATATTTGAATCTAATTTTATGCATTTTTATACGATTTTATATTAATAAGTTTCGGCTCAAACTAATTCGTCAAACAATTTTATAAAAATATAAACTTTATATTTCGGCTTATATAATATAAGTCTCGGCTCCAACTCTAACCCTTACCCATTCCGCCAAACATACCCCTGATGAATGCATATGTATTTCTTAAATTTAAAATAGTTAAAATTTGAATAGTGTAGATTGCCTATAATAACTCTTACAAAACAATTTTAAATGGCAAGTTTTAAATATTTTTTATTAAAAAAGATAATAACATCCAACACTAAATTAATAATTTAAATATTTTTTAATAATCAAACTTTTAACATTTTTTACTAATAACTTATAATTTTTTTTTCACAATGACTATAAATTGAACTTGTAAGTGTTGCATCAAGGGTTACATCAAAAAACAAATTAGCAAGTATAATTATTTGCCGCTACACATCGTCGCTTTGCACAGGTAATTGTCTTGTATATTTGATCGATGGAAAGTCTAGTTAGTACGATATCTTAAAACTTTATGCAAACTAAAAGTTAGACGTTTATTTTGAAAAAGTAGGAGTATAAAAGGAGTATCTCAGGTAATTATGTTTTTTTTAACTTTTTGAACTATTAATTTACGAGTTTTAACTCGTCGCTACATAAATTAAGAGCGCGCTTGGTTCAAAATGTGGAATGGGAAAGGGAAAGGCAAAGGGAATGCAAAGGAATGAAATGGAGATTATCATTATCTTTGATAGTGATTGGTTTAAGAAAAACACATTAACCTCCAAAGTGGTGGTGGTGGCGGCTGGTGGTGGTGGTGGTGGTGGCTGGTGGTGGTGGCTGCTAGTGGTGGTGGCTGGTGGTGGTGGTGGCTATTGCTGGTGGTGGATGCTTGTGGTGGTGGTGGGTAATCCTTACCATACCTACCAATTTACTGGGTAATGCCCCCATTACCTAATACTAAACAATGATTGCATTACTTACTCCTGCTAGACATGTTTAATCATTACTTTTTCCATTTCCCACCTTTCATTACCCCCAACCAAGCACCCCAAAACCAGATAAAACACTATTTTTTAAAAGATTAACGTCACCATTTTAAAATTATTTGCATCCAGCAAAAATTGAACGTGAGACTTCGTGCATTTTAAATGTCAAGTTCACATGATATACTTTTAATAAAGGTTAACAAAATAGAAATAAAGCGAATATGTGAAAAAGTGAAAGTATCTACTTATAAATTTCAAATATAGTTAATTAGTCTCTTATATAACAAAAGAATATATAAAATTGGAAAATAGATTTTTCTATTGACTAATAGAATAGCTCAATTTTGAAATCGAGCTTTGTGATGGACAACAAAAATCAAAATTAGCTTCAATTTGGTCAAGTTCATCCAAATTTCATCTAGCAACATTATATGTATAAAAACACATATGCTGATTTTTATAAAACACAAACTAAAAAAAGAAAGGGTAATTAAAAATTTTAGTTATTAAATTTTAAATAAAATATTTTAAATGTGAAATTGTAAATAACATATAAGAACTTAAGTTAACTCATCAATTTTCGTGTTTTTAATAACTTTATAGATTTAATAAATATCCTCTGAACGTAATATATATACTAAAAAAAGCATATATATGTTGTTGTTATTAACAAATATAAAAACAAATACACGAGATTGTACATATAGCAACGACGCATGTAATTTGTCTTTAAAGTTTAAATAAGGATATCCAAAAAAACATATTTTCAAGGGTCATTACACGCTATTAAAGAAGCATAATGTCTAGAACATGATATCAATAGTCAAATTTAAACAACATGAACATCAACATGATGTCAATTAACAAATTCAAATATTTCATACAACAAAAATATATACAAAATATTAATCGATATTATTACATAATAAACAATATATGTAAAAATACATGCTTGCACGAATATTGCAACTATATAAGTATAAAAGAATTACATTTTTTTTTATTAAAAATCTTATTTAACAACCCCATATATATACTAGGTTAAAAACTAGTTTACTCTTACACAACTTAAACTTTAGACCTTGAAGTGCAAGCATCTTACGTCACTATTCTCCGAACTTAATATGGTTTAGAGCACAACCATAGGTTGTGTTATAGCCTATGACACTACCCTACGGCTTGACCACCACACCCCCTTTGATTTATAGCACTTGACGCCAAGATCACCAATTCACCACCCAAGCAATACACTTTTTTTTTTTTTTTGGTTTGGTATTTGTGTTTTGTTGTGTTATGTGTGGGCAGGGGTTGCCCTATAACTTATGTGATGGAGAGATGATGTTTTTAGGTTAAGTCATAAGAGAAAAATTTGAGACAAATATGATAACATTTTTTGTTATAACACGAGTCTATGACTCTCAAGACACCTTGTGCTATTCTATGGACTGTTCTCACGACCTGTGTATCAAATTTTCATTCCAATTAAGTTTTGCACACTCCTATTTGGCTACATGTAAATTGTTATTTTAAGAGTTTAAGTAAAAAAACAATATAAGAAGTAATGCCAAAAAAAACTATGAATCATATATTTACTCACACTAATCATATTCAACTTACTACTGAGAATATAAATATGTCCAAGTATACACTATGTTTTAAACCCATCTGGCCATATATGATTACAAGATTTAAAAAAAATTAGTGTGTTGACACTTGACATCCTCCATCATCATCTCTATCATATTTGTACTTGTATCAAAGCATGCTTAAACAACATGAGCTATCGTGGACATTTGTTGATGTGGAATGAAAGCTTTGTGCTATAGAGGTCGTCAACAGTGACTGGACTAGGGGGGTCTCGCAATTTCACGGGACCTGGTGAAATTATGTTTCGTAGTGTTAATTTTTATATAAAACTCCGATTTTTTCTATAATTTAATCCGGTCTAGAAAAATATATGCCCTTTATTACCGTTGAAATTTATTGTGCGATCCGGTCCTATTGAAACTTGGTTCCATCACTGGTTGTCAATATATAATTCCACAATGTTTGCTTTAATCTTAACTACATTTCTTTATCAGGTTGCCAACATAAGATTCGACTACAATACAAACAAAGATTGTATGAATTTACTAGTATCTCTACTTTTAATTATACTTTCCAAAATAGCTGTGTCATTTCTATTTTAAGCCTTGAATAGTTGGGGGCTTGAGGCACACAACCTAGGTTGACCTTTGGTTATGTATGTGGGTCGTAGTTTGGGTGGGCATTTCGACCCATTTATCTAAGGTCGAATATGTTAAGTTACAATATTTATGTCTATAGCAAACAAGTAGAATTGGTCAAAAGAGTTTGAAAACTTGCCCAAAATTAATTCTACGAAAGAGTTTCGAAAGATGGACAATAAAGTGATTAACCCGACCCAACACTGATTTGATCTAACCTAAAAATTACCCGTTTTGAACTAAACCCATTTCATATCTTTATTACTCGATCCGAGCGACTGATGTTCCACCACTACCTTATTCCAACAAAAGAGTTAATATAAAAACAGATGTCATGTTTAGGTGAGCATGCATAAGAAAACAAGTTCTAACATGTATGTATCAATGTATGAATGTTTGCCACAATCTACCACATTGTTTCTGGACGCAATCTATCACAATTAGAAGTTGCTCGCAATCACCTGTATCAATGTATGAATGTTTGCCACAATCTACCACATTGTTTCTGGACGCAATCTATCACAATTAGAAGTTGCTCGCAATCACCTTTCAATTGTTTATCTAAATGCAGTGTTGTATAAGAGCATCCACAACGATCGCTTTACATAAGACTTTTTACTATTTGAATAAGCTTTAGAATGACTTGAAAGCATTGTGAGAAAAGCTTTGTAAATGACTTTTAGCAACATGACTTGGAACACACCAAGCGTTTGATAGAAAAAACTATAAGTGATTCTCATTAATTGAATACCTGTTAAAGCATAGATTTGTACTTGTTTATTATATAAAATAAATGAAAAGCTTTTGATGCTGACATTTTGAATTGGAGCAATGACTTTTTGATTTCTAGAACACTTCAAGATTAAATGTGTTTAATGCATCAATTGCTCATGCTCTAAGCTCTCACCTACTCTTTACATAAATGCAGTGTATAAACCCAGATAACAATAGAATTGCTAGTCTGAGCATCTACAATGCATCAAGTCTTTGAAGACTTAATGCATTTAATGCAAATCTCATTTAATAACTAAAGCTTTTACAAAAGACTTGAGGTTCATCAAGCTTTTGTAAAAAGCTTTCCAAAAAGTCCTTGTTTCAATGCATAAAACCTTGTTAAAAAGCTTTTTGGAATAGTGAAAAGTCTTTCCCAACTTTACCCATTAATATTATAGATGCTATCAGAGCTGAAATTAAGACCGTGGCTATCGTTTGTGACCCATTTTCTTCATAGCCTAATTATAAATGATCAAACTGCATAACCTATGAATAGCGACCAGATTATAAATAATATAATCAACATGCTTAGCAAACCTCGAAGGAGTCAAATAAAAGAAAGGTGTTGATACTCACACCATTTTTTTTATACCTACACCACAATTGTGCATTAGTGTCTTGTACAATGTGCATTACAGTGTTGTACAGTGTGGTATAAGTATAAAAAAAAATGGTGCGAGTATCAACCCCCATAAAAGAACTATCAACAATAATCTTGAAGATAACACGCAACCAACAAAAAACACATTAAAATTAAAACATACAACAAGATGATGCCGTGAAAATCAATTCTCCAATAAAATCAAAATTATGCGCTTCATCACGTATCATGAAGCTAGTAAGTAACATACAATGATGTCTGATGTCTACATGATCCGGCTAACGCTCAACAGTGTAAGAGGGTAGCTAAACCTGCACCTTATGTTAGACATTTTCACAACTTAAAAGCTATAGAATTAGAAAAGTGCGCGCTTATTTTTCCAAGAAGTAACTGGTGAAATTGACTGTAGTCAGCATCATTCACAAATCCCGCAACAGAGTAAAATCATTTATGCAACACAAGAAATAGGTAATGATTAATGAAACGTAATGTCAGCATTTTTCATAGATTTATATCATGTTTGTCATCACCCATCTTATTAACATAAAATTTTGTATCACAAACTGGATCCATTAGCAGATAAAAGTGAACCAACTTGGTTACCACTGAACTTATCCTATCACTTGAACAGACACTACTATCAACACCTACCTTATGGGAATATGTGCAAGCTCCATACATAAAATTAAATGCTATAAACTTCCTCGAAGATAAAACTCATAAGGGATTAACGGCCAA
This sequence comes from Chrysanthemum makinoi, assembly GCA_910596185.1. Classification (NCBI taxonomy): domain Eukaryota; kingdom Viridiplantae; phylum Streptophyta; class Magnoliopsida; order Asterales; family Asteraceae; genus Chrysanthemum; species Chrysanthemum makinoi. The sequence goes on along the minus strand of OU343217.1, from coordinate 85,694,125 downwards.
CAAAGCAACCGGATGATTAAGTTTAGTCTACTGGTTAAGAATATAAATAGAACGGAAACTACAATAGCATAACTTGTGAACATACATAGTTATAGCAACTGTCCGCAGATCACAGCAAAAGGCTACTAATAACATAATATTTGATTGCAAAGTTAATTATACTACTAAGAGTCTAAGATAAACTTTTCAGCATTGTTTCTACCTTTACTTGCACCTTGTCACAGAGATAGTTGCAGAGCAGGAGCTACCAGCCAACTCAAAGAAAAGTAACTGAAGTAAAATCATTCTGCCTTTGAATCTGGGCGCTATGTTTCTTGAAAATCTCTGTAACAGCTTCATTATATGCAGCCTCCTCTTTGTCCTCACAATCATTTTCTGTCTTCATAAAAGTATCATTTCCATTATCCGGGAGATCCACCCTCTCCATTAGATATAGAGTTACGCCCTTCATCACATACCCTGAAACTGGCAACTCCAACAACGGAACGTAACACTTTTTCACCCTATTACGTCTAGTTAATTCATATGGCAAAGTTAGGCCTTTCCTCATCTCAGCAATTTTCTCCGCATCAAGAGATATCCTACACGTTTTAAGTGAATCGGTAAGGGCGAACTTTTCCAGCAAAGGAATTCTAGCAATGCAGTTTAAAAACATAACATGACTCATCACTGCATCATCCAAACATGCCATTGCAGTATAATATTTTTCCCTATTTAACTCAGTATCTTCTTCTACGTGGCTAGTTTCATCGACACATTCCTTGCTATGGTAAACTGAATTCGGCGACAGAAACAAAAATGAATCGAGTTTTTTTCCGCAGTTAATCTTCCACTTGACTGGGTATGGATGATTAGGCGAAGCCGGAATATAGATACATAGAGACTTCAATCTCTTAAACTTCTTCAAAGACTTAATAGCAGGCAAAACCAACCTGAATGAAGTAGAAGGTTTAGTGATCAAGCGAATGGTGTCAACTTGATGGGTAATCCGGTAGAAACGTTTAGAAACAAGTTTGCAAGGGCATAAAGCTTCCAAATCGATTATTTTTCTGAAAATTTGGAGAACGATTTCATCTGGCAAAGGATCGAATGCAGAAGAATCATCTGTCACGAGAGATTTCTCAATGTTCTTCATGATTAAGATGATGATGCAATATCAATGGTTTGGAACCGTTCTCTGTACAACCATTCAAAAAGTTAGGAGGAGATGCTAAGATTTAATCACATAAAGATTAAATCGACTACAAAAGACAATCATATTCGTTGTTGAATTATTAAACATATAACATATAACAGTTTGTTTTCTATCAGTCAGAGTTTAGAGTCACTTGCTTTCTTTTTTTGTTCACTTTACTAACATACGTTCTCTTGTAACTAAGTTACTAATCTTACAAAAGCATTTTACGACATTCATTAGAAAAAATGGGTTGCTTAATACAAGCTTCATAAACAAGTCATTCATGTCACTAAACTCACATTTTACTCCAATGTGCAACAGACGACTGAACTTAAATCATCCGGAAAATCACAAGTAAACCAATTTTCTCACACCCTTTTTTCATAAAATGCCCGTTTAATCCAGTTTTCACCAAAACACATCCTTCATCCTTCAAAAATGGAAATATCCCAGATATCAGTTTGAGGAACAATGTAAAACGAGCGAGTTTTTTTTAAATCTCAAAAAAGCTCTAAAAATCTAGCAAATGTGCAAAAATAAAGGGTATCTTGATGAAATGAGAATTTGTTGGGCCTTTTGTGAAAAAGTGTGAAAAAATGGGTATATTTGTGATTTTCCCATTTATTTTACAAAATGGCGTTTGGGGATTGCTTATTAAAACAGATTACCAAAGAGCTTATCACTTACTTAAAAACAAGCCCTTTCAAGCTAAATGTTGTCTAATAGTAACGAAGTTTGATGACTGTTTCAATTAAGTCACTCAAATTTTAAATTAACTGTAAAAGACATCCAAGTTTCAATATTGTTTCATTGTTGTGTAAATGTTCAATAAAACTATATTTAATATTTTCACATATGCATTATTTATTTATTTTGTTGTACCTTTATAATAAATACCCGCCCCTGAATTTCACTAATCTCATCCAACTTATTGTACAACCAAGTTATGCATACATGAGTGACTAAATCGAAATAAAGTTCAAAGTTGATTAATATTTTATGATCAAAAGAAAGTTTGAGTGATTAAATCGGAACAAAATTCAAAGTTGATTACTATTTTATGATCAAAAGAAAGTTTGAATGATTAAATTGGAACAAAGTTCAAAGTTGGTTACTATTTCATAACTTTCTCCCTACTTTAAATCCATAAAAATAATCGCCTTGAAAAATCTAAAAGTACTAAAAGCAGATAAATGGTATAAGAAAGTGGTAATCCCAAACACCCACCAGTTCTTAAAAAATTAGCACTAGTTAATCTCTATTATTGGTCACACCCAAATGAAATAAACTATATCCGTACTGTCTTGTTAAACCCATGAATTAATATTCAATAAATACTTGATTTCATAAACCCACATGAAAATGTGAAGAATAAAACATTAAATAAAAACATAAAGACAGAAAAATAAGTGAAGAAAACAAACAAACAAACCTGCCTCCTGAGAGAGAGACAAGCAACGGCTGCTTTCCCAAACACCACCAAATGACAACTAGCTAGGGTTTTATGTCTTTTTACTGGCACGAGAATGTCACGTGAGTTGGTGGATTTACCATTGGTAATAAAACAACGGTAAAAAGGGTAGAGATGAATTTGGTGGAATGAGTTTAACTTTACCGAAATGTGTCTCTTTTTGACACTGCATAAGAATATTATTGGTACTATTATTCTTTTAATTGGGTTTAATCTAAAGAGTGTGGTTAGAATATATTAACCAAACAATTTTTATTTATTTATTTATTTATTTTTTTTTAATTATAAAATGCATTTAATATACATTAATCAAACTGTAAAATTATCTTAATTAAATATTTCTTTTAATTTAAAGAAAATCAATTTTCCTTGTTTAAATGTATAAACAATATCCTTATAGCACTTGTTAGACAATCATGTTTTTAATTTTAGAGTGGTTTGTTTGACAGTTGCCCCCAAAGCATTCGTAAGAATATTAATTCAACATAAACTTTCTTTTTAACTAAGAAGTGCATTTAATACACTTTAGGTACAAAACTCAAAAACTACCTTAATTGAATGTGAATTTTAATTTAATAAATATCAAGTTTTCTTATTTAATCGTATAAAATAATGCTCTGAGAGTCCTTGTTAAACAAAGATATAGTTATTTGTCTTGTTATTTTTGTTGTTTTAAATAAATCTTGTTGTTTTAATTATACATCATTTGTCCTAAAAGAATTGTTAAAAAAAATCATAAAAAAAGAATTGTTTTAATTATACATCTTTATAAAAAAAAATGATAATTTTACTTTTAACTGCTTAATTAACTAGTTCTATATACTAAGTAATTATAACTTCAAGTATATATAAAACGGTAAACCCAATTAAATTTCACAATCTATTTACAGTATTAGACGGTTAATTTAAAGCAACCAAAAATAAAAACTAAAATAACTAATAAACTAGATAAGTCTTTTCTGAATTATCTTAATAGAAAACACCTCATCTATCTACCGTAAAAATTGGATAAATCAAAATTTTCTTAATATGATTTCGTACACAATATAAAATGCACCTGTTATGTTGTGATAAAATGAGTAGAAAAGAGTTACAGAAAAACTCAATATTTATTTCAAAGCCAAATTTGATATATAACATTTGTGAATGAATTGTTCATCTGCATTCCCCTTTCATTATTTGTTATTTTTGAGAAACTTACACAAAAATCCTTTAACTTTAAAACCAACATAAGATTACCCTTAAATTTATAAAGTTTTTTGTTTTAACACTTTAGATATTCATAAACACTCCTTTCATTTTCATAATTATACATAATAATATATAAACTCAATATGCTTTATATTTTTAACACCCATGATATTTAAAAGCACATTCTTAAATTTACTAATAGTACAAAACTGCCACCAAAACCCTTATGCTTTACTTTGTAAGAATCACTTAAGTCTAGTAATATAACGAATTAACTTCGTAATCTATTAAACACCATATTTTACTTAATTACGTCATTTTTTTGTAGTTTTTAACATCTATTATTGTAAAGCTAATATTGTTTTAAATTTGTTTCAAAATTAAAAAAATAATATTTTTGTACACGCCGCAACGTACGGGCATAAAAAATCTTGTTGACAATAATTTCTAGATGTTGAATTTAATGTAAATGTAATTGGGTAAACACAAATCTTTGTTCAAGCTACTTAGAGAAAGTCGTTTTATTTTGGCTCTAATGTATCATAACCTATATTTTCGTGTTTTTTTTAAACTTTTATTTATCATTTCAAGATGTTCATACAACAAAATTTACACGAGTCTGTTAAACACCATATTTTACTTAATTACGTCATTTTTTTTGTAGTTTTTAACATCTATTATCGTAAAGCTAGTATTGTTTTAAATTTGTTTCAAAATTAAAAAAACAAATATTTTTGTACACGCTGCAACGTACGGGCATAAAAAATCTTGTTGACAATAATTTCTAGATGTTGAATTTAATGTAAATGTAATTGGGTAAACACGGATCTTTGTTTAAGCTACTTAGAGAAAGCCGTTTTATTTTGGTTCTAATGTATGTGGCACAACCTATATTTTCGTGTTTTTTTAAACTTTTATTTATCATTTCAAGATGTTCATACAACAAAATTTACACGAGTCTGTTATGAGATTTTCGAGTCATTTTACCACTATGCCACAATCCAACTAAACAAATCATATTAAATTTGATTACAGGAGGTTGGTTTATTTCATGTTGCTCAACTTTATTATTCGTTATAAAAAAAAAAACTTTATTATTCACAGGTTTAACTGAAGCGACCTTTTTAATTTGTACAGGATTTAGTTAGAGGCATTTTCTGCAAATGTTTTTAAAAAACATCATATTTGTCACCGTTTATTTTTGTATGTAACGAATAATTCTTTTTGCATATGAGTACCTTTTTTTTTTTTTTTCCTGAACTTTGATGGCTAGTGATAACCATTTTACCCTTTCAAATTACATAAATGGTCCATGCGGGTTGGCGAAAATTGCATCCAATGTCCCTAGGGTAAATTACATAAATGGTCCCTATCGTTTGGAGAAAATTGCATCCAACGTCCCTAAACTTTTTTTTATCCATTCCTTATACGTTTTCGTCCGTTTTTCTACGTTTTCATCCGGTTTTATACGTTTTCATTGGTTTTCATCCGTTTTTATATGTTACTGTCCGCTTTTATAAGTTTTCCTCCGTTTTTCTTACATTTTCGTCCATTTTGATACGTTTTCATCCGTTTTTATACGTTTTCGTCCATTTTTCATACGTTTTCATCCGTTTTTATATGTCTTCGCCTGTTTTCTTACGTTTTTATCTGTTTTTATACGTCTTCATCAGTTTTTTATAAATTTTTGTCTGTTTTTATAAGTTTTTTTCCGTTTTATACGTTTTCATCCGTTTTTATAAGTTTTCGCCCGTTTCTATAACTTTTTTACGTTTTAATACCTTTTATCCGTTTTTTACGCTTTCATCTGATATATACATTTTCTTACGTTTTCATACATTTTATCCGTTTTTATCCGCTTTTATAAAATGTATTAAACGGAAAAAAATGTATAAGAACGTTCAAAAACAGATAAAAAAACGTAAGAAAACGTAAAAAAAGGAAAGAAAACCTATAAAAATGGATGAAAACGTATAAAACGTACGAAAACATATAAAAACGTATAAAACGAATAAAAACGTAAGGAAGAGGGATGAAAACGTATAAAACGGATGAAAACGTATAAAAACGTAAGAAAACTCAAACAAATGGATGAAAACATATTAAAACGTATGAAAACAGACAAAAACATATAAAACTGATAAAAACGTAAGAAAAATGGACTAAAACGTTTAAAATGAATGAAAACATATAAAATTGGACGAATACGAATAAAAACGGATGAAAACGTATAAAAATGGACAAAAACGTATAAAAACAGATGCAAGCGTAAGAAAAACGGATGAAAACGTATAAAAATGAATGAAAACGTAAGAAAAATGGACGAAAACGTATAAAACAGATGAAAACGTATAAAAACAGAAGAAAACGTATAAAATCATAAGAAAAACGGATGAAAACGTATAAAAAAGACGCAAACGTATAAAAACATACAAAAAACGGACGAAAACATATAAAAACAGACGAAAACGTATAAAAACATAAGAAAAACGGACGAAGACGTATACAAACGGATGAAAACGTATAAAAACATGCGAAAAGTATAAAAATATAAGAAAAACGAGCGTATAAAAACGAATGAAAACGTATAAAAATGGATGAAAACGTATAAAAATAGATGAAAACGTATAAAAACGGATAAAAATGTATGAAAATCTAAAAAAAACGGACGAAAATGTAGATAAAAATGTAACGGGTCAAATCCTTGAGAAGTGGATTAAAAAAAATGAATAAAGAATAAAAAAGTTTATGGACAGTGGATGCAATTTTTGCTAAACCACATATACCATTTTTGTAATTATAAGGACGGTGTATGCAATTTTCCCCAATTCAGAGGGCAAAATGGTCATCACAATACTTCAATACCCATAAAAGTTCAAAAATACAAAAAACTGCGTACTCATAAGCAAAATATTTTGTTCGATACCTGCAAAAGTAAATGGTGTCAAATATATATTTATATAAAAAAAATGCTCGTACTCAGTAAAGCCAATTGCACATAAGCTTATAGATTTATTTTATCAAAGCCTAATCAAGTACTTGTTAAAATTGAGAATGTTACGTTAAATTAAAATAATAATAATATGTTACATGCCAATTTTATTGGTAAACTCGTTTTGTTTAACGCCGCAATGTAAATCGACCACCAAACCAGATTCCATTTCTTTGATGAGCACAGTGAGGATTGAGGAATGCAAAATAAGGATGATCAAAATGATCGACTTGCTGACATACGAGCACAAGATAAACTCCTAAACTGATCTCATCGATAGACATTAGACAAAGCTTATTATTATTGTACCAAAAGAAGATGCATATAAAAAAATTGTCCTAAAAAAGGCAAAGTGTATTTGGTCGCAATAATTTAAATTTTAATTTATCAAGTGTTGATGCAAAATTTGTAACATTGATTTTTGTTGACATAAGCAAAGTGCTACTCGAAACTTCTCAGATACATTGTACCAAATCAAACGAGACATTGTTAGTATGTCAGATGTAAATAAGTGTATACTGTAACTAATAAGCACACATCTTAAGTATATACGTACAGACCTTATTTAAACTAACATGAAGAATACATGAATGGTCTGCTAACCAAAAAACATCTTCCTTGAGAGGTTCTTTGTGTGTCATCCCAGCTAACTAACTTACCCCCAAAAAATTGGCATTTCCATTGAGCTTTATACAACAAGGATCTACATAATACGGAATTACTTATCAAACCTCAAAGAGAAATAGTTCGTAAAACAGACATTAGGTTAACATGAAATTGCAAAGAGCAACGCACCGAATTTGAAACTTACAAAAACGATGATAACAAAATTTTATTCATCTCATAACACGCTCTCCGATCTCCACCCAACCTGTATGCTTCTTTAATATACTCGGGGCTAACACGCTAACCCTCCTATCCATTCACGTTATTACCTAAAATCCAACTCTCCATCTTGCCCCTATGTTTCTTTAAAATCTCCATCATAGCTTCACTATATATAGCCTCTTCCATATCTTCAAAATTACCATCATCGTTGTTTATAAAACTACCATGTTCATCACCTTGGATATCATTTGCTTCCAATATAAGAAATGTAACCCCCTTCATCACATGCCCCGAAACTGGCAATTCCAACAATGGAATGTAACAAACACTCACCCTAGGAGGAAATACCTCACAATGCAGTCTCTCTTCATAACTTCCGGAGGATGAAGATAGCCATTTCCTCAACTCGTCAACTTTTCCACCGTTAAGATAAATTTCACCCCTTTTACTCAAATCTGCAAAGTAAACCTTTTCAAGCAATGGGAAATGCATAATCAAGGGCAACAATAAACCATGCCACATAGTTCCAAACGTCGCCCAACATTTCAGGGCAATGTATAATTTCTTTGCAGTTAACTCCATATCATCTTCTTGTTCATGACTATTTGCATTAACATGTAATTCCTTATGAGAAACGGTTTTCGGTGACACAAATATAAATGAATTTTGTTTCTTACAAAACTTAATCTTCCACTTGAACAACAAGTGATTATCAACATGGGAAGACGGATATTGGATACGTAGAGACTTCACTCTGTTAAACTTGATCAAAGCTTCAACTGCAGACCAAATAGGGCCCAACCTTACAAGTGAAGTGGATGTGTTTCTCTCTGAATTGGCATCAAGGGAAGGATTAGTGAAGGAAGTGAAGGAAATGGTGTCGACTTGATAGATAATGTGGTAGAAACGTCTAGAGACGAGTTTGCAAAGGCACAACATTTTCAAATCGGATAACTTGGTTACAATTTGGAGAACAATTTCGTCTGGTAAAAGACCAAATGACGAAGAATCATCTTCTGCATGAGATATCTTGATTTTCTTCATCTTGGTGCCTAAACCATTTCCAAGTTAGGAACACAAAGGGCACTTTACATTTCAATTTGGATGTCATGATATTATGTAAAATAATTCAAAATAGTTACTGAATCAAATAAACAAAATAAGACTATATTTTTGAAATATATACTATACAAGCTAAGGTTTAACATTTTTATTGAGGGTGGTCTCGAATTGCTTACTTAAACAACTAACTTAGGCTTATAACTTGTAATTAAGTATATAATCAGCATTTTAAAAAGAACTATAGTTTTGAATCCACAAAAACTACAAAAACACTAAAATCAGATAAGATGTTTAAATAAGCTATTGTAACAAACCGTCACCATGGTTTTTAGTTGAACCTCCAGAATATTTCGGTAGTTTATTTGCTTTTGGCTTCGAGGGTGTGACCGTGTGACAACTTACAACTACCCAAAACACTCCGACGTATTGTAACACTTTATACACAAAATGATGTCACTAATTTTGAAGAAACAATGTTATATGTAATTTCAAAATCATATGATTTTAAAATACAGTCTAAATTATCCTAGATGCATGTAAATAAGCATCAACGAACACCCTCTATAAGAAATGGCTTGCTTTTTATCAGTAATTACAATCTAATTTTGTAAAGTTTTTAATTATAAACCTTAAACAAATCTGCAAAAATATGTTATCTAAAATCCTTAAATTTCTTAATCTCTAAAATCCTTAAATTTCTTAATCCAATGAACATTTGATTTCTAGAAAGCATACACATACGTATATAAAAGTCATGTATAATTTCGACAAAAGAAAAAAAAAAATAATAGTAAAAAGTAAACATATTGAGTTAAGCAATATTTAGCACCATATTAACGATTTAAACCTGGTAAATGTGAAGTAGAAGATGTGTTGCAGGAAGGTGTGTGAGGCGTTGAAAAGTAAACAACCGAGTTTAACTAGGTTAAAAAATTGAAATGGTTTTCAAATCTTTAATTTCTTTTCAAATGGGCCAAAAAAAAAAAAAAAGGCTTTCATGTAAATTAAGAAGTTCTTAGAGCACTCTTTATGGTAATCTACGTTAAACCTTAACACCATGCACGCCACATCAGCTTTAGCATTTCACCTTAACTCAAAAAAAAAAACACCCCTTATCATAATATTCCTTAGTTAAACCTTAACTCACAAACAATTTACAAAAACAACCCCTCATTTAGAAGGCATAAATGAAAAAATAAAAAAATAAAAAAATAAAAAAATAAAACTAAACTGAAACTTGCCCATAACGTGCGTTATCCCCTTAACATGATGTTAATGTTTGCCCTTTAAAATCACACATGGTGTGGTTAACATGGCTTAACACTAAAATGTTAAACCTTAACCTTCCTATACATGTTACCATACCCACCACTCTTAAAGCTTGCTTTTTCGATTGATGAGTTTGTCAAAGTTTTTTGGTGCAATAACCTCATACAACAAAAAATGAAATTATTGTAAGCTTTTTTTCTTTTTCTTTGTAAGTTTACATAAACTCATAAACATATGACACATAGTCTAACACAACACCTCCTAAATAAACATATTTTCAATTGTCGTTTGGACATTCGGTCGTCTCTATTACCTACTTATACACAACATGTTTTTGTTTAAGTTGAGTATTTTATTTGTTAAGGTTGATTATCTTATTACACATGTTGATGTTGATAGTGGAGAGATCTTGATGTGGAAGTTGAATTAGTGATTGTGGTGACTACACCCATTCTAGTAAATAAGCTAATAGAGACACTCTTTTATTAAAATAGAGTCATAGAAAAACTTGTATTTTAAAAAGGATGAATTTCAATGTAAAAGTCAAATAAATCATACGTATTAACTTTGGTTTTTGAAAAGAGAACATCTAAAGAACACTCAAGATAAGAGCTTAAGGCGTCATTGTTGGTTTGTGGGAGTTTTCAAACACGACAAAACGACTATTAGTGTATGAGTCGATGGGGGCACACACGATAAACACGAGTATGCATGTTGAACGTAAACTATACTTGAATAAACATTTACCCGTTATGCATGATTATTGACCCTATCACAGATTTGACCCGTGGGCTTTTAATGGTTCATGTTTGGGTCGAATTGGGTGGAGCCTTGGGCCTTAGTGATCCACACCGATCGGGTAATAAGGGGTATGGGTTTTGTGTGGGTTTGTAACTTGTCGACCAAGCTAGATGCCCTAGTTTGGTTCGACATGTACCCTATATAAACACACCCTTACCTCTGCCATTGTACGCATAATTACATCTTCCCTAATCCCTAAACCGATCAATAATCTCCTGCTTCTTGCTCTTGGTCGTTTGGTTACACAAGTCGACTAAATGGTTTTTAAGTTTGGTTCTAAACTTGTATCCAAGACAGGTGTTTAGTTGTATCAGTTAGCTATTGTTTCCTGGTCTCCTAGTCGACACAAAACAGCAGCAACAAGGAAGTGAAACTGCTCCCGCTCGTGGTTTAATATCTCAGACAGAAAGCAGCATATATCGGACAAGGTGTGTCCGATATCGGGTAATATGTACAAGTTGTTTTAGCAGCTTATTGGTGATCTCGGACATAAGCTACTTTGGTTCCTTGGTGGTATTCTGATCGTGGGTTTTCATTCAAGTGACAAAGGGTTGTTGGTTTTATTGTTTACGTTCTTGACTAGCGTTTTAATCGAACGTATACGTTAATCGGGTTTGTGTGTGATACTCTTCGAGGTATCTAATTTTGATACTAGGGTTTCGTTTTGGTTTCTTGTTCCGTTACTAAAGATCAATTGCCAAGCAAGGTTAGGTTTTCTAAATTCCTTTTATTAATTAATTCTTGTATTAATTATTTGTTTATTAATTACGTGCTTAACATAATTGCGATAACTAGATCCAATATCCGATGCGTACTCATAGATGTTAATGGTTAACTGGTTCTAAAATCCCAACAGTGGCATCACGAGTCAACTCATTTTTGTGATTATAGGTTACACGTTTCTTATTAATAAACATGTTTAAAAGGCTGCATGAAACCTAATTTAGTTATTTGTTTTATTTTATTTTGACAATTACATGCAATACTTGTCAAATTTTTAATAAATAATAACTAGTCATACACAAATTAAAATTATATTGATAATTAGAATTAATTTGTTAATTAGAATTAATTTGTTAATTAAGAATTAAACTTGTTAATTAGAATTACTTGCTAATTAGAATTAAAAGTTAATTTAAATTTATTAATTGTTAATTAGAATTATTATGATAATTAGAATTACATATTGGTTATTTAATACATAAAATTACGTAATTACTTGTTAATTAGATTGCCATGTTATTTTATGTGTTTTTCCAGATACAAGACCCACTCAATTGCTTTTATAAGTGATGTATGGGGCGATCTAGGTATTACATCCTAGTGACGGTCTTATGGTTCTCCGTTTGGGGAAGACTCGCAAGAGGACTCGGAACAATATGTGGTTATTTATGTTGATGTTTATGCTTATATGTTTGTGATTCCTATATGTGCATTACTACTTGCTTTGACACCTAATTGTATGCAATAAGGAATAATACATATCGTAACCATAATATTAATATTGGTCTTTATTTACACGCCTAAATACCATGCTCATTGTGACCTGCTATTTGATTCGTGGAAAATTGTTTTTGTAAAATAAAGTGACCTAATATATGAAACATGTTTTCAAGAATTTAAAAACTAGACGCTATGGACACTTGGGATGTACGGTTCACCACTAGAACAAACTCAAAAGGGGGTTTAAAGAGGTGCGCATAGTCGCACCGAAATGATGTCTAAGGTTATGCTTCAGCGCTTACCTAGTCCTCTGCCTCCCTGTGCGTTTGATTAGAGCTACCGTGAACCATGATGATCACTATAGTGTCATTACCAAAAAGTTTTTAAAATTAGTGTTACAAAGTTGTTTTGCATGCTTCTTTGTACACGACTTTTACCACATTTATATGTGCATACCTATTTGTTAATTTTAAGTCTATGCCATCCAACTATGAACACGTGCATTTGGATTGACTTCTCTGGTCAGACCTAAGGGCCTTTCCAACCCATGGTAATTGTTTCTCACTGGTCAGAACTATGGTTATTTTTCCACGTTCATACTTGGTCGACTTATCTCGAGTTAACTTGGTCAGACCTTGAACCCGAGGTATAAGATGAGAACTAAACATGCTTTTGACATTATTACTTGATACTAATGCCTTAAACAGTCTCATAAAGTCTAAGAGTTGCATTATGCAATTAACGCTCGTCGCTTACCTCTTGTCCTATTTTTTTATTCACTGTTCAGACCTATGGTAATTACATGGGGTTGCAAGATGGATCTTAGTCTTATTAGTAATTAATTGGGTAGTTAATTCTTTTAAGAATATAATTATCGAAAATACTAATTATTTGAAATTTTCAATTGTAGATGACTACTTCAGTCGGAAACAGTTCGGTACTCAGGAGTTTCTTTGAGAAACAAAAACTCACTGGACCTAATTTCATTGATTGGTATCGCCAGCTTTCACATTATACTATCAACTGAAGATAAGGAAACTTATCTGGAGCATCCTATCCTTGCAGCACCTGTTGCTACTCCTGGCCACCGTATCCCTGCTAAAGCCCTTGCAGCTCACACTGCTTGGGTCAAAGGCTCAAATGATATAGCTGCCTTCATGCTCATGACCATGAAGTTAGAGATCCAACGAAATCTGACTCATCTTGGTGCTTATGACATGCTTCAGGAGTTGAAGTCTATGTTCTCCCAACAAGCAGAACAAGAACTTCTACAAACTGCACGTGAATTCCACGCTTGTAAGCAGGAAGAGGGTCAATCGGTTAGCTCATATGTTCTCAAGATGAAGAGCTACATTGACAATTTGGAACGTCTTGGTCACCCAGTTACTCTGAACTATGGAGTTAGTTTGATCCTAATCGGTCTCTCTAAAGAGTACATTTCATTTGTGCAGAACTTTAATATGCACAGCATGGGGAAGACTGTGAATGAATTGCATGCTATGCTTAAGCAACATGAGCAGACGTTGCCAAAGAAAGATGCTACACTTGCACTACATTATGTACGTGGGGCGGGTGGTAAGGTCCAGAAAAACCAAAAGAAGAATAAATTGTTTAAGGCTGCTGTAGGACCTTAGATATATCAACCTTATCACAAACCCACTTAACAAACACAAGTATCACCACGTGAAACCACGCTACGCGTAGAACACGTTCAACCCAAACACAAACATAAGGCGTACAAGATGAAGAAGAAAAGATAAGAAAGATGGTGACTTGATGTTTATAAAACCGTGTATGTTGTGAGAGAGAGATGAACACAATAAGTTGTATTGCTCCAAAGAAAAAACACACACACACACACTCAAGCACACCCCTCAAATGAGACTTTGAAGGGTTAATATAGTTGGAATACATGATGCCCTAAAAGGCTTTCTATGGGCTTGGACATGGGTTGGATTGGATATAAGGCAAGCTTATCATAACTAGTACCCATTTAGCTTAGTCCAATCCACGAGCCCGTTGACTATTCTATCACGATGTCTAACACACGAAATAAAGTTCCTAAATGTGAATGACCATCACTTCTAATAAAAACTATTAAGGCTAACAATCTCCCCCTAAGGGGTGGTCATTCAAATGATGCTCCATTTGATTAGGTCTTTACTTTTCTCGAGCTTGAACTTTGTGTGTAGATATAGAATAGTCTCGAATCTTTGTTCCTTCATGCTTTGTGATCAGATAATGTGGTTGTTTGCCATTGTCAACTTCGTTGGTTTGGTGTCTCCACGTCTTTCTCCACCATGCTCACACTTCTATTTGACTTTTGGTTACCAATGATGTAGTTCTCGAGTCTTTAAACTTTGTAGATTCTTTGACATTGACGAAGAATCATCTTTAACTTTGTGTAGCCTTTGATTTTGATGAGAACTTTCATGTGTTGTTGGTATGAGCATGTGGAGAGTCTGCACTATCAATCCGCTCCGGAGCTTCCATAAGAAGAAAACATAAAAACAGGTTAGTAATAAGCGGATTCCGGCACTTACAAGTTTGAATTTCGAGGGTGTTAATAGCATAGTGTGAAAACACGTCTCTAATTCTCACAAGGGCCGTTCCTAAACTGGAGTCCCACAAGTGTGATAACGCGATGTACCGAAGTACACCTACAGTTCAGATGAGTCGCTGAGGTACACCGAAGCATCACCCCACGATTGTAGACCGTTTGAGACACACTAAGCGTAATCCACGGGGAGTTACCGAAGTGACCTACTGTCAGGGCTGCTTGATGTTGACCTTGACAGGAGTTTCCATTCAATCACTGAAGATCACAGATGTGAAACCTCTCATAAATGTTCTGGCAGATTGCTAAGATCTGCGTAGGACTCTAGAATATATCACATGTGTCCTTTTTGATGAACAACAAGCGATGTCATGTCATGTGTTCCTATGAGATCTTTTGATGAATCTCGTGGCTCTAGACTCAATAGTGCATTTTGGTTTTCCTGAGCGGAGACTAGGGAGAGGGTCTCCTTCTTCAATACCAACAATCTCTAAGAGAAAGTCGATAGATTATGTAGGGTTCCGAGTGAGAATGAAACAAATCCTTTTAAGAGGAATTGAGTGGCTAGGAGGTTGAGTGCAGTGCGTCACTGGGTCCATGACATCTTTGTCTTCAATACCAGTGTCATCTAGTGACAACTAGTAGCAGATGAATTGAACCTGGTTTCTGCCCTAAGGTTGAATATGGAGGGCTATTTCTTTTCACCCTTTTCATTACATTTCTTTTTAATTCTTCAACCCCTTCTTTCTCCTTTCTCACATTACTCCTTTTTCAATCATTCCTAAGGACTTCTAATACTAACTATTTGTGATGTCCTTGGGTAGATCCCTCCGCCTCTGGCGGATCATAGGACGAATTTCCTATCCTTAGTCACCTTATAACTCCATGACTGTCCCATGTTGCCATAAAACCATTTTTCTTGAAAATCTCACGGAGTGTTTATGATAGAAAACATGTTTGAAACACTCTGAGAGTTTTATATTTTCAAAACACTCCCCTTCATATGTGCTTATGAGTTTTAACAAAAAATCTGCACATCGAGGGTAGAGTTTGCCTTTTTTGAATTGATCGGCTCATGATAGACAATTCCCCATGAGACACGGTTACGTTGCCTAGTTAAAGAGTTCCATTGTCAGTTTTTAGGTGACAACTAGCTCTAATAACTAACTTGAAGTTGTAAACACTCCTTGAAAAGGAGGTTAGACCCATGAAGGTGCATATCTATCACACGTTTCTCGAGATGGTACATATACTGACTTAAATTCCCGTCAATTCATTGGTTTCGTCTGAGTCAAGATCATTTTGAGATTCAAACAACGATCACATTTTAATGAAGAAAAACACGTAAAGCTTCGAACTTTTTGAAAAAAACTGAAACTTTAGCACCAAATAAACCTTAAACCACAAGAATCTTGAATTTTTAAGTGCACAAATTAAAGCGTTAAGCGTGAAAACTTTGATAACGAAGCTACGCGTAACACTACAAAAAAAAGCTTCAACCAAAACACTCACTAACCTGGCTCTGATACCAATTGTAGGACCTTAGATATATCAACCTTATCACAAACCCACTTAACAAACACAAGTATCACCACGCTACGCGTAGAACACGTTCAACCCAAACACAAACATAAGGCGTACAAGATGAAGAAGAAAATATAAGAAAGATGGTGACTTGATGTTTATAAAACCGTGTATGTTGTGAGAGAGAGATGAACACAATAAGTTGTATTGCTCCAAAGAAAACACACACACACACACACTCAAGCACACCCCTCAAATGAGACTTTGAGGGGTTTATATAGTTGGAATACATGATGCCCTAAAAGGCTTTCTATGGGCTTTCGTGGGCTTGGACATGGGTTGGATTGGATATAAGGCAAGCTTATCATAAATAGTACCCATTTAGCTTAGTCCAATCCACGAGCCCGTTGACTATTCTATCACGATGTCTAACACACGATATAAAGTTCCTAAATGTGAATGACCATCACTTCTAATAAAAACTATTAAGGCTAACAACTGCTAAGGGGAATCGTGGAAATAGAAACATCAAGTTTGGTTATGCTCCTGAGTATAAGCCATACAATGCTTCTTCTTCTAAATCCAAACCCAAGATTCCTCCACAACCCAAGAAGGATAATCCAGCAAAGGACGCTACCTGTCACCAGTGTGGTAAGACAGGACATTGGAGAAGGAATTGTCCCCAGTATCTCACCGAGTTAATGAAAAAGAAGAAACAGTCTCTTGCAGCTAGTTCTTCAGGTATTTTCACTATAGAACTCTACTATTTTCCTAAATCATCCTTAGTATATGACACTGGTTGTGGTACTCACATCTTTAATAGTACTCAGGGTCTAAGGGGCAGTAGGAAGCTGAAGCCAGGAGCTTTAAGTCTGTACGTGGGCAATGGTCAATGCACAGAAGTTGAAGCTATTGGAATTTATCATTTATCTCTCCCAAGTGGATTAGTTATTGTTTTGAATGATTGTCATTATGCTCCCTCTATTACTAGGGGGATTATTTCAGTTTCTCGTTTGTATGACGATGGTTTTATTAATCGTTTTGATTCGAATAATTATATTTCAGTTACTAAGAATAACGTTGTTTATTTTACTAGTATTCCTCATAATGGTATTTATGAAATTGAAATGTCTTGTTCGAATACAAATGAAAGTTATATGTTTGTTGTAAGAAATAAAAGATCCAAGTCAAACTTGGACTCTGCTCTCTTGTGGCATGGTCGTCTTGGACACATTAGCAAGAAACGCATGGAGAAGTTGCAACACGATGTACTTATCAACTCATCTGACATTAAGTCTCTTGAAAAGTGTGTTGCTTGTATGTCTGGTAAGATGGCTAGAAAACCTTATTCACATCAAGTGGAAAGGGCTAAAGATTTACTTGGACTTATACACTCAGATGTATGAGGCCCATTTAGAATCACATCTAGACAAGGAGAAAATTACTTCGTGACTTTCACTGACGACTATAGTCGGTATTATGTTTACTTGCTGAAACATAAACATGAAGTGTTTGAAACATTCAAAGTGTTTCAAAAGGAAGTAGAAAATCAACTCGGGAAGACCATAAAATCACTACGTTCTGATCGTGGAGGTGAATATATGAGTTAAGAGTTTTTGGATCATCTGAAGAAACATGGGATTATTGCCCATCGAACTCCTCCTTATACTCCACAACACAATGGTGTATCTGGAGGAGAAATCGAACCCTGCTTGACATGGTGCGTTCTATGATGAAACAAACTAGTCTTCCAAGTACTTTTGGGATTATGCCCTTGAGTCTGCTGCACGCATTCTCAATATGGTTCCAACTAAGAAGGTTGAAAAGACACCATACGAAGTATGGCATGGGCAAGCCCCTAAGCTGTCTTACTTAAAAGTCTGGGGTTGTGAGACACTTGCTAAGCGTGATACACATAACAAACCTGACAAACTTGAACCTAGAGCTGTTAAGTGTATCTTCTTAGGATACCCTGAGGAAACTATAGGATATTCTTTCTATATTCCATCTGAGAACAAAGTTTTTGTTGCTCGAAATGCTGAGTTCCTTGAGAGTAATCTTATGGATCTTAAAGCAAGTGGGAGTTTAGATGATATTGAATTACTTCAAGAAGAAGATACAAATCCTTCTTTAGACACTAGCATTCATCACGATGAGGATAATCAAGAAATTGAAGAACCTCAAAGTGATATTGTTCCCATTCGAAAGTCCAATAGGACACGCCGTGCTCCTGACCGTATGTGTTTATACATTGACGCTGAGGAACATGAGTTTGGGGATCTTGGTGAACCCAATAACTATAAAGCTGCATTGCTGGATCCTGAATCCAAGAAATGGCTTGATGCAATGAATGTGGAAATGCAATCCTTGAAAGACAATGATGTCTGGGTCTTAGTTGAGCTTCCTCCTAACTGCAAGACAGTTGGCAGCAAGTGGCTCTTCAAGAAGAAGACTGACATGGATGGTAAGGTATACACCTTGATAACGCTACACGCGTCGTTCGGGGTCAAAGGAACTTCCTTTTCGTCGAGCAAGTTTTTCAACACCCTAGGCAGTGAACCTAATCATTGTAGTGTAGTATTAGGGTAAGCCACGGGAATTGATATCGTTCTCTAGGGGAATAGGAATGCTAGTGAGGAGTTACTACGCTAAGGTTGGGGTTGAGGAAGATTATTTTTTATCTTTTTATGTTTTTTTTGGGAATGGAAAGGTACGAATCTCGGGGTTTGGATTTGGGGGTTGGTATTTCTACCGATTACTTCGACTATCTAATTATCTAATCTAGGTGTATGTAGTCTATGTCTAATTATTGTGTGCTCGTATGATAGTTTAAAGATGTGTTCACTTAGGTTTTATTACTCCTTAATTATCTCCTATTGATGGTTGAATTGTCACGTCCTTATTCTTAATCGCGTTGTGTGTCTAAATTCGTAGGGTATGCGTTTATCCCTAACTCGTTGAACTTGCCAAAGGGTCTCGTCTACAAAGCCCTCTAGGGATTATAAACTCTAACTCTAAGGCACTCTTTGAGTGGTTTAGCCTACAACTACTCCAAGTGCTATAGTCTAAGGTTCACAAAGATTAATCAAGCATTAATTACACAAAAAATGGCCTATCGCATTACTAGATCATTAACAATTAATATAAGAGATAACCAATCAATATTCAATAATTAAGTTTCATATTCCCTAAGAAAACACACAAGTAAATTAGCCGGACATGGAGAACATGCAAGCATACACACAAATAATTGAAGACATAATTGAATTAATGAAGTAAAACACTTATCTTGATGTCAGATAGGGTTTGGAACCCTAAAATACTGTACAAGACAGCCTTGGTTCGGTTTAGGTTTTTACTCCAAAAGACTACACACTAATACCGAAAAATTCGGATTCTATATATAATATTACAAGTGCGACGGCGTCACCTTATGATTTGTGACGCCGTCGGGTAGCCGTCATTAGGGTTTCGTCTTGGCCACGTTAGTCTTGTGATGGCGTCAACTTGTGCTTGTGACGCCGTCCTCTTCAGCTTCTGACGCCGTCTGAATCAAATCTAGGCCGTCTGAGTTGCGACGACCTACTCTTTTAAAGCCTGACACCGTCACTTGAAAATAAGCAATTTGGCTCTTGTCCCTCACGAAGTGCTCCGACGGCATCTAGTTAAGTAGTGACGCCGTCACCTTGTGTTTTAGCAGCTTGAGTGTCTCGATTCTTGACTTTGGCCATTTTCTTCGTATATCCGCGCCTTTTCGTCCAAATAAGTGCCATTACAGCAATTTGCCTTCAAGAGACCTAAAAAATGAAAAGGAACGATATTAAGTAATAACGGATACAAAAGTGATCAAATAAGGGCTTAAACGACCCCTCAAAAAGGTACATTTTAAAACCATATCAAATATCTCTACACTTGGTATTTGCTTGTCCTCAAGCAAATGTGCTTTTAGCCAATTAATTTATAAGTTAGGGGTCATGAAGCATTGGTTTAAAACAGTCCACAACACATATAAGCCCCGCAAAAGTTATAACAAGCACGGAAATTACATACTAGCACCTCACAAGGGGTGTTTGGATACTCACATCTCTCGGGTGTATATGAAATATATCAAAGTGGAAATGGAAGATAGACACTCATTAACCAGTCCTAGTACATAGATTACCATAGGCTTGAGAATATATCAAACCTCCATCGCTTTGGCATAAGCACCTAGGAAAGACTATCAAAGAGGTCTTTAAAGGTTTGTAACGTTAGGCTTACGGTAGGGAAACAAAGGGTTTGGTGGGATAGGCTATTTAGTGGTGGCAAGTCAAAAATCTTATTGTTACAAGCACACGAAGAATGGCGTTGCTAAGCCAAGACTCGACACTCTAAAATCTAGATAACTGAAACAAACAAACATAAATTTAAAGATATATGTAGGATGGTAGCCCTTTTTTTTTTCTATTTTTTTCTTTTTCTCTTTCTCCATTTTTTTTCGATTTTTTTTCATACACTTTTACTCTACCATCCTCTATGGTAACATCAAAATGATAGGGATTTATAGGCACATCCCTACACTTGAGTTTTTATTACTCTAACACTAATTTGACCCGAATTGAAAAGATCAAAACACTTGGGGTATATTATTACGCAAATAAGGGAATTTAACGTTCCCTTCCAGTCATTAAACTAACTTTTCCCATGAGTCTCAATCGTCCCAAAACTGTATTCAAAGGATATGAATTGACTTAGCAACTCATGCAAGCAACTAGATAATTGAACTAAGGGTTTAGGGTGATAACAATAATGCACTAAAAGTGAGTGCATATAAGGTAGGCTAAGGCTGTTAGGAATTAGAAAATTCTATGTTAAAGTGTCGGTCACCCCAATTATAAGTCTAGCATATGTTAGCTCGTAGACGTGTCGTTTGTTACGTTATTAAGTAGTTTATTTGTTAGTTTGTAGCGTAGTTTAGTTTAGAGCAACACCGTGGAGGAAGGACGGGTCTTTACCCACTGTATCCCTGATCCACAGGCCGATAGGAGGTCGTGTATTTGTAAGTATAAATACCCCTTCCATCCATGGAAGGGGTGGTGCTTCATTTTCAATCTAACCTTTCATTTGTGTAAACCTCTAGCAAGAACACCCTCTCTCTCTACTTTCTCTCTCTAAAATGGTAAACATGTATTTTGATCTCCCAAGACCACCCGAATCATCAAACACAATAAAATAAAGATCCAACAATTGGTACCAGAGCCAAGGTTTTTGGTTGTGTTGATTTTGTGTGGTCTTTGATTCTTGTTAAAACTGTTCATGTATGTTTTATGGTCGGATTATTTTTATCAGTGTTTAACAGTTTTTCTTGTATATGTTGGTCAAAAAATATAATTGGTTACATGGTCCCTTTGCTAACTGTTTTTATATCAAGTTTTTGTCTATTACGGTCTTGTATATCATACTGTTTTGGTCATATGGTCATATCTGTCTTTGTCAATACCGGTCAGTTTCATGAGGTCAAAATAACTGCTTTATGTCAAGTTTATATTAAGTTCACCTTTACTGGTCAATATAGACATTTTTGTGGTCTTAATGGTTTTTCTCGGTATCTTTTCATGGTCAAAAGCAGTCAAAAAGTTTCATCTTTTATGCAACTTTTAAGGGTTTATTTGAAGATGAACGGAAAAGTAACCGAAAAACTCATCGGAAAACATAAAAATCTTGCTAGCGACTTGACACAAGACTGACCAGATGCATTGCACCTCTTATAGCGACTTGTCTTTACAAGTCGCTACGACTTGGCCTAGCGACTTGGTCGTGGCGAGTTAGCCTAGCGACTTGGCCGTGGCGAGTTAGCCTAGCGACTTGGCCGTGGCGAGTTAGCCTAGCGACTTGGCCGTGGCGAGTTGGCCGTGGCGACTTGGCTGGCGACTTGACAGAAAGAAAGGTAGAAGAAGATATTGACCAAGACCTCAACAACAATTTATAAACCACAACAAGACCACGACCACTAGACCTCAACAACATATTACAAAACAAACATATACCATATATAACTCATGACCTCAAGACTAAACCATCATCAAATTCGGGCAACAACAAATCTCATAGCCAAGTAAATCTCAGATTTTTGTTTCGAGGTCTAAACAAGTTATATCAAACCTCTAAGGGTCTTTATCTCGAAACAAACTCATCATTGTATCCTCTTGACTCGACTCTAAGATTAACGAGGATGGAATAATACATTTAATGGATCTCAGATTTTTCGTGGTTTTAATAAAACTTTGAGACCTTTAACAGATCTAAAACACGAAAACAAAGGTCATCACAGATCCTAAGCCCTTTATGCATGTCTCGTACTTAATGTTTTGATCTCAGCCTATCATCCCGTGACTTTCAACAATTATTTCAAACGGTTAAGGTCACAAGACAACGTTTCTGATCCAAGAGCTTTGATTATGTACGAATTTAAAGAATCAAGGATATAACACTTTCGTTAGTCCTTGTTTCTTTGTTTCGATTATTAATATAAACTACCAACAAATAAAGAATACCTACCCGAGACCGTTCCAAGATCTTGAAGCCGTGACCACATCTCATAGCCATCCCTGTGGCTGTCACATCGTGCCTCTTGCCAACCCTGTGGCGAGGTCTCAGTGATTTAATGATCAGTTGATGCTACGTTTCTTCATCATTGGTGGCACATATGTGTGTATGAAAAATTGGTGTTATGATTAATGATATAAGGGAGATTTTTGAGTGTGTTTTGTGATTTGGTGAAATTAGATGCGTTTGATGACTGATAAATTTAGAGGGGGCGGATGTTTTGATTAGGGTTTGGTGACTTGATGTGAGAACTTTTTGTGAGAGAGGATTTTTAGGGTTTGGAGAGTTGTTTTGGTGAGAGGAGAAAAAGAGGCGGAAATATTATATCTGGGTGTTTAGGTTTAGTGTAATGTCAAAAATATTAGGGTACCACGTTTTTAATATACCTGGTTGTGAAGTTTGGATCGGGTTTCTTTTACCTTGGGCTGCAATGGTTATTAACCGGATATATTGAATTGTTAAGTGGGATACTCTTGGGCTTGACTGATGTATCTCGTGTGATGGGCTGAGTTAGTTGATATTATTTGGACCTTGCCTTGATTGATTGGACTGTGTACTAACTTTTTGAAATGAACTTGTGTTAAGAATTTTTATTATCCGAAATTTCTCACATGAATTGATGGATACAATTATTTATTCAAGGTTGATTTTAAGAATTGGTACTTTGGTATGACATGTTTCACGGAGGATTCTAAATCACGGCTTGAGCTAATATTAGACAAAAATGACGTCGAATTTCTTGACCGGTATTACTTTGGTAAATGAAGTGACAGTTCAAACAGTTTTATTTGAACATTGGACTTGGATAATGGGATTGATTTTCATATACCGGGTCTTGATTCTTGCAAGTAACCAAGTTTGGGCCGTGCACATGATTGGGTTGAATGGGCTTCTCAAGAACTGAATGTTATGAGAGTTGATTTATGATTCGCTTTGAGTCGTGCGTGGTATTTTTTTTTCATGAGTTGTGTTGAAGTGAGTTGATGATGAGACTCAATGAGCTATGAGGTTTGGTACTTTGGTATATACTTTTTCACAGATAACATTATGTCATGGCTTTAATTGATATTTGAAAATATTGATTACGGGGTTGTTTGTACGATATTTCTTATTTGGATTTGAAGTGAGGCTTTCCGGGGGCGTTAACTTATTTCGTCTTCTTTCTTTCTACCCTTCCGCGAAGATAACTTGTTTGGGCGTTCATTGAATGTGGTAAAGACTTGGCTATTTAGTTACGGTTGTGATTCTTTCTCGCTTAATTCACAAAGTAGCTATCACATCGGTGTCTCACGCGGTTGAGGATATGTCAAGAGGTTTTGTACATTGGGTACACCGTTTCTTCTTCACAAGGATTAGTACAAGTTTAAGTAACAAATCTGGGGAATTACACTTCATATTCAAGTTTGGTATATCAGGGTTACTTCCCCAGCTGGTCACAACATTAGCCGACAGAATGCGTGAATAATGTGTTTACCAAAGTGTTTATTGGATGGTTGATGTTATTGTTGATGTCGGATGATGAACCGTTGATGAACCACTGCATGTTCCCCTAAAAAGAGATATTCACCGAAACCAAAGTTGTCATAACATATTCAAGCTGATATTGTTTACGGTTTTGTCTTGATTTTGTAAAATCCCGCGAAAGAAACTATTTCTCGGTTTAAATCATAGACTTGTAAAATCCCGTGACAATGGAAACATCCTGGTAATAGTAAAGTGCATTTTCCGGATCTATCTTATGGTTTATTCTTGGTTTTGTAAAATCCCGCGAAAGAAGCTATTTCTCGGTTTAAACCATAGAGTTGTAAAATCCCGTAATGATGGAACCATCTTGGAGAAGAGAAAGTGTTAGTTTTGGATCTTACTTGATGCTGGTGCTACGGTTTCTGCTTCAAAGAAGGGATAAAAGGGTGTACTTCATGAATTGGGTGTGTGTTTGGGTTGTCTTCATGGCAGTTTGGTTATTACATGGTTTTACGGGGTTATGTGCTTTTAACCATGGTCAGGATGAAAACCATTATCAAAGTTCATTTATATCAAAGAAGGCTAGATTTGAGCAGTTCAGAAGATGTGACAGCGGCGTTAATTCAGTATTATTTATTTGAGGTTGAAGTGAATTATCACGGGCGAGTGTACTTAGTATCTGAAGGTATCGGGGATGGTTGGATGAAGATTCTTCATGATCCTTGTTCAAGCTTATTATCAAAAACGAAGACTTGGAAATCTAGTTATTGTTGGGTGTCTTTTACCTTTTCTTTTACCACTTGGGGGAATTGGGCTCTTATCACCTCAAAATAACTATCACTTAAAGGAGTTACGTTGTAGTGCTCAGTGTCACATTCAATTGTGGATTTTCAAGAGGTGATGTACGTCTTATACTTGATGGTTGGTTGGATGAAGAGTATAGAGTACTTAGAGATTCAATGGGCATGAAGTCTCGGCACCGCTCTTTGTTACATATGTGCAAGTTTAAGTCACGAGTTCGGGGTATTTTACTTTAGGGTCAAATTCATCATATTGGTTTTTCTCCATCAACTGTCACTACAAAGAGCCTACTGAATGATAATGGGGATGATTACATGTTTTGCCAAAAGAGATTGAAAAGAGAGAGATTATGACGTCTGTTCACATCAGTTCAGGCCTCGTACTCTAAAGAAAAGAAAAGTGTACGTTTCAGTGCGCTTTATCTTACAAAGAAGAGAAATCTTCTTATGACGTCTGTTCACATCAGTTCAGGCCTCGTACTCCAAAGAAAAGAAAAGTGTACGTTTCAGTGCGCTTTATCTTATGAAGAAGAGAAATCTTCTTATGATGTTTGAACACATCAGTTCAAGCCTCGTACCTCAAAGAAAAGAAAAGTGTACGCTTCAGTGCGCTTTATCTTCGGAAGAAGAGAAATCTTCTAATTAATGACCATTCTCATCAACATGCTTCATGCTTTTTCCATGCGCTTCAGTCATCAAGTGAACCGGGCTACCACTGATTGTTTTCTCATTCCACTTGCTCGATTATAATGAAGATGGCGACATCATGTGCTTATTTTCGGGAGAAAGTGTGAATAGAACATTCGGATGATTTTCACTTATTTAGTCAAGAATGGCATCTCCGTATGCAATTCTTGAGGGGGAGAAGAAGTGTGAATTTTTTGCATTGTTGATTGATATTTGAGAATAAAAATGGTCATACGGCTCTAAACTCATGTAAGAACCGAGCTTCTTGTTATCGGGTCATCTTCACATGGAGTTTTTCTCTTTTAAGAGCCGTTAGTTGACATCTTCACAAGCTGATATGAGTTTATTGACAAAGTGCTTCCGGTTAATGCTTCACGTGCACATCAACATGATGATTCCGAACAACCTTCTGTTCTTGTTTGATGTGATTGTTTGCTTGGTGTTACCATTTTGTGTGTTTGCTGCGGGCTGATTGCTGATTTCCTTGATGAACATCTTTCTGTTCTTGTTTGATTGGGAGGATCTTAATTAAGGGGATTTGCAAGATGTAAGTTAATTGGGATGCTTTTTGGTGATGTTCTTGTGTTTTTGGTGAAATGAAGATGTTAACTATCTATTCCCCAACTGGACAATCTTGAAGAAGGTCGAGTCTACAGTCGGTTCTACATTTTCTGTAGCATGCTAGAAGACTAAAGACGTGTTGCATTTGATAATCCAAAGACTTCTTCTTAATTCAAGCATTCATCATAAAGATTGTCGGTTTAGGGGAGAGCACTAATTGGGGGAATGTGATATGTCGAATTTAATCCCCAATTAGACTTGCTCACATTATTCAGCATGTTGATTCTCACAGAGACTTCAAGCGATCTTCTCAACAAATTTCAAGTATTTGGGCATTCAAAGAGTTGCGATGAAGTATCAAAACCAACAAGGGGTAAGGAGACAAGCATCTAAACGCGAGTAAACTTGATGAACTTAATACTTCTAAGTAATTGAAGATATCCCGGGAAGACAAATGTTATTACCGCAGAGAAACTCAAGGTTTGACTCATGGCGAGTAAACTTGATGAACTTAACTCTTCTAAGTGATTGAAGATATTCCGGGAAAACAAATGTCATGACCGCAGAGAAACTCAAGGTTTTACTCATCAAAGCGTTTAGTGTTCTTATTCCAACTATGTGGGGAAGAGATGTTAGAAAGTTTAGAAGATAAAAGAGGTACACAAGTATGACATATTGAGGGGAGATAAATGTGTAACATGAGGGAGGTGTTATCGTTATTCTCCGTTGGGAATGTGTGTACTTGGATTCTTGGACTTCATACACATTCATAAGGGACGAAAGATGTGAACATAGGGGAGGTGTTCTTCATTACCCTCATGATGTGTATTCGGGAGAGTTCTTTGATATTGGTGTACTTCGGGTTCTTGAGCTTCATACAATTTCATCAGGGAAGAAAAATGTGAACATGGGAAGGTGTTCTTCATTCCCCTCATGAAGTGTATTCGGGAGAGTTCTTGAGCATTATACAAAGAGACGGACTGCATCAATTCAACTACTTGGGGGAATTGTTCTCTTGACACCTTTTTTGGAATGGATTGCTTCGGACCTCAGTGGAAAAGAAATTTGAGAAGATTATTTATGTGTGGGATGAAACGTTGTTGATGTTCTATTGGATGATATAACCCCGAATGGAGATCCTCGATTATCGGTCTTAAAAGGAGCAGCGGGATTTATGATAATGGTGTGCTTCTCTGTGCACCTGGCTAAGGAAAGCTTGAAATAGAGCTTCGAATCTGCTCATCCAAAGGATTTTCGGTTTGGGGGGAAGCTGCCAGAGTCTCACTTTCAGATGGTTCAATTTCTTTCTTCTATTCTGGAGCCTCGGAAGCTTTGGTGGTGAATGTTTAAGAGATGATGACTTCTATCTTCTACAACGGGGCTGCTTGATATCCTTATCTCGGTACTCGTATCATCATCTTCTTATACTATATCATCTACTCTATCCTTGTATATATTTATCAGAAAACAAAATACAAAAATATAAAACCAACAAAAAGAAAATAGAAAAATATAAAACCATCAAAAAGAAAAATAGAAAAATATAAAACCTTCAAAAAACCCATAAAAATCAGAAAATTTGAAAAAGACCAAAAATATGTTTTTCTATGACATGTCTTCTGGTATCGATAACATCTACGGTCTTAGAAATGTCATTCAATAATGGCACGGGACCATAGATGAAGTTCGAGCAGGAGGTGTAAATATTCTTTCTTAAACATGTCTTAAAATATGGCTTACGATTATTTCATAAACCCGGGCTTCAATGATGGCTTACGTTATTTCGACGTAACCCGCTTCAAAAATGGCTTGCAGTTACTTCGAAGTAACCCGCGCTTAAACTATGGTTTGCTATTATTTCAGATAGCAACCCGGTCTTCAAGAAAGGAAAGTGCTGCGCTTAAACAATTTTCAAAATATCGTGCACTTATCCTAAAACAAAACAAGGAAAGTATGTCGAAGGACTGCTGTTCCTACACAAATGTTTTTCCGTCTAAAATTCTTGAGAAAAATATTTGGTGTTTTCAAAATGGTGGAAAATGAGTTGCTTAAAACAATCAGATTCAGAGTTTTTATAAAATTTGCAAACTCAATCAATGACTTCAACGCTTTTAAACTTTTCAGAAAATGAGTCATTGATTGAGGGGAGAATGTTTTCAAATCTATATCATCTAACGGGCTTTCTTAATTATCCTAATATGCTTAATTAAAAATAATGTTAACCTATGTTGAAGGACTAGGTGCCTAGGATATGATTGCTAGGATTAGATGATTATAGTTTGATGAAACACATTTTTCCCATACATTTATATGATCTGATTGATATGTTGGATTGACTTTTATTAGTCGATTGCTGTTTGGGTGATGTCGATCACC
This sequence comes from Chrysanthemum makinoi, assembly GCA_910596185.1. Lineage (NCBI taxonomy): Eukaryota > Viridiplantae > Streptophyta > Magnoliopsida > Asterales > Asteraceae > Chrysanthemum > Chrysanthemum makinoi. Next base: position 85,665,337 of record OU343217.1, on the reverse strand, counting down.
ATATATTTGTATGTGTGTTCACTAACATATGCAGGTATATTGGTATATAAGAATGTTCCCGATCCGGATCCCACAAATGAACATGATTGGATGCCGAAAGGAAAGGGTAACTATATCTTGGGTTGACAAATGAAGAAACGGAGCTTAATTGGACTTCTATGGAGAGTTGGCATAAATGCAACGTAAGAGGTCTACTGCATCGTGAGATGGTTTTCTTCTAAGTGATTGAAGAAACAGAGCTTAATTTGACCTCGGTTGGCATTCAAAATGCAACGTAAGAAGAAGTCTCACTGCATCTGCAGACGGTTTTTCTTCCAAGCCCTACAACAACAACCAAAAGCTTCTCAACCACCTAAGGTATCTTTGTGCAGGATAACATTTTTTTTAACAATTTTGAAAATTATATTGTTTTGAAAAATGGAAAAATATTGTTTTGAAAATATATTGGACTAATTTTTGAAAATCACCGGACTTCATTTTATCAAAACTTAAGTCACTCAATTATTGACTTCTGTCATGGATTGAGGGGGAGAGTGATTTAAAATAAAATATTTTCAAACGATATTTCTTCACAAAAGTTCCGTTTTGTACAATAATTAAGTGGTGATCTAAAGATTTAATGTTATGTCATGGTATGATTTTCTTTAGAATCAAGATCTTTCAAAATGAAATTTTTTCTGTTCTTGTTTGATTGTGAAATTGTTTTATTTTACCTAAAAGATCTCTTAAAACAATCATACCTGACACTAACAATCTTTAATGTCTTAAAATGGTCCTTATCTGTCATTTTTCAAAATTAAATCAAGCCACGTCTTTCCCCAAAATCTTTTAAATGATTTAAATCAATTGGGATCACAAATCTCAAAAGGTTTGAAATTTTGATCGGGGTAGAGATCGTGATTTAAATATCAAATCTGTTTTAATGGAATTGGTTTTAGTCCTTCAAAGGCACTCCTGCCTCCATGTGCCAAACGATTTCATACACAATGCACATGTTGAGGAGGAGGATTTATCCAAAAACCAGATGAGTATTTAAACAAGGCCACATTTTCTCCCATGTTTTCTAAACCTAATTAAATCACTTGGGATCCAAAATCTCAAAGGGTTTGATATTTTTGATCGGGGGAGAATTTGTGATTTAATAATGAAATTTGATAAAAGGTGATCGTTTTGACTTAATTGTGCAGGCTGCTCTCTCATATGTGCTAAACGCTTTCGAATCTTGAAGCACATATTGAGGGGGAGCATTTTAAAGGAAAATAAAACTTTCGAGGTACAAAAGCTTTTATGTTTTAACATAGAGTACCTTGATTGAGTTTTAAAATGGTTTCTTAATGGTGCTTGTGATTGTGGATGTGCTTCAAATGAACTCTTGCCTCTATGTGATAAAATGATTTCAAAAATCCTATGCACATATTGAGGGGAGAATTTACCAAAGAAAATCAAATGGCTTTTTCTATGAAAATTGTGATCAAAGAAAATATTTCAAAGTCCTCTTGCCTCCATGTGCTAAACAATTTCTAAATCATATGCACATGTTGAGGGGAGGTTTTCTAAATGATCAAAACTATTAAGGTACAAAATGCTTTGATCTCGTATCACAAGTACCCTGATTGATTTTCCAAATGATTTTTCAATTGGTTTCGAGAAGGAAAGAACTGTACCAAAAGACCGACCATTTTACTTTATGTATGGAGTTATAAGGATGGTTAGGTTAGGTATTTGTTCCCACGATCCGCCCGAGCGAGAGGGATCTACCGAGGGACAATCCACTAGATAGTGTAGAGTCCTTAGGTATGATGAAAAAGGAGAAAAATGAGAATATGGGAAGAGTGCGGACTGAGACAGAGCTAGTACTGGAATAAACCCAACAAGGTTCTAGTTATGAAGTCTCGGTAAGCACTGAAGGGGTTGAAGAATGAAAAAGAATGAATGTGAAAAGGGTGAAAAGAAATAGCCCTCCATTAATTCAACCTTAGGGCAGTAACCGGATTCAATACATATGCTACTGGTTGTTACCAAGGTAACACCGGTATTGAAGACAAGACATCATGGACCCAGTGATGCACTGCACTAAACTTCCCAAACTACTCAAGTTCCTCTTAAAAGGGCTTGTTTCATTCTCACGGGGAACCGACATTATCTATCGACTTTCTCTTAGAGATTGTTGATATTGAAGAAGGAGACCCTCTCCCTAGTCTCCGGCATAGGAACCAAATGTGCACGATTGAGTCTAGAGCCAAGAGATCATCCACAATATCTCATTAGGACACTAAATTCTTGAAGACTTGCTGTTTCACACAATGTGGAAAGTAAGTATATATTAAGAGTCCTACGCATTATCCTTGTGGTATTGCGGAACATCCGAGTGATATACTAACATATTCACAATGAAGATGGAAAGCCTTCTAGAGCCAACATCAAACAAGCTCTTGGTAGGTGGCATGTGAGATCTTCTATAGATCAACCTTGTGACAACTGGATAGAAACGATGGGCGATTCACTTCGTGAATCAACCTTGGTCCATGAAATGGATTGACGAATGCTTTTGGAAAAACCGTTCGATGTGCAAACCTTCTTTTCTCTAGCACGTCGAATGTGTATTCATTTTCAAACACAAAAGTATCTCTGATTGAAAAATACTTTTAGAAAAACCGTTCGATGTGCGAATCTCTTCTTTTCGCTAGCACGTCGAATGTGTACTCATTCTCTAATACAAAAGTATTTTGATTGAAAATTGATCTTTTCATAAAACCTTCGTCGTATTGCAAAACTCTTTCTTCAAGCAATAGGCGATTGTTTTTCAAATCATTTTCATCAATCAGTGAATCTCAATTCGCTGGTTCACTCACTCCGTGTTGTCTTCTTTGAGACGTTCGGTTTGAGAACAGCTAGAACGCTGCGAAACCTGTCAAGGAGATTCTTAGGAATCCTACCTGATCACAGCAGTACTTGTACTTGATCAATCAGCGAGGAACCGTGGGCCGTGTACCTCAATTCAACGAAAGTGATCAAAGACACTTTCGTGCTTTTATTGCTAATGTTGTTTGCGGTACATTTGGACGGTTGCGGTGATCGAGTTGAGGAGTCAATCCAAAGCCGCATGCTTCACGGCATCCACACTTAATTTGAAGAAATCATGGTGGTGCATATCTACATAATCGGCTCGATATTTCATACTATGCTTACGCTTCATTGCTGCAAATATCATGAACGAGTAAGGCTTCCGCTACTCTAATGGAAAGATGTCATGATTCAAAAGTGTGAGCATGTCGGTCCAAAAGTCACAACTTCACATGATGGCAACACAATAAAGGGTGATCCAGAGATTTACTTGTGGTGATGATCTCAATGAAAGATCGAAGATCATCAAAGATGTGGATCAGTTCAAAGACCTCCACTCAAAGTACAAAACTATGCGGACTTTGAAGAATCGCTACAAAAGCACAAAGATTGCGGAAATTGAAGAATTGAAGTCTACGAGCTCAAGAACAAAGACAAAGATAGAATGCTAGGATGCAAAATGTATTTCATGGGGTGACCTCCCTTAGGGGAGATTGTTAGGAATTAGAAAATTCCATGTTAAAGTGTCGGTCACCCCAATTATAATCTAGCATATGTTAGCTCGTAGACGTTGTCGTTGTTACGTTATTAAGTACTTTATTTGTTAGTTTGTAGCGTAGTTTAGTTTAGAGCAACACCGTGGAGGAAGGGCGGGTCTTTACCTTTGTATCCACGATCCACAGATAGGAGGTCGTGTATAGTGTAAGTATAAATACCCCTTCCATCCATGGAAGGGGTGGTGCTTCATTTTCAATCTAACCTTTCATTTGTGTAAACCTCTAGCAAGAACACCCTCTCTCTCTACTTTCTCTCTCTAAAATGGTAAACATGTATTTTGATCTCCCAAGACCACCCGAATCATCAAACACAATAAAATAAAGATCCAACAAAGGCGATTTGGGTGTATATTTGGGGGTGGGGTGTAAACAATGCTCTTCATTGATATTCCGGAAAAACCGAAACATCACGAGAACTGCGAAAAGGATAGGCTCTGAGGGGTTAACTAGGGGTATCGTGTACTAAAGATGAGTACAACGCAAAGGGTGTGGGGAATTACTCAACCGATGTGGAAGAAGTAATTATAATACGGGTATCAAACAAGGGTTATCCTAATGCCTCTTATCATTTAGTTATTCCTAACTACACAAGTGTAGTCTTACTAGCGATCTCGGAATGCATCACAAAACAAGTTCTAGAATCTATAATACTACCGGTTCACACTCTAAGCATTAAAGATGAATGTTTAATTCCTACTAATCTAAGGGCGATCCTCACATTTTGGGTTGAATTTAGGTGGTAAAGGGTTTTTGTGCTAGTCATGCAACTTCCTATCCATGAGACGCTTTTGTTAAGACTAATGGCCCACTCCTATATGTAATGAAAAATTTTAAATTTGGTGCCAAAATTACCCTAACTGACATTTTCTCATGGTTTATTACACAAATGCAATTGGACAAAGCAAATAGTCAAGGATAAGCATAGTTTCAAAGTTCCCGTTTTATTTTCCCTCCCTACACTTAAACTGAACATTGTCCCCAATGTTCCCCGAAAGTATCAAAGTTATGATAATAGAAGGTAATTAAAAACGAAAGAAACTAATACTCCCCGATTAGCTCGGTAGAATCCGTGTGTGAAGTAGTGGTTAAATCCTTTCCAAGAAGAATCTATGCGTGAAAAGCTCCTTCCAATCTTATGTAACTTCTTCTTGATAAATTAAACTGCGCACTTGAAGAAAACAACAAAACCTTCGCGTAAAATCAGCGGTAATAATATATATAAGACTCTACTAAACTAGGATATAATGCTTGTGGAATGGATGTTTACAGAATTTCTGGAAAATTAAGACCTGGAAAATTCAAAAATTTATAAGTAGCTCGAGAAACGAGAAAAAAGTAATCTGTTGTTTTACTCCTTCTGACGCCAGGTCAGGTTGCGATCCTGACGCTGTTAGGTTATCGACAAAAATGGTGCGATTTTTATGGAAAAAAAAATTCTGGAAAATTTACATCTTTAGAATCTGGAAAAATTTCTGCAAAACGTCCATTATGACTCGATACAAGCATTTGACTCGAACAAACACACATATATATCTTTTAATGAATTGCTATTCTCATGTTTACATTTCTTTTGAAAACGTGTGTAATCCTCCCTACACTTATCCTTTATGTAAAATACCTTTATATGCAATTAAGACGAGGTTAAAAACAAAATAAAGCATTTTTATAAATTTAAACATGAGATTAAACAATCAATAAAAGATATATGACACTAACAAGCAAACAATTAAGCATGGGTTACCTCTCACGAAGCGCTTTTCTTTATTTATGAGTCTTGTAGCTAGACTCGTAGTTGTGCTCTTACGTTGTCTCGTTTTGCATTCTCAATGAGAATTCTATCATATTGACAAAATTTTCATCGACTCTATATCTAGGCCCGAGGGTCAAGCAATCCTTATAATAAAGCCTCCTTCTGTCCCACATAAATTTATAGCCTTTTTCAACATCGTCCTTGCTTTTGTCCTCAAAAGCTTTGATGTTGTCTCGTTCAAAAATGGGTAGATGGCTATATTCATTTGTTTTCCAAGGCATCCTATAAGTAATCTCATCGGTTCCTTCATTAAAACTAACCGTTCCATCATACTTGTTATGGCTCATTTTAGATGTTTCAACAAACGGTTTTCCTAGCACTACTTGGGATAAGCTATAGTCAATGACGCACCCTATATCTTCTAGGACCACAAAATCAACCAGGTAGATGAAATTTCCTATAAAGACATGCATATCCTTGACTCTTCCCACAAAGTTGCAGACTCCACCTAGATACTTAGGGTCTCTCCTAATATTAAGCCGCTCATTCATAATGTCATTGTAAACAGCAGATGACATCACATTAATGGGAGATTCCGTATCTATGTAACCATGGTCGACACTCCTATATCCGATCATACAATGGATTTTTAGGTTCCAAGGATTTCCTCTCCTAATCTTCGGGCATATCCTAATGATAGGTGATCGGGGATTATCGATTATGTATCGATGGTAAGCAACCTCTTCCTTAGTGGGGTAAAGATTGAAATAAGCACTATCCTCTTCATTCACGTTCATCTTATTCAGCTTCCTAAGCTCTCCAATACGAGCTCGAAGTTGGTTGGCCAAGGATGGGTCAAACAGTGGGTATTTGTTTGATGGTAAAGTGTTGTTTGGTGGTTGGTTATCACCTTCCATGATGAAAAGTGATGGGGTTACGAACAAAGGTCACGAAGAAGGGGGATAGACTACGAGGAAGCTAAAAAATTAGAAAAAATTTACTTGATAGGAATCAAGCAAAGAAATCTAAACGAGGTGGACTACTAACTAGCTATTCTATTCCCCAGCAACGGCGCCAAAAACTTGATAACGCTACACGCGTCGTTCGGGGTCAAAGGAACATCCTTTTCGTCGAGCAAGTTTTTCAACACCCTAGGCAGTGAACCTAATCGTTGTAGTGTAGTATTAGGGTAAGCCACAGGGAATTGATATCGTTCTCTAGGGGAATAGGAATGCTAGTGAGGAGTTACTACGCTAAGGTTGGGGTTGAGGAATATTATTTTTTATATTTTTATGTTTTTTTTGGGAATGGAAAGGTACGAATCTCGGGGTTTGGATTTGGGGGTTGGTATTTCTACCGATTACTTCTACTATCTAATAATCTAATCTAGGTGTATGTAGTCTATGTCTAATTATTGTGTGCTCGTATGATAGTTTAAAGATGTGTTCACTTAAGTTTTATTACTCCTTAATTATCTCCTATTGATGGTTGAATTGTCACGTCCTTATTCTTAATCGCGTTGTGTGTCTAAATTCGTAGGGTATGCGTTTATCCCTAACTCGTTGAACTTACCAAAGGGTCTCGTCTACAAAGCCCTCTAGGGATTATAAACTCTAACTCTAAGGCACTCTTTGAGTGGTTTAGCCTACAACTACTCTAAGTGCTATAGTCTAAGGTTTACAAAGATTAATCAAGCATTAATTACACAACGAATGACGTATCGCATTACTAGATCATTAACAATTAAGATAAGAGACAACCAATCAATATTCAATAATTAAGTTTCATATTCCCTAAGCAAACACACAAGTAAATTAGCTGGACATGGAGAACATGCAAGCATACACACAAATAATTGAAGATATAATTGAATTAATGAAGTAAAACACTTATCTTGATGTAAGATAGGGTTTGGAACCCTAAAATACTGTACAAGACAGCCTTGGTTCGGTTTAGGTTTTTACTCCAAAATACTACACACTAATACTGAAAAATTCGAATTCTATATATAATATTACAAGTGCGACGGCGTCACCTTATAATTTGTGACGCCGTCGGGTAGCCGTCATTAGGGTTTCGTCTTGGCCACGTTAGTCTTGCGACGGCGTCAACTTGTGCTTGTGACACCGTCCTCTTCAGCCTCGACGCCGTCACGAGATCAAATCTAGGCCGTCTGAGTTGCGACGGCCTACTCTTTTAAAGCCGACACCATCACTGAAAATAAGCAATTTGGCTACTGTGTCGCAGAAGTGCTCCGGCGGCGTCGCAGTTAAGAAATGACGCCGTCACCTTGTGTTTTAGCAGCTTGAGTGTCTCGATTCTTGACTTTGGCCATTTTCTTCGTATATCCGCGCCTTTTCGTCCAAATAAGTGCCATTACAGCAATTTGCCTTCAAGAGACCTAAAAAGTGAAAAGGAACGATATTAAGTAATAACGGATACAAAAGTGATCAAATAAGGGCTTAAACGACCCCTCAAAAAGGTACATTTTAAAAGCTTATCACACCTTTAAAGCTCGTCTCGTAGCAAAGGGCTTCACTCAAACCTACGGGATTGATTATGAAGAAACCTTTTCTCCTGTAGCAGACATTAGAGCTATAAGGATTCTCATAGCCATAACTGCATACTATGACTTTGAGCTATGGCAAATGGACGTCAAAACCGCCTTCCTCAATGGACATCTTTACGAAGAGGTCTATATGGAGCAACCTGAGGGTTTTGTTGATCCAAAATATCCTAACCGTGTGTGCAAGCTCAAGCGTTCCATTTATGGACTTAAGCAAGCATCGAGGCATTGGAATACACGTTTTGATGACGAGATAAAGAAAGTTGGATTTTCTCAGAATCAAGATGAGCCATGTGTATATCAGAAAGCTAGTGGGAGTTATGTCACTTTTCTAATTCTATATGTTGATGACATATTGATCATGGGAAACAATATTCCAATGTTACAAGATGTAAAATCTTATCTTGGAAGATGTTTCGCCATGAAAGATTTAGGAGAAGCTGCATATATTCTTGGAATCAAGATCTATCGAGACAGATCTAGATGATTAATTAGTTTGAGTCAAAGTGCTTACATTGAGAAAATCTTGAAAAGATTTTGTATGGAGAACTCCAAACATGGCGCGATCCCAATGCAAGAAAAGCCTAAATTGAGTAAGTCACAAGGTCTTTGAAACACACACCTTTCGAGAAAAGAGCGCATGCAAAGAATTCCTTATGCTTCAGCTATAGGTTCTATTATGTATGCTATGAGATGTACTCGTCCTGATGTTGCGTTCGTACAGAATGTGACAAGCCGATTTCAACAGAATCCGTGAACTTCACTGGGGCTGCGTGAAAAATATTCTTAATTATTTACGCAATACTAAGGATATGTTTCTGATTTATGGAGGGAAAGATGAACAAGAGCTCAGGGTTTCTTGCTACACGATGTTGGATATCCGATGATGCAGACGACTTAAAATCTCAGACTAGATATGTATTTGTTCTAAATGGAGGTCTTTGTTGATTGGAAAAGCACAAAGCAAAGTATCTTTGCTACTTTATCTACTGAAGCTGAGTATATTGCTGCTTGTGATGCATCAAAAGAGGCTGTATGGATTCGTAAATTCATTTCTGGGTTGAAAATTGTTCCCACAATTGAAGAACCCATAAATACGTATTGTGATAATACTAGAGCCATTACTATAGCTAATGAAAGCGGAATCACTAAAGGTGCTAGACATTCTCGCGCTAAAGTTCATTATCTTCGAGAGACCATTGAAATGGGCGATGTGAAGATATTAAAGGTTCACACAGATGACAATCTAGCTGATCCATTTACGAATGCTTTGGATTTCCCTAAGCATTCTAAATTGAGTAGAGATATAGGTTTGGTACACCTTAGTAGTCTCATGTAAATTGTGTGTTAATTAGTATTTGGATAATTTGGAGTTGTAAGACAGTTATTATTTTTTGATTAATAAAGATACGAGGTATTTGTTATTATATTCATATAATCTGTTATTCCATATTTGTATGTTTAATCCATGAAATGATTTATCATTCTAGATATGTCCATTGTCGGTTAACAATATGAGAATATTGTTATGATAAGGCAAATGTGAGTGTTGGTTATAATTCTAACGAGAATTCGGATTGTTCTCGCCAAACTCATATGTATTTACTAGAGATGCATATTGGATTCCCCAACTTTCAAATACTTACTTTTGGATCCTTGTCATAAGTAAAATATTAAAAATGGTTTGTTATCTTCGTCCTTAGACTTGAGATGCAAGTAATTTCTGTTATGTGTGGATATCATTTTTTGTAAGTATACGCAAAACGCTATCTGAATAAGGTAGTTATAAAAGCTATATTTCGGAGTGATGTGAAGCAGCATCTGTTAGGTTCCCATATTAGTAACACAAGCATCAATAGAAGAAATAGAAAAGAGATAGATCGGTTGAACACACTAACACACTCACGAATACAATATATGAAAGGTTATGCGTAGGAGTGATATTAGAAATGAACAACCAACCTTCAATAGAAGGTTTACAAGAGTATTTATTGGAGGGAACTAGGGCAACACACTAAGTTCTCATCCTTTACTTATTAGGCTTGGGCCAAGGCTTATGGGCCTTCTACATAAGCCTTAACATAATATCAAACATAAAGGCCTAATTAAGCTAACTATTACATATTAATTACTAACACTTGAATTCTAGTTTAGGAGTGATTCCAACAATCTCCCCCTAAGTGTTAGTGATTGATTATATAAATGTTGAAGGTGCAGATGTAATAGTAGGTTTGACGACTTCTGACATTCTTCTTTCTTGTGAGAAGAATTGCCTCGATTCTAACAATCTCCCCAGTGTAGGGAAATTGTTTCCTTTGAAAAGTTCTGCTTTGACGTCATCATATTCTTTGTTCTTAGATCTTTGTTCTTTGTGATGGTAGTGATAGTATTTTGTTTTTGTCTGCATCAGGTCAGCTTCGATGCTCTAGTGTCTCCACGTCTTTCTTCAACATGCTCACACGCTCTTTGACGTTGGATTTTAGTACTGATGAAGTTCTCTTAGTCTTTAAACTTAGTAGATTCTTTGACTTGACGAAGAATCATTCTGACTTTGTGTTGCCTTTTGAGAGAACTTCCATTAGTGATGTTGTTGGTATGAGCATGTGAAGAATCTGCAAGATCATTCTGCTCCAGAGCTTCCATAAGAAGAAAACAAAAGAATTGTTAGTGATAAGTGGATTCCAGCACTTACAAGTTTGAACTTCGAGAGTGTTAACAACATAGTGTGAGAACACAACTCTAATTCTCACAAAGGCTGTTCCTGAACTGGAGTCCCACAAGTGAGATAACGCGATGTACCGAAGTACACCTACAGTTCAGATGAGTCGCTGAGGTACACCGAAGCATCACCTCACTGTAGACCGTTTGAGACACAAAGCGTAATCCACGAGGAGTTACCGAAGTGACCTGCTGTCGGGCTTTTGATGTTGACCCTGGCAGGAGTTTCCATTCAATCACTGAGGATCACAATTGTGAACCTCTCATTAATGTTCTCGACAGATTGCTAAGATCTGTGAAGGACACGATAATGTATCACTTGCGTTCTTATTGTTGAACGACAAGTGGTAAAATGTCAAGTGTACCTAAGAGATCTTTTGATGAATCTCGTGGCTCTAGACTTAATAGTGCGCTTTGGTTTTCCTGAGCGGAGACTAGGGAGAGGGTCTCCTTCTTCAATACCAGCAATCTCTAAGAGAAAGCCGATAGATTATGTAGGGTTCCCTGTGAGAATGAAACAAGCTTCTGTTGAGAGAAACTTGAGTGGCTAAGAAGGTTTAGTGCATGCGTCACTAGGTTCATGACGACTTTTAATCTTCAATACCGGTGTCATCAAGTGACAACCAGTAGCATATGAATTGAACCCGGTGTCTGCCCTAAGTTGAATAATCTGGAAGGCTAGTTCTTTTCACCCTTTTCTTTGCTTTTCTTTTTAATTCTTCAACTCCTTCTTTCTTCGATTCTCATTTTCTCCTTTTTATAATCATACCTAAGGACTTCTAATTCTAACTATTGGTAATGTCCTTGGGTAGATCCATCCGGCTCTGGCAGATCATAGGACGGTTATTCCTAACCTTAATCACCTTATACCTCCATTGCCATAAAACCATTTTCATGAAAATCTCTCAAAGTGGTTATGAGTAAGAAACATTTTAATACCATTGTTGAGAGTTTAAGGTTTTGCAGAAATACTCCCCCTCCACACATGCTTAAGTTTTTTGACGGTAATTTGCATGGTGAGGGAAGAGCGCGCACTTTTTGAATTGATCAACTCAAGATAGACAATCCCCCGCGAGACACGGTTACGTTGAATAGTTAAAGAGATACATTGTCAGCTTTTAGTTGACAACTAGCTCTAATAACTACCTTGAAGGTGTAGACAAACCTCGAAAGGTTGTCAAACCCGTCAAAGTTCATGTCTACCAAGAGTTTCTCGAATGGTACATTCTACTCGGACAAGTCCTTTGCGAGACACGTTTACATCACTAGCGAACTAGCTTGAAATTATTACCCGTCCCGAACAAGTCTTTTCGAGTTACTAACATTTAAGATCTCGTCAATTCATTGGTTAAGTCTGTAGTACATTGATTCATTTGCAATTACACAACATATTTCTTATCACGTAATTTTTCTCCCCCTCAAAAATGGCATATAAATATGTTATTTTTGAAGAAATGTTGAGACTAAATATGACCATTTTGAGTTTTGTGGGAAGATTACTACAAAGAACAATTTGTGAACAAAGTTTTTCAGAAATACTCCCCCTCAACAAGTGATATTAACGGTTGAGGTTTTGAAAATCATAAGGGGAAGTACTTGTTCTTTTGAGCAAAACCTTTTAAAAAATGAAAGGTTTGATAGGTTTTACTCAAAATTAAGAAGCTTTCGCTCCTTTTATAAGGATTGTGGCACTGAAGCATACAACAGGGTCCTTTCATTACAAGAACGGGTTGTACACTGTTATGTGTGCACAAGCCAAAGTCATTAATTAATCACACATCCAAATCAATATAGAAAATGAAACAGTTTTAAGGGGTACCAGGTAGTCTAGCAATATTTCCAGGAATGCGAACAGGGCGTTGATAGCCTGTGAGAGTAATCCTGGGACGACCACCTACGAAGCTCTCCAGAGTTCTGGAACGGGTCCCTTCGTACAACCTTTCATTGATCCAGGTGATGATCCTCTTAACATCCGTCTCTCCGAGAATTCCATCACTTTGGTGACCCAATGCCTTCATGTATCGCCTTCAACCTATAAGCGAGCCAGTCCCGACTTTCTTCAGTGTGTGATCCCCAAACTTATGAAGATCTCTACACGCCATCAGCGTTGCGTTGTAGTTCACTACGGTAAACCACTCCAAACGGTTTGCTGATGAGAGTGTATTGTGGAAGATGGTTGATGTCGGGAAGTTCTAGCTGAGGTCTGGTGAGGTTGACACGTGTCTGATACGATTCAACAGCAAGTTGTTAATCTTCTACACGTTCCTGGATCACTATGCTTCTGATGAAGATGAGCAGGGACTTGATGTATTCACGTTGGATTTCAGTCTAGAAATGTCTCATTCTTCCCTGTACCTTGGCAAGATACAGATCTTTAATGTCGTTGAGAGACAAATTCTGGAAGTCCGCTTCACAGAAATCATAGTCCCTTTCGTCTTGTCTTTTGACCACGATTTTCTTGAGGAAATTGTAGTCCCATTTAGACGAAAGGGCTATGTGCTTAACAGCAACGATCCCTTTATCACTGTGCACTTCATGTTTAGACTTTTGAACCTGGCAGCTCTTGTAGTAGATTCGTCGGCTTTCCGACCAATGGTGAATCCCATACATTGCATCAATGTCATCTTTGTTCCACACTATTAGAAAACATGTGAGTAGCCTTTTCCTCGATGGCTATGCAGTTGGAGTATATGGCTGCTGGGAACGGAAGTGTAAGTGATTTAGCGTATTTATTTGAACCATCGCTGTCGTGTAGAAGAAATTCCAAGTCATTGTTGAAGAAGTAGCGGAATGGAATCTTAGGTTGATCTGGTTGGCCAATCGTTGGTAGAGGTCTAGACCAGTCGGTGTAGTATGGAGCCTTGTCTCTTCTGGTGAAGTCGATGTTTGCCGAGGTTTAGCCAATCAATGTTGTTAGACATGGCTCGTGCTATGTTTTCAAGGTGATATTCAACTTCAATAGCACTTTCTGAGATGTCTTTGAGTAGTTGAAAGGCTTCATTCTTGATGCGTCTCAACTCTGATTTCGTCATCTTCTTCACTCAGAACTTTTCTTGCAGTAACTTAGCATGCTCCAACGTATGACCTTCTACCATATCTTGATCATCAGTTAGAGCGGGAGTAGCATCAACTAGTGTAGAGAACCATTCATACTCTGTGTCATCTTCGTCTAGCCATGAGACGACATCAGCCTTAGGCGTTTTCTTCTTCTTATTTGGCCTAGATGAGGATGCTGGTTGCTTTGATGAAGCGGGAGAGGTGGGTTGTTGTTGGGGCTCAGGGACTTCCTCATCGTCACCACCAGTGTTTTCAAAATAATCACCGGTTTTCTCTGTCTGGGGTGGTGACTCAAAGTCCTGAGGTTTGTCAGCAGAAGAGCGTGGAGGAGATCGTTGTTGAGGTGGAGTCCTTTGGGGTGGAGGTGGCATGGAGGATGATTCACCAGTTTTCTTCGGGCGTTTAGGCTATTTATCTTTTTCTTTATCCTTATCATCATCGTCTCTTGGACGCTTAGGCCTTTCAGCTTGCTCCTTGCATGAAGTCTTGAGTTGATATTCCAGTAATGCCTCAAGAAGTTTACCTTCGTCAGAGGTGAATGTTGCAGATCATTTACCCATTTGTAGCACCAGCTTGGAAATCAACTCTACATCAGAGACAACTGCAGGCTTCATTGGATTGATCATCATTGTAACCGGAGTGGATTGCATTGTTTGCTTGACCAATTTCATGATATTTGGATAGAGTTGTCTGGTAAACATCTCCCTTGTAACTCCAGGAACGGTGTCGAGAAGGAACTTGTGAGTATATCCCTTGATCATCTCGTTCATTTCCCCTTGAAGATCACGTTGCATGAGCTTCTGGACGTACTCCCTTTCATTAGACATCTTGTCTATCTCGGCATGAAGAAAATTGATGTTGTCAGCGAGTTGATTTAGCTTTCTGTTGAGCGCATCTTTCTTCCTAACTTACTTGACAGCTTTAACGATCCTTGTTTTAGCTCGGGATAGACAAGAGTCTGTTGGTTTCTTCACAGATTTGGATGTGGATCTGGTTGTGCCTTTGGATGGTGGAGGTGAAGAGTGAGAAGACGAGTCTGATGATGAGGAGTTGTGAGTTGGCTCTGTGTCCTTTGGTGGCTCAGAAGTTTCCTCCTTGGAGCGTGCGGGACTGTCTAGAAGAAAAGTATCATAATCAAGATCATCATCATCTCCATACTTAGCCGTTTCATAAGCCTTAGGATCATCACCAGAAGTTTTCTCAGTCTTTTCCGTGTCAGGTTCCTTTATGTCAAAGTTGATGGAATCCTCAATCTGCCTTTGTTGTTGTTCGTGGGTGGTGGTGGTACCAGTTCCCTTATCGGGTTGATTAACCGCATCGGAAACTAGTGTGGCTTGAGTTCCACCACTTGATCCTCCAGGACCACGAGTTTGATCCTTTACGAATTCATCGGAAAGATATTTGAGTCCGAGGTTCTTCAACTTATTTCGATAGTCTTTTTCTTCATCAAATGGTTCTTCTTCAGAACTATCCTTATCATGCTCAAGTACAAGAGTTTTCACTTTTCCTATATCAGCTATTGGACTGGGAGGTTTAGCTACTGTTGGAGTGTCATCGATTGTAGTTTCAGAGTAGGTGACCTCTTCGTCTGATTCAGTTTCCTTAGAGCTTTCATCCAATAGCTTTCATTGCGGTTCAGGCTCGGGAATAGGAATGGCTTCCTTAGAGGGAATTTTCCTTTTGAGGGTATGTGTTCTCTTCGGAAACTTACGCTGACTCTCAGTGCTTGTAACACTTCCTGCGCTGCCTCTCCTGGTTTTCCTAGTAGGTGTACCAGAGGACTTGTCATCAAGGAATCCTACTTTGTCTTCATCAACCGCTACCAGATACCTTTTTTATGAATAGAGTTGTTTGACTGCATCGGTTAGAAGGTGATCTAGCAACACTGCACCCTGTTTCTTTGTTGTAGATTCCTTAAATCTGACTGTGAGTGTACGCTCATACAACATGGAGTGATTGTTGGGGTCATTGGTTCTCAAGGGGATATCAGGGTTATACCCTAGAGCTCTTTGAATAAGTAATTTTGTATATCTGATGTATGGGATCTTGGAGCCAAGCCTTTTGAGGAATGACATCATGTCGTCCCATATCAGAGCTTCAACTTCAATATGTTTCATGTTGACCAAAGCCCAAAAGATCTGTAGTTCCATGAGCTTGGGATGCTCATAGCCACTATCACGTCCAGAAACAGATTTGGTGATGATAATGTAGAGGGTTCTCCATGGCTGAGGAATATTCTTAAGATCCACGTATGAATGCTTTGTGATTACTCCTGAAGCTTCGTCATAACCAATGTCGATAATGAACTGCAGAACAACCTCTTCAGTTGGTGTGGCAGTGTATTCGGTTGGCTCGATGACAGGTATAAGAAGAACAGCCCTTAAGTCTGCCGGTGTGATGGTGACTTGTTTGTGGTTGAGCATCACCGTCACAGCATTTTGACCTTTGATCTTTCGCATTGTATGCCAGAACTGGTGAATGTAGATCTCCGGCACTGTAGCAGAATTGGTGAGCATGTTCTGATAAGGGTGATTCTTCAGGATGTCCACAGCTATTAAACAAGAAGACTCTGCGAGTGAGACTATCAAAATCAACACGAAGGTTGTTCTTTCCTATCTTCATCGGATAGCCATTAGGGAAGATATCTTCAACGGTGAAAACGTTTGGTGCTTCCATGTTTTGCATTTGAGCGTCCATGTCGTGATCTGAAAGATATTTAGCCAAAAGAACCAACATATCGAAAGACATTACGTTAGTCAACAGATGGTTTTATTGTCTAATTATAGAATGAGATATGTCGATGATTGTTACGAGTCCAATGTCATTTGTTAGTCCAATAGTCCAAAGACGTCATGAAAAGTTTCGTGAGTTGATTAATTTCAAGTTTTAAAGTCTATGTTTTCACTTATTTTTCATAACTTATTAAACATTTAAGCTTATTAGTGACATTATTGGTTTCGTGGCGTTATGATTTATTTATTTACAAGTTTGCACGCGTAACAATTCACAATTAAGGTTAAAACTAGGCTTAGGCGTAGAAATGGCAAGCTTATGCGTAAACAGGAGCGATTATACGCGTAAACGTAAGCTTATGCGTAGGTTCTTGACTTACGCGTAAGATATTACGGGTAGGAAAAGAGGGCCTTATGCGTAGAGCTTACGCGTGGCGTATATGGAACCTTACGCGTATGGCTTACTCGTAAGAGTGAACCTTATGCGTAGAGGTTACTGTTTACGCATATCCTTCACAGGATACGCGTAGTCCCCAATGTAGAACCTTACGCGTAAACGTTACGCGTAAGATTTCTCTTACGCATAACATGCTACGCGTAAGGTGATCCTTATGCGTAGATGGCAAGTAACCTTGATTCTGAGTTATACACACGTTGAAACCTGAAATAAATTCATCATAGCACTAACATTATCATCAATATCCAAACCTTTTCAGGTCTAATTCAGTTAAGCGTAAAAAACTGGTTACGCGTAAAAACTTAAAAACCCTAAAGCCTAAGAATTACGAGTAAGTTATCTAGCCATAGGAAATGCACCAAAATTGTTCTGTAAGGTCTAAGAAGCATAGTGAGTTGTTCTATCCAAGTTATAACATCAATATCAACGCCAATAAAAAATACCCAATTCTTAAGAACATAAACCCTAATTTCCAATTAAAGAGCAATTAGTGTTTCTGGGTTGATTCCAAGCATGATTATGGTCAATTAACCTTGTAAACAACATCATATGACTGTCCTTTTAACCAAAACCATTCACAATTGAAAAGCCCCAAACTTACGCATGAACCTTAAATTCCAAGTTTAACCATGTTAGCCTTAATACTTTTTATTAGAAGTGATGGTCATTCACATTTAGGAACTTTATATCGTGTGTTAGACATCGTGATAGAATAGTCAACGGGCTCGTGGATTGGACTAAGCTAAATGGGTACTAGTTATGATAAGCTTGCCTTATATCGAATCCAACCCATGTCCAAGCCCACGAAAGCCCATAGAAAGCCTTTTAGGGCATCATATTACTTGCACTATAAATACACCTCAAATGAGTCATTTGAGGTGTGTGCTTGAGTGTGTGTGTGTGTGTGTGTTTTCTTTGGAGCAATACAACTTATTGTGTTCATCTCTCTCTCACAACATACACGGTTTTATAAACATCAAGTCACCATCTTTCTTATCTTTTCTTCTTCATCTTGTACGCCTTATGTTTGTGTTTGGGTTGAACGTGTTCTACGCGTAGCGTGGTTTCACGTGGTGATACTTGTGTTTGTTAAGTGGGTTTGTGATAAGGTTGATATATCTAAGGTCCTACAAGTGGTATAGAGCCATGGTTATATTGTGTTGATTTATGTTGGTTTTACACATGTTTTTAACTGTTTTTGTGCTATGTTTTGTGGTCGGAAATTTTTTTTTTCTGATTTGTGGGTAAAACAGTTTTATGCATGTTTTGATATCCTTATTTTGGTCTAAACAAAAAGTCATCTATTATCATTTGTTAACTGTCTTGGTTTATAACTGGTCCAAACAGTATCAATCTTTAGACTTTTTTGTTACCATATCGTGAATAATATTGTGGTCAAACTTTGGTCAAGCATCATCTTTTCATGGTTAAAAGACAAAAAGAAACAGTTTTTATGCTGTTTCTGGGTTTTATATGAAGACTGGTCGGATATTTTGGTCGGAAAAACTCGCCGAAAAAGTCAAAGGGTCAAAACCCTTTTTCTACGCATAAGGGGAATCTACAGAGGTGTTACGCGTAGCTGTGAAGTTACGCGTAAGAAATTTTACGCGTATGTCTTTACGCATAAGACTTGGCTTACACGTAAGACTCAGGGTTACGCATAACTTAAATGTTTACGCATAAGGCAAGATGTTACGCCAAAGAACCGAAAAGAAAAAAATAATTATGCGTAAAAACAACATGACCAAGACCAAGACCACAACCAAATACCATATACCAAAAGAAAAACATCTCGACTTCAGTCTCATGAACCTCATCAGTCCGCAAGTTCCAAATCCAAAACTTTACCTACATCTAGACTCATCAAAGGACCCTTACCATCACTCCCCAACTCACATCTATTCATTTGATAAATCTCAGATTCGACTCAATTTTGTTGCAAACTTTATAGATTGTTTCAATTGACTCATCATCCTCACGGATCTGTGATAATATCCGAATCTTTCAAGAAAGATTATAACAAGTATGTTATACTCGTTTAACATAAAAAACAAATATAAAAACGAAACAACATATCATTAAACCTACCCGAGACCCATAGGATCTTGAAGTCATCTTCTTGACTCGAACCATAATGATAATATTATGTTAAAGGTGCGGTTGAGATATGATTTGTGTGAGATGATGTAAGACTGAGATGCGTATTTGTGATATGAGTTGGGAAGAGAAACAGATATGTGAGATACATATTTGTGGTAGGCGTATGATTGTGAGAGTGTTAGGTTAAAGTTAGTTTTAACCTAAACTTTTATAACTGGTTATGAGAGTTTGTATGGTTCGTGGGTTTTGCTTTGGACTTGGGCTTTCTCCTATTGATTGATTATGGGCCTCGTCTAGTGTCATGCACTTGGGCTTCTGTTCATGAAGTGGATTTGGACTGATAAGTGTTTGTGTCACCTGGATTTTGTTAAGTAAAATCATTTTGATTCAAATTGTGACACTTGGTGATATATTCGGATATGATTGAATTGGATAAGAGTGGTATTCTTTTTGGTATGCTAAAATTTCATGGAGGGATACAATAATTCACGGCTTGCGCGAAATCTGAAAAAAATGGCTACGAAGCTTTTGTACGGTATTATTGATGCGGAATTGAAGTAAAATTTCACGGGTGGACTTCTTTATCTTTGAGACGATGGTTGGTTGGATGCATGTCTCAAGATAACTTGTTGGAGCACATTATGAAAGTTGAAAATCTGGTTGTAACTGGTAAGGAGTTACGTTGTAGTGCTCACAGTGTGTAACCATCACTTTAAGGAGTTACGTTGTTGTGCTAAGTGTCACACAGCGTTGTGGATTGTTCAAAAATTTTGAACAAGCAGTAAGTCACAAGTTGGGATGTTTACTTCCTTTTCAAGTTAGTCGTATCGGGCTATCTCCATATGTGGTCATTACTATTAGCCGGTGAATTCAAAGGAGGTTCGATTAAAGGTTGGTTAGAGAAAATTATTGAGAGTATATTTTTACAACATATTCTTACAGAATTTTGATCAAGCTATGATGTTAATATTGCATCAAGAAGGTAATACGGTATGTACGCAACATTATGATGATTCTGATAGCTCGCAACCATCAGGAGGGAGAAGTTGGTATTTCATCTTCCGTGATTGGATTACGAAGGGATTTTTGCTTAAGACTGAAGAAGGAGAAGTAGTGTGGTGTACATCGGGGCTTTTTACCAACTTGGATGCAATACTAAGTGAGTTATGTTGTTATGATGTTCCTAGAACGACAACCATTGGACGTTCAAGAGTTTACTTTCTCCGCTGCGTGTATGAAGATTAAAGGCGTGTTGGAAGAGTGTTGTCGGTTCAGGAGGGAGCAAAAAAAGAAAAAAGGCTCACTAGTTAGGAGGGAGTAATAACCTAACTAGACCGTTACAGTTGAAGTTCAGAGCTACAAGAAGATCAAATGCCGAGGTCATCGGAAAGGAGAACTTCAAGTTTGCCTCAGTATCTAGACTACAGAGACTCTGCGCTTCAAGAAAGTCAACATTGTTCATTACTATTGTAATTTACTTTGTTTTGTATTTATAGGTCTCATTGTAACCATTCACGTGTGACGCTATCTTGGAGGAAGATTGTTAGCCTCGCTTTTTATAAAGATAACGTCACTTACGTGAATTGGACTAGACGCGTAGTATACTTTGCCCTTAGGGACTAGTATCGTTTAAGTGGCAAAGATAGGGCCTATACATACCCCTCATGACTCTCCATGAGGGGTAAGGTGAATCATTTGGCTAGTTATATTGTGTATTTAATTTTAATAAAGTCTTTGTTTTCTCCTCCCTCTCTCTACTTTCTCTCACTAGAAAGGATGATGTTCTTCATCTACTTTCACCAACCAAGACCTCCAAACCACATAAATCTTTATGTTAATCGGTCCTAACAAGTACTAGAAAGCACCTCTAGGAGCAGCAGACTAAAGCCTAAGAGCAATACAAGGAACAATAGAGTCTCGACTGCCTCTAGGAGTAGTAGCTTGAATAAAGAGAAGAAAGTAGAAGAACACCCTAGGAATTTACCGCTTTTGAATAAGAAAGACATTTCATCTGAATGTACTGAACCTATGAAACTTGCTAAGTCTAATGCATGTGCTGAATCTCTTTGTTTAACTTGCAAGAAATCTTTAATTAATGTTCAAGATGATTGTGTTTCTAAGAATGTGAATGATAAGCCCTTTAAGAAGAACGTTCCAAAGAGATCTTACGCTAAACGAGTAGGAAGACTAGTTGCAAAACTTAGGCTTTTCACTACTGACAAGAACCATAATGTTTACTTTAGGGATGATATTTGGAAACCCACAGGTAGAACTTTCACACTCCAGAATGGTAAAATGAGTGATAAACCAGAATTCCATGTAGAAAACCTCTTTGAGTGTGATCAGGATTTTACCTCTAACCCAAAGGAAATAAAATCAAAACGGTTTCCACAATATTCTTTTCTCATTCTTGGCAGGTTATCGAAATATGTCTTTGGATCGTCGACTCGGGTTGCTCCAAGCACATGACCGGGAATCTGAAGCTGTTGATCAATTTCGTCTGGAAATTCATGGGAACCGTACGTTTCGGAAATGATCATGTAGCAGCTATCATGGGTTATGGAGATCTACCTTTTGGAAATTATTTGATCACTCGGGTTTACTATGTCGAAGGGTTGGGACACAATTTGTTTTCAGTCGGGCAGTTCTGTGATGCAGATTTAGAGGTTGCTTTTAGGATAAATGCTTGCTTTGTTAGAAACTTGGATGGCACTGATCTCTTAACTGGGAATCGTGATACAAACTTGTATGCTATCGACATCAATCAAATGGCCTCTTCATCACCAATATGTCTTATGACACGAGCATCTGGAACACAGTCCTGGTTGTGGCATAGAAGGTTATCCCATCTCAATTTTGACACCATCAACAAAATTGCCAAAGACAACATCGTCAACGGACTTCCAAAGTTCAAATACACCAAGGATCACTTACGTCCATCATGCGAACAAGGAAAAAGCAAAAGAGCATCATATAAACCCAAATCTGTACCTAGTTCGGAAGCAAAGTTGCATATGTTGCACATGGACTTATGTGGCCCTATGAGAGTTGAAAGCATTAATGGGAAAAAGTATATTCTTGTTATCGTAGATGATTATTCGAGATATACATGGGTTAGGTTTCTGAGATCAAAAGACGAAGCACCAGGCATCATCATCACCTTTATGAAACGTATTCAAGTACTTCTTCAAACTCCAGTAAGGGTTGTAAGAACAAACAACGACCTGAATTCACTAATCGGAGTTAAGAACTTATTTTGAAGATGTTGGAATCACACATCGACATCGTTGTTAGTACTCCACAGCAAAATGGGGTAGTTGAAAGAAGAAATAGTACTCTTGTGGAAGCTGCTCGCACAATGCTAATCTATTCTAGTGCACCATTATTTCTATGGGTTGATGCTGTTGCCACTGCTTGTTTCACTCAAAACCGATCCCTTATCCATCCAAGATTCAATAAAACCCCATATGAGCTTGTGAACAACAGAAAATTGGATATCTCTTACTTTCACGTATTTGGCGCTTTGTGCTATCCTATGAATGAAAGAAGATCTGGGAAAACTAAAAGCAAAAGGTGATATTGGAATCTTCATTGGATATTCAGATAACTCGAGGGCATTAGGGTGTATAACAGGATAACTAGGAGGATCATGGAGACGATGAATGTGAAATTTGATGAACTTTCACATATGGCTTCTGAGAGACTCGCTCTAGAACCCGCACTAAACCCGCAGACTTCTGGACACATCATTTCAGGACTCGTACCTCAAAGAGCTCAATTAACTTCGTTTGACAATCCTAAAGAACAAGAATGGGAGAATTTCTTCGAGTTAATGTTCGATGAATACTATGGTGGAACTTCGACAAATGCATCAAACCATCATTCCGCTGCACCCGCTCAAAATCATCCACCACCACCAACAGAAGATGAATCTACAACGGTCAAAACCAATGCACCAACTCCATCAACATCATCTACATCTACTCCAGTTCTTGCACCCGTTCTACCAGCAGTTGATGAGCAAAACCAAAACCAGAACGATGCAACGTTAGATGAAGACTTATTTGAAAACCCGTTTGCTACGGAATCATCTGAATCTTCTTCAAGCTTACGAGAACCATCTAACTCGCATACGTATAACCAACGGTATCCTTCTACTCTGAAGTGGACAAAAGACCACCCAATTGAACAAGTTATTGGTGAACCTTCAAGGCCAATTCAGACGAGACGTCAACTTGCCACCGATTGCGACTTATGCATTTACCTTTGCTCAATTAGCAATATAGAGCCAAAGAACATTCGCGAGGCAATGGCAGATCCCGCATGGATAGAAGCGATGCAGGAGGAACTTCTCCAATACCGTCTACATGACTCTTGGGAAATGGTTCCAAGACCAATTGACGTTCGCGTCATTGATCTTAAATGGTTATGGAAGAACAAAAGGGATGAAGAGATGACTGTCATTCGCAACAAAGCTCGTCTTGTGGCCAAAGGATACAGACAAGAGGAAGGGATAGACTTTGAAGAGTCGTTCGCGCCGGTAGCCAGACTTGAAGCAGTCAGGATATTCTTAGCCTATGCAGCTCACAAAAACATCACAGTTTATCGGATGGACATTAAGACCGCGTTCTTGAATGGAACTCTGAAAGAAGAAGTGTACGTGAGTAAGCCAGAAGGCTTCATAGACATGGAACATCCAGACTACGTCTACAAACTGAAAAAGGCAATCTATGGTTTAAAACAAGCTCCGAGAGCGTGGTATGACGAACTGTCCTCTTTCCTTATCCAAAAAAATTTCACCAAAGGAACAGTTGATCCTACCTTGTTTACACAAAAATGCAAAAATGACATTTTGATTGTTCAGATTTACGTGGACGACATCATCAATCCCCACGTGGTTTCGAAAATCTCATGAAAAGAAAATTTGAAATGTCCATGATGGGGGAACTAAAATTCTTTCTTGGTTTACAAATTCATCAATCCCCATGTGGAATTTTTATAAATCAAGCTAAATATACGACTGAGATTTTGAAAAATCATGGTATGGATAATTGTGATTCTGTCGGAACACCAATGGTAACTTCACCAAAAATTGGAGCCGATTTGTTTGGGAAACCTATTGATCCGAAGAAATATCGGAGCATGATTGGTTCTCTCATGTACCTCACTGCTAGTCGACCATATATTCATTTTGCTGTTTGCTTATTAGCACGGTTTCAGGCAAAGCCTACCGAACTGCACCTCAAAGAGGTTAAAAGGATCTTTCGGTACCCGAAGACATCCATTCACATGGGACTTTGGTATCTGAAGGAATCCGGATTTGATCTAATTGCCTTTTCAGATGCGGACCACGCAGGTGATCAAGTTACAGCAAAAGTACATCTGGAGGAGCACAATTTTTGGGTGAAAAGTTAGTAAGCTGGTCTTCAAAGAAACAAGATTGCCCTGCACTTTCAACCGCTGAGTATGTGTCTCTATATGCGTGTTGTGCTCAAGTTCTATGGATGAGAACACAACTCACAGATTATGGCTTTACTTTCGATAAAATACCTATGTATTGTGACTCGAAAAGTGCCATAGCCATATCATGCAATCTGTTCATCACTCAAAGACTAAGCATATCCGTGTCCGCTATCACTTCATCAAAGAGTACGTCGAAAATGGTACTGTTGAATTATTCTTTGTGAAGACAGATTACCAAATCGCCGATCTATTTACTAAAGCCCTTCCAAAAGAAAGGTTTGACGAGTTAGTTCGACGAATTGGAATGCGAAGCCTAACCCCTGAGGAGTTAGAACGTCTTCTCGAATCTTCTTGAAAATGATTTTGCAAAAAGCTTCGCTGTAAATATTTTTGAAAAACAAAATACAAAATTTGAAAAACCAACAAAAGCAAAATATAAAAATATAAAACTTTCAAAAATACAAAAAAAATATAAATTCAAAAATCCAAAAATATTCTTTTCACGACATGTCTCTCGTATAATCGATATTCTGTACGTTTCTAGAAATGTCATTCAACAATGATACGGGTATGTACAGATGCTTGAGCGAGAGTTCTTTAATGTTTTTCAAAACATTTCGTTTCTCAAAATTTCTCAAAATAATGGCTTTCGTATACTCCAGTACGAAACTCGGACTAAAATGATGACTTTTGATTATTTTTCAAATCAAAACTCGTGCTTTTATGGAAAAAATCAAAGTGTACACTTCAGTGCACTACATTTAAAAATGGTGAGAAATCATCATCATCTTGAGCACCTTTTCAAGATTGTTCAAAAAGATTTTCAAAATCTTTCAAAATATTTTGTGCTCAAGATAACTCCCTCTAAAACCCTTTAATTGATTATGCTTTATTAAAGGGGGAGCATAAAACAAAAATGTTCCAAATTCATGCTTAAATCAAATCCGTTTGTCTCCCCAAAAGATTCTAAAATGTTGTTTAATCCCTTGATATAAAAAATATCACGAATATGCTATTTTTGAGGTGGAGGAGACGTGATTATAATGTGATCAAAAAGTTTTAATGATCGTTGTTTGAATCTCAAAATGAGCTCGAATCAGACGGAACCAATGAATTGACGGGAATCAAAGTCAGTAAATGTACCATCTCGAGAAACTTGTGATAGATATGCACCTTCATGGGTCTAACCTCCTTTTCAAGGAGTGTTTACAACTTCAAGTTAGTTATTAGAGCTAGTTGTCACCTAAAAACTGACAATGGAACTCTTTAACTAGGCAACGTAACCGTGTCTCGTGGGGAATTGTCTATCATGAGCCGATCAATTCAAAAAAATACGAACTCTACCCTTTATGTGCAGATTTCTGTCAAAACTTATAAGCACATATGAAGGGGGAGTGTTTCTGAAAGTATAAAACTCTTGGAGTATTTCAAACATGTTTTCTATCATAAACACTCTGTGAGATTTTCAAGAAAAATGGTTTTATGGCAACATGGGATAGTCATGGAGTTATAAGGTGACTAAGGATAGGAAATTCGTCCTATGATCCTTGAGAGCCGGAGGGATCTAACCAAGGACATCACAAATAGTTAGTATTAGAAGTCCTTAGGAATGATTGAAAAAAGGAGTAATGTGAGAAAGGAGAAAGAAGGGGTTGAAGAATTAAAAAGAAATGTAATGAAAAAGGGTGAAAAGAAATAGCCCTCCATATTCAACCTTAGGGCAGAAACCGGGTTCAATTCATCTGCTACTGGTTGTCACTTAGATGACACTGGTATTGAAGACAAAGACGTCATGGACCCAGTGACGCATTGCACTAAACCTTCTAGCCACTCAATTCCTCTTAAAAGGATTTGTTTCATTCTCACTGGGAACCCTACATAATCTATCGACTTTCTCTTAGAGATGGTTGGTATTGAAGAAGGAGACCCTCTCCCTAGTCTTCGCTCAGGAAAACCAAAATGCACTAATTGAGTCTAGAGCCACGAGATTCATCAAAAGATCTCATAGGAACACATGACATTTCATCGCTTGTTGTTCAACAATAAGGGCACAAGTGATACATTCTAGAGTCCTACGCAGATCTTAGCAATCTGCCAGAACATTTATGAGAAGATTCACATTTGTGATCTTCAGTGATTGAATGGAAACTCCTACCAGGGTCAACATCAAGCAGCCCTGACAGCAGGTCACTTCGGTAACTCCCCGTGGATTACGCTTAGTGTGTCTCAAACGGTCTACAGTCGTGGGGTGATGCTTCGGTGTACCTCAGCGACTCATCTGAACCGTAGATGTACTTCGGTACATCGCATTATCTCACTTGTGGGACTCCGGTTCAGGAACGGCCTTTGTGAGAATTAGAGACGTGTTTTCACACTATGCTATTAACACCCTCGAAATTCAAACTTGTAAGCACCGGAATCCGCTTATTACTAACGTGTGTTTATGTTTTCTTCTTATGGAAGCTCCGGAGCGGATTGATCGTGCAGACTATCCACATGCTCATACCAACAACACATGAAAGTTCTCATCAAAATCAAAGGCTACACAAAGTTAAAGATGATTCTTCGTCAATGTTAAAGAATCTACGAAGTTTAATGACTCGAGAACTACATCATTGGTAACCAAAAGTCAAATAGAAGTGTGAGCATGGTGGAGAAAGATGTGGAGACACCAAACCAACGAAGTTGACAATGGCAGACAACCACATTATCTGATCACAAAGCATGAAGGAATAAAGATTCGAGACTATTCTATATCTAGACACAAATTCAAGCTCGAGAAAAGTAAAGACCTAATCAAATGGAGCATAATTTGAATGACCACCCCTTAGGGGGAGATTGTTAGCCTTAATAGTTTTTATTAGAAGTGATGGTCATTCACATTTAGGAACTTTATATCGTGTGTTAGACATCGTGATAGAATAGTCAACGGGCTCGTGGATTGGACTAAGCTAAATGGGTACTAGTTATGATAAGCTTGCCTTATATCCAATCCAACCCATGTCCAAGCCCACGAAAGCCCATAGAAAGCCTTTTAGGGCATCATGTTACTTGTACTATAAATACACCTCAAATGAGTCATTTGAGGTGTGTGCTTGAGTGTGTGTGTGTGTGTTTTCTTTGGAGGAATACAACTTATTGTGTTCATCTCTCTCTCACAACATACACGGTTTTATAAACATCAAGTCACCATCTTTCTTATCTTTTCTTCTTCATCTTGTACGCCTTATGTTTGTGTTTGGGTTGAACGTGTTCTATGCGTAGCGTGGTTTCACGTGGTGATACTTGTGTTTGTTAAGTGGGTTTGTGATAAGGTTGATATATCTAAGGTCCTACAAACCAATTAGAGTTTCTGGGTGAGTTTAAGTGATAAAAATGGTATCATTATGGTTAAACAAACATTTTGACATTACCATTTTAACCATAAACACACACACTTGATTATGTGTTCATACGCTTATGCGTAGAACACAAAATCACACATAGATGAAAATCTAACTGTTGGTTTTTGAAACGATTTAAAACCCTTGTTTGTTTTAACACAAAGATTGATGAACTACTTACAGAATAAGGATCAAAAACACGGATTTGAAGGATGAGTTTTACACGTAGGATTTTGGTGGTTGGAAAGTAAATGAGGTGAATTAAATGTGGAAGGGATATTTTGTTTAAAAATTTTTAGGCTTTTGACAGTTTTAGTCCCTTCACTTTAAACATTTACAACCAATACCCATAATTTCCATTTTGGTTATCAAACGAAGGATATTTGGAAAGAAACTTGACGACACTCCTCCTTGACTTAAGAAATAATGAAATTTTGTAAATTTTACTCCGAGGAGTGTTAGTAAACCAGAACCATTATAAAAGAAACAACCGGGATGAGGTAACATGCAAGTACATGGTTTTATGAAACCGAAAAATATTTGCTTTCTCCCCCTCAACACTTGATCGAAAAAATACTGAATTTTGAAAGAATAGAGTGTTGACGGAAGATTTGTACTTGCCATGTTAAGAGAGATATAGATAGAAGAATATTTTTGTTATTCTATCAGATTTTATATTTTTGTATTTTGTTTTTGAAAAAATATTTACAAAAGAGGTTTTGGTGTTTGACTGGTTTTAAGAATGTTTTAAGAGTTCATCCAGTTCCTCTTGAGTCAAACACCGCATACCAATCCGGTGGACCAACTCATTAAACCTAGCAGGAGCAAAGGCTTTGGTGAGGAGATATGCCAATTGGTATTCTGTACCCACAAAGTATAATTCAACAGTACCCTGTTCCATGTGGTCCTTGATGAAATGATATTGAAGATCGATATTCTTTGATTTCGAATGTTGAATAGAGTTTCACGAGATAGCAATAGCACTCCGATTGTCGCAGTACATCGGGATTCTGTCAAATACGTAACCATAGTCTTTGAGTTGTGTTCTCATCCAAATGACTTGAGCACAACACGCCGACATGGCTACATATTCTGCTTTTGTTGAGGACAGCGATGTACAATCCTGCTTCTTCGATTGCCATGACACCAGTTTATCACCAAGAAATTGTAATGCTCCTGAAGTACTTTTCCGTGAATCTAAACATCCTGCGTGATCAGCGTCTGAAAAAGCTATTAGTTCAAAACCAGAATCCTTTGGATACCAGATCCCCAAATTAATGGTTCCCTTGATGTATCGGAGGATTCTTTTAGCCTCAGAGAGGTGGGTTTCAGTTGGTCTCGACTGATAACGGGAGCAGAGATATACGGCAAAAACAATATCAGGTCTGCTAGCTGTTAGATACATGAGAGACCCAATGATACTTCGGTATTTGGTAGGGTCCACCAATTTCCCATGTAAATCAGCGTCTAGCTTCTTGGTATGAGCCATTGGTGTGGCATAGGTGTCACAGTTTTGCATTCCAAATTTGTTCAATAGTTCAAGGGCATATTTGGACTGACTCAAGAAAATACCACGGGGTGATTGATGAACTTGCAGTCCTAGAAAGAACGTAAGTTCACCCATCATGGACATTTCAAAATATTTCTTCATTAGTTTTGCAAAAGCGATTGAGTACTTTTTATGTGTTGACCCAAAAATGATGTCATCCACGTAAATTTGAACAATTAAGATGTGTGCCCCGTGATATTGTATGAAAAGAGTTGGGTCGACCGAACCTTTGGTAAAATTATTGGCAATGAGGAAGGATGATAACTTATCGTACCACGCCTGAGGGGCTTGTTTGAGTCCGTACAGAGCTTTGTTCAGTTTGTAGACATGGTTCGGGAACTCGGGATCAACGAATCCTTCTGGCTGGCTGACATAAACTGTTTCTTTCAGTTGCCCATTCTGAAAAGCAGTTTTGGCGTCCATTTGAAAGACCGTTATATTCATATGAGCCGCGAACGCGAGAAAGATCCTAACAGCCTCAAGACGAGCAACCGGAGAAAATGATTCTTCAAATTCAATACCCTCTTCCTGTCTATAACCCTTAGCCACCAGACGTGACTTGTTTCTGATTACGTTCCCTTCTGCATCCAATTTGTTCTTCCAAATCCATTTGAGACCAATGACGTAGACCCCTGTTGGTCTTTCAACCAGTTCCCATACTTTAAGACGTTTGAATTGGTTGAGTTCTTCTTGCATGGATTCAATCCAGTTGTCCTTTGTCATTGCATCTTTAATGTTTTTAGGCTCAGATTGGCAAACAGTGAGTGCATAAATGCAATGTTCACCATCTGTGTGAAGACGTTGTCTCGTTACGACTGGTTGATTCGGGTTACCAATAATATTCTCAAGAGGATGGTCTTTTGTCCAACGATGTGTAGAGGGTTGATGTTGGTATACATTGTGCAGATTTTGAGGATTCAAATGGCTTGTAGATGATTTCGCAACATCAGGTGCAGCAGTTTCATTGGCAAACGGGTTAAAGAACGCATTTGGATCAAAATCTGCAGGTGGGGGTACTTCATTAAGAACATCATCAGCTGGTTCAGCGTCGTTGGATGCAGTTTGTTCAACTGTTGTTGTAGAGTCTACTAGTGGTGCTTCTTCAACCGTAGTTGTTGTAACAGGTGTATCAGGTATTGGAATAAGATCAGGTTGAGCAGCGGAAACATCGGATACACCTGGAGCACGTTCATCAATGTCATCACTAAACAGCGGAGCAAATAGCTTTTCCATTTGTTGACGAGTAAGCTGGGGGCTTGGTTCAGCTGATGATGGGGTTTGAGGGAAGTTTAAACGGTTGTGACTGGGTTCCAAGCTGTTATGCTCAGAAGCCATTTCAGTAAGCTCATCAAAATTAGCATGAATCGTTTCCATAACCTGCTTTGTACGACGATTCCAGATCCGGTAACCTTTAGAATTCTCACAGTATCCAATAAAGACTCCAATATCAGCTTTGGCTTTGAGCTTTCCAAAGTCATCACGATCATTATTTGGGTAGCAAAGGGATCCAAATACATGAACATGTTTGAGATTCGGTTTTCTGTTGTGGATAAGCTCAAAAGGTGTTTTGTTGTGGCGTTTTGTAATCATTGATCAGTTTTGAGTGTAGCATGCAGTTGATATAGCTTCTGCCCATAAGTAATCCGGAAGTTTAGCATTGATTAACATTGTTCTTGCAGCTTCCACTAACGTACGGTTTCGTCTTTCAACAACTCCGTTTTGTTCTGGTGTACGTGCAATAGATGTCTGATGCTCAATTCCCACTCTCTCATAAAATTCTTGAAGAGTTTGGTTCACAAATTCAGTTCCTTTATATGTTCTTATTTGACAGATGGTGTTCCCGAGCTGAACTTGAATTTTCGTGAGAAAGTTGATGATCATCTGTGGACCTTGATCTTTGCTTCGAAGAAAGTAGACCCAAGTCCATCGTGAGTAGTCATCGACAATTACCAAGATGTAGCGTTTACCATTAATCGTTTGCACGCGTATCGGGCCACACAAATCCATGTGAAGAAGATGAAGCACATGCTGAGAGCTGTGTTCCACCTTTGAAGGAAAATGAGCACGAGTGCTTTTCCCTTGTTCACAAGCAGAGCAAAGGTGATCTTTAGAATACCGGAATCTCGGGAGACCTTCAACAAGTTTGTGTCGAGCAAGGTTGGTGATGGTTTGAAAGTTTAAATGTGAGAGACGACGGTGCCATAGCCAAGATTTTGTTGATGTTGCCTTTGAAAGTAGACAGATGGGAGATGAAGCAACCATGTCTTTTATTGAGATTGTGTACAGACTAGAATTGCGAGAGCCAGACATAAGATCGTTTCCTTGTAGATCACGAATGAAACAAGTTTTCTCCCGAATAGCAACCTCCAAGTCTCCATCACAGAATTGACCGACTAAAAAGAGATTGTGACCGAGGCCTAACACATAATAAACCCTGCTAATTTTGATATTGCCATTGATATAATCTTCGTAGCCCATGATGGCTGCGAAGTGATCATTCCATAATCTGACAGTGCCAATGAACTTTGCAATAAAGTTTGATAACAGTTTAAGATTTCCTGTCATGTGTCGGGAACATCGGCTATCAACAATCCAAAGGATGATCTGTATCACCTGCATTACACACAGACGACACAGATGGAATAGAAGTAGATGTGGAACCCGATGAGTTAGAGGGTTCCGAAGCAGTTATAGGAGAAATACACACATCAATGATTTTAGGCATCCATTTAAATCCTAGTGTATTATGTTTCCATTTCTGCCATCTCCAACTAGTATTTGCTTTAGTCTTAGTGAATGCACTAGGTGGTACTACATTCCTTGGAGGTGACACTGGAGCTACAGGGACATCAATGTGATTATGAGAATCTAAAGAGGGCGGTTTACCAAGCACAGACTTAGAAGCATTAGTGGGCCTAAAGGTATTCCGTGTCTTAGGATTCCGTAAACGAGACAAGATAGCTTTAGCAACACATTTATCATGACAATCAGAAAGCATACTTTTACGACAAACAACACAAGAAGCTTCAGACTGAATATCAAAAGTACTTAAAGGTTCAGCATTCGTGACAACACTTTTTCTATTACATTTGAAAGACGCAATATCTAAAGTGGGTGCAACTTGAGTCTTATTCAAAGTCCTAGGGTGTTCTTCTACTTAAGCATTCTTTATTTTTCTTTTCTTAGGTCGCAACTTCCTATTCTTCCTTGTATTGCTCCTAGGATGTGAAGTGCGGACGTTTGGAAAAGAGGCAACTATTCCTGTTTTAGTAGAAGGAAGCACATTAGTATCTTGTGGTTTGTCAGTAGGCATTTTGGGTTCACGTTTGCTAAGTGTTACATGTGCAATTCTCTTAATGATGCTAGGCTGAACTTGTTCATACTTTCCTAACATTTCTCTTAACTTAAGGATAGTGTGCACCAAATCTTGATTTTCAGAACGAAGATTTCCAGAAAATTTCATGACTTCTTTAGTGTGTGCAAGATAATTATCAAGTTCGTTTGATGCTTCATCACGAGTCTGTTTGAGTAAATCAAATATGACACCATATTCCTTTTTAACTTTTGCAAGTTCTTGTTCATATTTTGAGATTTGACATTTCAAAGACGCGTTTTGATCATCCAGTTGTTCAAATTTTGGATTAAACGTTTTGGAATGCAACTGGTTGATTTTGTTTTGCAAAGCAAGTTCACAATTTTGACAATCTTTTTGACACCATTGAAGACGACATTTTGCATTTGAAAGCTCGTTTAACAGTCATTCATTTTCAACTTTTAAAGACTCGATCTGATGCACATTATCAGTATTCTCAACAATTTCAACAGAATCAACATAATCAGCAGAGATATAATCAGATGCATATGGCAAAGAATGCAATAACACAACATTATGGATATCAGCACATATAACATCCTCCAAGAGTCGATCAACATCTTTTTGTAACATTTTCTTTTTACGTTTTGTATTTGAAATAGATGTTTCTGTTTTCTCGAAAACGACTTTCATCAATCCAAGTTCCTTATGAAATTCCCTTTCCCAATATAATGCACAATTTTTCAAAATTTTAACATGGGGTAAAATTCTTTTCTGAAAAATATCTCTTTGTTCTCGCGCCTGAGGCGATTGAAAATTTTCAAATTTTATTTCAGAATGAAATTCAATCTCACGTTCTAAAAGTTTGAGGTCGGACGTGAAAATGTCAAAATATCTAAGAATTTGACGGTTTTCGGGTTTCGATTTTACTTCACTGAGTGAAGGTAAAGGACCATAAATTTGTGTATAATTTGGTTGGGGAGCAACATTAGAAGACTCAGATGTTTTTGTGATAATCCTAGGTGTGTTAGAAGAATCCTTTGGTGTGACGAAAGTGACAACATTTTCTAATTTTGATCGACTCTCGTCTTTTGCATCTAATTCTTCTTGACGATGATATTCAACAACACTCATAACAGAATCATCAATTTTATATTCTGCACTGGAAACTTCAGGATTTGGTTTGAATGCTTTGGTTGAAAGCTTTGGTTTGTAATCAGCAAGATTCGGTCCATATCCATCTGGATTGGGTTTTAAAGTAATATTTTGAATAGTTGTGATTGACTCACCATGTTTGTAAACAACATTTCGAAACTCTTTAAGTTTGTTTTGTAAGCCAACAATTTCTTCAAGATGGTCATCTATTCGTTTCGTTGAATGCTTTTTGTATGCAGAGAACTGTTTTTGACAAGTTAACAACTCAGCCTTGGCTTTTTGAGTTTCCAAAGTAAGAGCGTTAAGTTGCTTTTTATGTTCATGTTTCAGTTGTTCTATTTGAGACAACAAAGCATTCTTCGATGCGGCTAGATCACGAATCTGTCGTTCTAAAGATTTTTCGTTTTGATGTGATTTAGCAAAAGCGGCTTCAAAACCTTTTTCACGGTTTTCTTGAGTTTTGAAAAAATTGAGTTGTCGTTTTAAGCATTCAATATCCCTGGTTAACAGTGCATTTTTACTGTGTAATTACTGATTTAATGAATGACATTCATCCATTTTGGATAGATAATCTTTATTTAAGAGATCAACATCTGGATTAGGCAACGGTTCAGCGTGTTCAACGTGAGTCACAACATGATCACTATCCAGATCCTCAAGTATAACCATGGAGTCAATTTGAGTATCAAAGGTAACCATAAGATCATCTTGATCGTCAAATCTAACTACGAGGTCTAGTTGAGAATCGTCAGAATGAGATGTGGTTGACTCATTTTGAACATTCTGAGCCTTGCCGGATTCAGATGTTGGCTGAGATATTAGATCAGTGATGAATATGGTTTGTTCGGGTACCTGAGACAAGCCATCAGTGTCATACACTTGGCCTGTGTCACTCATGTGTAGTTCGTGCATATTAGCCATCAACATAACTGCTGCATTGGCCTGCAAGTCCTCCATATCATCATCTGAGTTTGCATCTGCCATAAAGCTCTGTTATTTGTCTGTGAGAGTTCCACCAGCTTCATCCTTAAGAGCCAAAAGTAAAGCATCCTTGTGATAAGCACTGCCCCTAGTCCTCGGCTTTGGGCATGCATTAGCCATGTGTCCCTTCTCATTACAGTTGTAGCAGCGAAGACCATTTATCCCATTATGAGCATTACCCTGTTCAACCACTTGAGCTCTCTGTTGTTGTGGAACACTCATGTTATTCCTACCCATAGCATTAAACCCTTGACCACCGGCCATCTGACGACCATAACCACGATTCTGAACTTCAACTCGTCCATTGTTCACAACAGCCTGATTCCTTGTGTTTGATGAGGAACGAATGCGATTGTTGGATTTGTTCGTATAACGGCCAAAAGCTTTAGCGATCATAACAAATCCTTGTTGCAATGCATCAAAAGCATCTGAGTCCTCATTAGCTTCACTGTAAAGTGCTTGATCATTGTTGTTGTTGTATGGAACCAATTGAGTTTGTTGAGATTGTTGTTGTGACGGATCATATGGTGTAATTGTGGCAGTAGGTTGAGGAGCTGGTTGAGGAGGATAACTAGTTTGAGCCCACAAAGCAAGTTGTTGATTATCCGGAAGTGAAGGTGAAACAGTTTGGCCACGGATAACCCTTTCCTTATCAACTTCTTTTTGATGAGGCTTTAAATAGTCGTACAACAATCCGTATGAAGCATGATGAAGATTCTTCGCTTGACGGAGGAAAGTGACATACTTCTCCCAATTAGGACCAAGACTACTTAGGAACTTTGTATTGACTGCAGTTCTTGGCATGATGATGTTGTGTTTATCCAAATCATTGATGATGTCTGAGAATCGATGATGATAAGACTCTAATGTCTCGCCAGGTTCAATCATGAAGTGTTCATAAGCCAAGTAAATTTTGGATTCCATATCCTCTTGATTGAGTGTAGTGCCTTCCATGAGAAGATGAATATGTTCCCACATTGCTTTTGCGGTCTTTTGAGCATCAACACTTCGAAGAATTGGGTTTGGTAATCCTAAAAGGATATATTGCATTGCTAGCTCATCAGCTTCGTAGTGTAGAAGTTCATCACCAGAAAGGTCAGTAACAGCTGCAATGTTTGTGAGATCATCTCTTGGTGGAACAACATTTGGATCTCCGGGTGTAACAACAATAGGCATCTGAAATGGACCTTCCAAGATAACCTTCTTTAAGAACTTTCCATGTGGCTTCTTTAGATCACAAAACCTAAAGAACCTAATCACCCATTGATCGTAGTTTCCTGGAGTGAGCATTGGAGGTCTATCAAGTGATCCTGCCTCATGAATTGATTGCTGGCTACTTAAAGCTTCACACATCTTTGCAAACCAAGATGGTTCCTTCATAGTGTTCCTGGATGGATGTTGATTGTAAACGTTTGTGTAAGGTTGTACTTGAAGACTTGGTGGTGGTTGAACCATTTGAGGTTGAATTGCTCCTTGTTGTGGATAATGTTGTTGATAAATTTGTTGTTGTCAATTAAATTGTTGATGTTGTGGACTTAGTTGTGGTTGTTGTTGTTGATTATAAGTGTAAGGAAAATAGCTAGAGTATGGTGGTTGTGACATGTTGAAAACTTGTGTTGTTAAATGGATCTTTGTAGTCGAATGAAACGTTGTTGATGAAGTATCCTTAGGCGTAGAAAAAACCAAGTTTAGGTAAAGCAACACTTAGGCGTAAAAACACCAAACTTACGCGTAAAAGCAATAGTTACACTTAGGATTAGCTTACGCGTAAGAATTGAGAAACACTAAAGTTATGCGTAAACTGAAAGTTAGGCGTAGAAAAATTAGGCGTAGGATTAGCTTATGCGTAAGACAGAGCTTAGGCGTAAGAAAAATCTTATGCGGAAAGAGTTCTACGCATAAGTTTGAGCTTATGCGTAAAAATAGGGTTTTTCCCAAAAAATATTTTACACTATCACTGTGTAAAGGATATCCAAAGTCGAAGTGTTTTCAGGCTTATCCAAGCAAGAAAACACTGAGTAAACCACGAAAACTAAAGATCAAACCAAGGATGAATTACGCGTAAAAATAGGGTTTTGTTACGCGTAGAAGGTAACCAAAAATTGATTTCTGCCCAAAGATGTTTCTAAACCAGATTTTTGTGATGAAACGGCTTCAATATCACCAAAATAACACAAAAGTGTGAAACTTGATGAACCAAAAATCCTAAACACGTTATGCGTAAAAGTAGTCACACGTTTAAAATCAAGCTTAAAAAAATGATCCACACGTAAAGTTTGAAACTTTTTGCCAAAAACAGAAATTTTAACACCTAAAAACGTTGAAAGTACAAGAATCTTGGATTAAAACATGTAAAAATTGAGTTTTTAAGTGAGTAAAAGTTTAAACAACGAGAGTTACGCGTAAGACCACAAATAACTTCAAAAACAAAATCTTTTCACCCAACTATTTGGCGAATGATACCACTGTTAGGTTCCCATATTTGTAACACAAGCATCAATAGAAGAAATAGAAAAGAGATAGATCGGTTGAACACACTAACACACACACGAATACAATATATGAAAGGTTATGCGTAGGAGTGATATTAGAAATGAACAACCAACCTTCAATAGAAGGTTTACAAGAGTATTTATAGGAGGGAACTAGGGCAACACACTAAGTTCCCATCCTTTACTTATTAGGCTTGGGCCAAGGCTTATGGGCCTTCTACATAAGCCTTAGCATAATATCAAACATAAAGGCCTAATTAAGCTAACTATTACATATTAATTACTAACACTTGAATTCTAGTTTAGGAGTGATTCCAACAACATCCACAACACTTGTAGTCAATAAAGGATTTGTTACTCCACTTGATATGTGCAGAAAGATATCATGGCGCCTCTCCAGATTTAATCAGATAATTGTCTGGCTAGACCCAAAGGGTAATGCAAGATGATTCTTGATTACATTTGGTATATCTGAATTAAAATCCATAGCGAGATTCTAAATGGTTAAACTATATGGAATGATTTGAGATCCGTAATCTATAGTTTAACGGTATTGTTAGGTTCCCATATTCATAACACAAGCATCAATATAAGAAGTAGATAAGAAGTGATCGGATGAACAAACACACACACACACGTATGATAATAAGAAGAGTTATGCGTAAAGGTGAAATGTGTGAATTGAACAACCAACCCTCAAGTGAGGGTTTACAAGCATTATTTATAGGAAGGAACTAGGGCAACATGCAAGTTCCCTTCCTTTCCTTTATGGGCTTGGGCCAAGGCTCATGGGCTTTCTACATAAGCCTTGGCATGATTACTAACATAAAAGCCATATTAAGCTAACTATTACATATTAATTACTAACACTTGAAATATAGTTTAGGAGTGATTCCAAAAATCTCTCCCTAAGTGTTAGTGATTGATAATATAAACGTTGAAGGTGCTGATGTAATAGTAGCTTTGATGTCTTCTGACATTCTTCTTTCTTGTGAGAAGAAGTGCCTTGATTCGAACAATCTCCCCAATGTAGAGAAATTGTTTCCTTTGAAAAGTTTTGCTTTGACGTCATCATTTTCTTTGTTCTTTGATCTTTGTTCTTTGTGATGGTAGTGATAGTATGTTGTTGTTGTCTGCATCAGGTCTGCTTCGTTGCTTTAGTGTCTCCACGTTTTTCTCCAACATGCTCACATGCTCTTTGACGTTGGATTTCAGTACTAATGAAGTTCTCTTAGTCTTTAAACTTTGTAGATTCTTTTGACTTGACGAAGAATCATTCTGACTTTGGGTTGCCTTTTGTGAGAACTTCCATTTGTGATGTTGTTGGTATGAGCATGTGAAGAATCTGCACGATCAGTCCGCTCCAGAGCTTCCATAAGAAGAAAACATGCATCGGTTAGTGATAAGCAGATTCTGGCATTTACAAGTTTGAATTTCGAGGGTGTTAATAGCATAGTGTGAAAACACTTCTCTAATTCTCACAAAGGCCATTCCTGAACTGGAGTCCCACAAGTGAGATAACGCGATTTACCGAAGTACATCTACAGTTCAGATGAGTCGCTGAGGTACACCGAAGCATCACCTCATGACTGTAGACCGTTTGAGACACACTAAGCGTAATCCACAGGGAGTTACCGAAGTGACCTGCTGTCAGGGCTGTTTGATGTTGACCCTGGCAGGAGTTTCCATTCAATCACTGAGGATCACATGTGTGAACCTCTCATAAATGTTCTCGACAGATTTCTAAGATCTGTGAAGGACACGATAATGTATCACTTGCGTCCTTATTGTTGAACGACAAGTGATAAAATGTCAAGTGTACCTAAGAGATCTTTTGATGAATCTCGTGGCTCTAGACTCAATAGTGCGCTTTGGTTTTCCTGAGCGGAGACTAGGGAGAGGGTCTCCTTCTTCAATACCAACAATCTCTAAGAGAAATCCGATAGTTTATGTAGGGTTCCCTGTGAGAATTAAACAAGCTTCTGTTGAGGGAAACTTGAGTGGCTAAGAAGGTTTAGTGCATGCGTCACTGAGTCCATGATGACTTTGATCTTCAATACTGGTGTCATCAAGTGAAAACCAGTAGCATATGAATTGAACCTGGTGTCTGCCCTAAGTTGAATAATCTAGAGGGCTATTTCTTTTCACCCTTTTCTTTATTTTCTTTTTAATTCTTCAACTCATTCTTTCTCCGATTCTCATTTTCTCCTTTTTATAATCATACCTAAGGACTTCTAATTCTAACTATTAGTGGTGTCCTTGGGTAGATCCCTCCGGCTCTGGCGGATCATAGGACGGTTATTCCTAACCTTAATCACCTTATAACTCCATTGCCATAAAACCGATTTCTTGAAAATTTCTCAAAGTGTTTATGAATAAGAAACATTTTGAAACACTTTGAGAGTTTTAATTTTTTCAGAAATACTCCCCCTCCACACATGCTTAAGTGTTTTGACAGAAATTTGCATGGTGAGGGAGGAGCGCGCACTTTTTGAATTGATCAACTCAAGATAGACAATCCCTCGCGAGACACGGTTACGTTGCATAGTTAAAGAGTTACATTGTCAGCTTTTAGGTGACAAGTAGCTCTAATAACTATCTTGAAGGTGTGGACACGCCTCGAAAGGTTGTCAAACCCGTCAAAGTTCATGTCTACCAAGAGTTTCTCGAATGGTACATTCTACTCGGACAAGTCCTTTGCGAGACACGTTTACATCACTAGCGAACTAGCTTGAAATTATTACCCATCCCGGACAAGTCTTTTCGAGTTACTAACATTTAAGATCTCGTCAATTCATTGGTTAAGTCTATAGCAAAAAGATTCATTTGCAATTTCACAACATATTTCTTATCACATCATTTTTCTCCCCCTCAAAAATGGCATATAAATGTTATTTTTGATGAAATTTTGATATCGAATATGACCATTTCGAGTTTTGTGGGAAGATTATCATAAGAACAATTTGTTGAACAAAGTTTTTAATCAAATACTCCCCCTCAACAAGTGATATAAACTTTTGAGGTTTTGAAAATCATAGGGGGAAGTACTTGTTCTTTTGAGCAAAACCTTTTAAAAGTGAAAGGTTTGATAAGTTTTACTCAAAAGTAAGAAGCTTTCACTCCTTTTATAAGGATTGTGGCACTGAAGCGTACCACAAGGTCCTTTCACTACAAGTACGGGTTGTACACTATTATGTGTGCACAAACCATTGTAATAATAACAATCACACATCCAAATCAATATTGAAAAATGAAACAGCTTAAGGGGTACCAGGGGATTCAGGTAGTCCAGCAATGTCTCCAGGAATGCGAACTGGGCATTGATAGCCTGTGAGAGTAATCCTGGGACGACCACCTACAAAGCTCTCCAAAGTTCTGAACTGGTCCCTTCTGAACAACCTTTCATCAATCCGCGTGATGATTCTCTTCACATCCCGTCTCTCCTGAGAATTCCATCTCTTTTGTGACCCAATGCCTTGTTGTATCGCCTTTAACCGATAAGCTAAGCCGTCCCTGACTTTGTTCAGTATGTGATCTCCAAAATTATGAAGATCTCTACACGCCATCAAGCAGTTGCGATGTAGTTCACTACGGTAAACTACTCCAAACGGTTTGCTGATGAGAGTGTATTGAGGAAGATGATTGATGTCGGGGAGGTCGAGCTGAGGTTTGGTGAGGTTGACACGTGTTTGATACGATTCAACGGCAAGTTGTAAGTCTTTTACACGTTCCTGGATCACTATACTTCTGATGAAGATTAGCAAGGACTTGATGTATTCACGTTGGATTTCTATCGAGAATTGTCTCATTCGTCCATGTACCTTGGCAAGATACAGATCTTCAATGTCGTTGAGAGACAAATTCTGAAAGTCCGCTTCACAGAAATCATAGTCCCTTTCATCTTGTCTTTTGACCATGATTTTATTGATGAAAGTGTAATCCCATTTAGACGAGAGAGCTACATGCTTAACAGCAATGATCCCTTTGTCATTGTACACTTCATGCTTAGACCTTCGTACCTGGCAGCTTTTGTAGTAGATTCTTTGGCGTTCCGGCCAATGGTGAATCCCATACATTGCATCAATGTCATACTGTTCCACGCTGTTGGAAAACATGTGAGTAGCCTTTTCCTCGATGGCTATGCAATTGGAGTATATGGTTGCCGGGAATGGAAGTGTAAGTGATGTAGCATATTTCTTTGAACCATCGCTATCGTGTAGAAGAAATTCTAGGTCATTGTTGAAGAAGTAGCGGAATGGAATCTTAGGTTGATCTGGTTAGCCAATCGTTGGTAGAGATCTGGTCCAGTCGGTGTAGTATGGAGCCTTGTCTTTTTGTGTGAAGTCAATGTTAGCTTCAGGGTTGAGCCAATCGATGTTGTTAGACATGGCTCGTTCTATGTTTTCAAGATGGTATTCAACTTCGATAGCACTTTCCGAGCTGTCTTTGAGCAATTGAAAAGCTTCATTCTTGATGCGTTTTAACTCTGTCTTGGTCATCTTCTTCACCCGAAACTTCTCTTGAAGTAACTTAGCATGCTCCAATGTTTGACCTTCTACCATATCTTGATCATCAGTTTGGGCGGGAGTAGCATCAACAAGTGTAGAGAACCATTCATACTCGGTGTCATCTTCGTCTAGCCATGAGACGACATCAGCCTTAGGTGCCTTCTTCTTTGGCCTAGATGAGGATGCTTGTTTCTTTGCTGAAGCGGAAGAGGTGGGTTGTTTTTGGGGCTCAGGGACTTCCTCATCGTCACTACCAGTGTATTCGAAATGATCACCGGTTTTCTCTGTCTGGGGTGGTAACTCAGAGTCCTGAGGTTTGTCAGCAGAGCTTGGTGGAGATCTTCTTGCGGTTGGAGTCCTTTAGGGTGGAGGTGGCATGGAGGATGATTCACCAGTTTTCTTCGGGCGTTTAGGCTCTTTATCTTTATCTTTATCCTTATCATCATCGTCTCTTGGACGCTTAGGCCTTTCAGCTTGCTCCTTGCATGAAGTCTTGAGTTGATATTCCAGTAATGCCTCAAATAGTTTACTTTCGTCAGAGGTGAAAGTTGCAGATCGTTTAGACATTTGTAGCACCAGCTTGGAAATCAACTCTGCATCAGAGAGAACTGCAGGCTCCATTGGATTGATCGTCATTGTTACCGGAGTGGATTGCATTGTTTGCTTGACCAATTTCATGAGATTTGGATAGAGCTGTCTGGTAAACATCTCCCTTGTAACTCCAGGAACAGTGTCGAGTAGGAACTTGTGAGTATAGCCCCTAATCATTTCGTTCATTTCCCCTTGGACGTCACGTTGCATCATCTTCTGGACATACTCCCTTTCACTAGACATCTTGTCTATCTCGTCATGAAGAAGAATGATACTGTCAGCGAGTTGATTAAGCTTTTTGTTGATCACGTCTTTCTTCCTAACTTGCTTGACAGCTTTTGCAATCTTTGTTTTAGCCCAGGATATCCAAGAGTCTGTTGGTTTCTTCACTGATTTAGATGTGGATCTGGTTGTTCCTTTGGATGGTGGAGGTGAAGAGTGAGAAGACGAGTCTGATGATGAGGAGACGTGAGGTGGCTCTGGGTCC
Organism: Chrysanthemum makinoi; assembly: GCA_910596185.1. Classification (NCBI taxonomy): domain Eukaryota; kingdom Viridiplantae; phylum Streptophyta; class Magnoliopsida; order Asterales; family Asteraceae; genus Chrysanthemum; species Chrysanthemum makinoi. The sequence continues at coordinate 85,622,415 of OU343217.1, read as the reverse complement.
TTCGGTGGCTCAAAAGTTTCCTCCTTGGAGCGTGCGGGACTGTCTAGAAGAAAATTATCATAATCAAGATCATCATCATTTCCAGACTTAGCCGTTTCATCAGCCTTAGTATCTTCACCAGGAGTTTTCTCAGTCTTTTCCATGTCTGGTTCCTCTATGTCAAAGTTGATGGAATCCTCAATCTGCCTTTGCTGTTGTTCGTGGGTGATGGTGGTACCAGTTCCCTTATCGGGTTGATTAACCGCATCAGAAACTGGTGTGGCTTGAGTTCCACCAGTTGACCCTCAGGGGCCACGAGTTTGATCCTGTACGAATTCATCGGCAAGGTATTTGAGTCTGAGGTTCTTCAACTTCTTTTGATAGTCTCTTTCCTCATCAAATGGTTCTTCTTCAGAACTTTCCTTATCATGCTCAAGCACAGGAGTTTTCCCTTTACCTTTATCAGCTTTTGGACTGGGAGGTTTAGCTACTGTTTGAGTGTCATCGATTGCAGTTTCAGAGTAGGTGACCTCTTCGTCTGATTCAGTTTCCTCAGAGCTTTCATCCAAAAGCTTTTGTTGCGGTTCTGGCTTGGGAATAGGAATGGCTTCCTTAGAGGGAACTTTCCTTTTGAGAGTATGTGACCTCTTAGGAAACTTTCTTTGACTCTCAGTACTTGTAACACTCCCTGCACTGCCTCTCCTTGTTTTCCTAGTAGGTGTACCAGAGGACTTTTAGTCAAGAAAACCTACTTTGCCTTCATCAACCGCTACCAGATACCTTTTGTATGAATAAAGTTGTTTAACTGCATCAGTTAGAAGGTGATCTGATAACCCTGCACCTTGTTTCTTTGTTGTTGATTCTTTAAATCTGACTGTTAGTGTAGGCTCATACAACATGGAGTGATTGTTGGGGTCATTGAGTCTCAAGGGGATATCAGGATTATACCCTAGAGCTCTTTGGATCAACAATTTGGTATATCTGATATATGGGATCTTGGAGCCAAGCTTTTTGAGGAAAGTCATCATGTCGTCCTATATCAGAGCTTCAACTTCAATGTGTTTCATGTTGACCAAAGCCCAAAAGATCTGTAGTTCCATGAGCTTGGGATCCTCATAACCACTATCACATCCAGAAACGGATTTGGTAATGATGATGTAGAGGGTTCTCCATGGCTGGGGAATATTATTAAGATCCACGCATGAATGCTTTGTGATTACTCCTGAAGCTTCGTCATAACCAATGTCGATCATGAATTGCAGAACGGCCTCTTCAGTTGGTGTGGCATTGTATTAAGTTGGCTCGATGATAGGAATGAGAAGAATAGCCCTTAAGTCTGCTGGTGTGATGGTGACTTGTTTGTGGTTGAGCGTCACCGTCACAGCAGTTTAACCTTTGATCTTTTGCATTGTATGCCAGAATTGGTGAATGTAGATCTCCGGCACAGTAGCAGAGTTGATGAGCATGTTCTGATAAGGGTGATTCTTCAGAATTTCCACAACAATCAGACAAGAAGACTCTGAGCAGGTGAGACTATCAAAGTCAACTCGAAGGTTATTCTTTCCGATCTTCATTTGATAACCATGAGGGAAGATATCTTCAACAGTGAGAACGTTTGGTGCTTCCACATTTTGCATTTGAGCGTCCATGTCGTGATATGAAAGATATTTAGCCAAAAGAACCAACATATCGAAAGACATTACGTTAGTCAATAGTTGATTTAATTTTCTATTATTTAAATGTGATATGTCGATGATTGTTACGAGTCCAATGTCACTTGTTAGTCCAATAGTCCAAAGATGTCGTGATAAGTTTCGTGAGTTGGTTAACTTTGAGTTTTAAAGTCCAAGTTTTCACTTATTTTTTCACAACTTATTAAACGTTTAAGCTTATTAGTGACATTTTGGTTTCGTGGCGTTATGATTTATTTATTAACAAGTTTGCACGCATAAAAATTCATAATTTTGGCTATAACTAGGCTTAGGCGTAGATTTTGCAAGCTCATGCGTAAACAGAAGTGGTTATACGCGTAAACGTAAGCTTATGCGTAGGTTCTTGACTTACGCGTAAGAAATATTACGCGTAGGAAAAGAGGGCCTTATGTGTAAAGCTTACGTGTAAGCGTATATGGAACCTTATGCGTAAGGCTTACTCATAAGAGTGAACCTTATGCGTAGAGGTTACTGTTTACGCATATCCTTCACAGGATACGCGTAGTCCCCATTGTAGAACCTTACGCGTAAAGGTTACGCGTAAGATTTCTCTTACGCATAACATTCTACGCGTAAGGTGATCCTTATGCGTAGATGTTCAAGTAACCTTGATTCTGAATTATTCACGCGTAGAAACCTGAAATAGATTCATCATTACACCAATATTAACACATACATTCAATCTTTATCAGTTCTAAACATGGATACACATTAAAGCAGTTATGCGTAGAAGATCATTTACGCGTAGACATAAACCCTAGAGTTCAATTCCTACGTGTAAGAGTTCTAACCACATGATTAACACTAAACAATTTCTGGGGTATCGTAGAGGTCTAATGAGATGTTCTGTGCAAGTTTTAACATCAAACATGCTATGAATCAAAAATACCCAAAAAGTATGAACTTAAACCCTAATATTTAATTCTCTCACAATTAATGTTTCTGGGCAAGTTATGAGTATGGATATAATCAATTCAACATATACACAACATCTTTCAACCAACCAATTAACCAGAAACACTCACACATGAAAATCCCCAAACTTACGCATAAACCCTAAATTTCAATCTCATTCAATTCGTGTATCTGGGTGAGTTTTGAGGATAAAAATGGTATCATAGAATTATACAAACCTTTTGACACTACCATTTCAACCACAAACACTCACACTTGATTAGGTGTTCATACGCTTATGCGTAGAACACAAAATCATTCATAGGTTAAGATTTAACCGTTAGTTTTTAAAGCGACTCAAAACCTTTGTTTAAAATCATGTTAAAAACACAGAAACACTTACAAAATGATGATCAGAAACACGGATTTGTGGATGGATTCTTACGCGTAGGATTAAGTTTGTTGGGAAATAAATGAGGTGAGTAAATGAGTTTAGGTGGAGTATTTTGTTAAAATTACTTTGACCTTTTGACACTTTCAGTCCCTCCACATTTACCATTTACATCCAATGCCCATAACTTCTATTTTGGTTACTAAACGAATGATATTTGGAAAAAAACATGACGACACTCCCCCTCGACTTAAGAAATAATGAAATTTTATAAATTTTAGTCCGAGGAGTGTCAGTAAACCAGAAATGTGACCACCATTATTAAAGAAACAACCGTGATGATGTAACATGCAAGTACAAGGTTTTATGAGACCGAAAAAATATTTGCTTTCTCCCCCTCAACGCTTGATCGAAAAAATACTGAATTTTGAAAGATTAGAGTGTTGACGGAAGATTTGTACTTGCCATGTTAAAAGAAAAATAGATAGAAGAATATTTTTGTTGTTTAATCAGATTTTATAATTTTGTATTTTGTTTTTGAAAAATATTTACTAAAGAGGTTTTGGTGTTTGACTGGTTTTAAGAATGTTTTAAGAGTTCATCCAGTTCCTCTAGAGTCAAACACCGCATACCAATCCGGTGGACCAACTCATTAAACCTAGCAGGCTCTAAGGCTTTGGTGAGAAGATCTGCCAGTTGGTATTCAGTACCCACAAAGTATAATTCAACAGTACCCTGTTCCACGTGCTCCTTGATGAAATGATATCGAAGATCGATGTGCTTTGATTTCGAGTGTTGAACAGAGTTGCACGAGCTCGCAATAGCACTCCGATTGTCGCAGTACATCGAGATTCTGTCAAATACATAACCATAGTCTTTGAGTTGTGTTCTCATCCAAATGACTTGAGCACAACACGCCGACATGGCTACATATTCTGCTTCGTTTGAGGACATCGATGTACAATCCTGCTTCTTCGATTGCCATGACACCAGTTTATCACCAAGAAATTGTAATGCTCCTGAAGTACTTTTCCGTGAATCTAAACATCCTACGTGATCAGCGTCTGAAAAAGCTATTAGTTCAAAACCAGAATCCTTCGGATACCAGATCCCCAAATTAATGGTTCCCTTGATGTATCGGAGGATTCTTTTAGCCTCAGATAGGTGGGTTTCAGTTGGTCTCGACTGATAACGGGAGCAGAGATATACGGCAAAATCAATATCAGGTCTGCTAGCTGTTAGATACATGAGAGACCCAATGATACTTCGGTATTTGGTAGGGTCCACCAATTTCCCATTTAAATCAGCGTCTAGCTTCTTGGTATGAGCCATTGGTGTGGCATAGGTGTCACAATTTTGCATTCCAAATCTGTTAAGAAGTTCAAGGGCATATTTAGACTGACTCAAGAAAATACCACGGGGTGATTGATGAACTTGCAGTCCTAGAAAGAACGTAAGTTCACCCATCATGGACATTTCAAAATGTTTTTTCATTAGTTTTGCAAAAGCGATTGAGTACTTTTTATGTGTTGACCCAAAAATGATGTCATCCACGTAAATTTGAACAATTAAGATGTGTGCCCCGTGATATTGTATGAAAAGAGTTAGGTCGACCGAACCTTTGGTAAAGTTATTGGCAATGAGGAAGGATGATAACTTATCGTACCACGCCCAAGGAGCTTGTTTGAGTCCATACAGAGCTTTGTTCAGTTTGTAGACATGGTTCGGGAACTCGGGATCAACGAATCCTTCTGGCTGGCTGACATAAATCGTTTCTTTCAGTTGCCCATTCAGAAAAGCAGTTTTGACGTCCATCTGAAAGACCGTTATATTCATATGAGCCGCGAACGCGAGAAAGATCCGAACAGCCTCAAGACGAGCAACCGGAGCGAATGATTCTTCAAATTCAATACCATCTTCCTGTCTATAACCCTTTGCCACCAGACGTGACTTGTTTCTGATTACGTTTCCTTCAGCATCCAATTTGTTTTTCCAAATCCATTTGAGACCAATGACGTAGACACCTGTTGGTCTTTCAACCAGTTCCCATACTTCAAGATGTTTGAATTGATTGAGTTCTTCTTGCATGGATTCAATCCAGTTGTCTTTTGTCATTGCATCTTTAATGTTTTTAGGTTCAGATTGGCAGACAGTGAGTGCATAGATGCAATGTTCACCATCTGTGTGAAGACGTTGTCTCGTTACGACTGGTTGATTCGGGTTACCAATAATGTTTTCAAGGGGGTGGTATTTTGTCCAACGATGTGTAGAGGGTTGATGTTGGTATACATTGTGCAGATTTTGAGGATTCAAATGGCTTGTAGATGATTCCGCAAAATCAGGTGCAGCAGTTTCATCAGCAAACGGATTAAAGAACACATTTGGATCAAAATCTGCAGGTGGGGGTACTTCATTGTTCAGAACATCATTAGCTGGTTCAGCGTCGTTGGAAGCAGTTTGTTCAACTGTTGTTGTAGAGTTAACTGGTGGCGCTTCTTCAACAGTAGTTGTTGTAGCAGGTGTATCAGGTATTGGAATATGATCAGGTTGAGCAGCGGAAACATTGGATACACCTGGAGCACATTCATCAATGTCATCACTAAACAGCAGAGAAAATAGCTTTTCCATTTGTTGACGAGTAAGCTGGGGGCTTGGTTCAGCTGATGATGGGGTTTGAGGGAAGTTTAAACGGTTGTGACCGGGTTCCAAGCTGTTATACTCAAAAGCCATTTCTGTAAGCTCATCGAAGTTTGATTGAATCGTTTCCATAACCTGCTTTGTACGACGATTCCAGATCCGGTAACCTTTAGAATTCTCACAATATCCAATAAAGACTCCAATGTCAGCTTTGGCTTTGAGCTTTCCAAAGTTATCATGATCATTATTTGGGTAGCAAAGGGATCCAAATACATGAAAGTGTTTGAGATTCGGTTTTCTGTTGTGGATAAGCTCAAAAGGTGTTTTGTTGTGGCGTTTTGTAATCATTGATCGGTTTTGAGTGTAGCATGCAGTTGATATAGCTTCTGCCCATAAGTAATCCGGAAGTTTAGCATTGATTAACATTGTTCTTGCAGCTTCCACTAACGTACGGTTCCGTCTTTCAACAACTCTGTTTTGTTCTGGTGTGCGTGCAATAGATGTTTGATGCTCAATTCCCACTTTCTCATAAAATTCCCGAAGAGTTTGATTCACAAATTCAGTTCCTTTGTCTGTTCTGATTTGTCTGACTGTGTTCCGGAGCTGAACTTGAATTTTCGTGAGAAAGGTGATGATCATCTGTGGAGCTTGATCTTTGCTTCGAAGAAAGTAGACCCAAGTCCATCTTGAGTAGTCATCTACAATTACCAGGATGTAGCGTTTGCCATTAATCGTTTGCACATGCATCGGGCCACACAAATCCATGTGAAGAAGATGAAGCACATGCTGAGAGCTGTGTTCCACCTTTGAAGGAAAGTGAGCACGAGTGCTTTTCCCTTGTTCACAAGCCGAGCAAAGGTGATCTTTAGAATACCGGAATCTCGGGAGACCTTCAACAAGTTAGAATCGAGCAAGGTTGGTTATGGTTTGAAAGTTTAAATGTGAGAGACGTCGGTGCCATAGCCAAGATTTTGTTGATGTTGCCTTTGAAAGTAGACAAATGGGAAATGAAGCAACCATGTCTTGCATTGAGATTGTGTACAGACTAGAATTGCGAGAGCCAGACATAAGATCGTTTCCTTGTAGATCACGAATGAAACAAGTTTTCTCCCGAAAAGCAACTTCCAAATCTCCATCACAGAATTGACCAACAGAAAACAGATTGTGACCGAGACCTTCCACATAATAAACCCTGCTAATTTCGATGTTTTCATTGATGTAATCTCCTTAGCCCATGATAGATGCGAAGTGATCATTCTCGAATCTAACAGTGCCAATGAACTTTGCAATAAAGTTTGATAACAGTTTGAGATTGCCTGTCATGTGTCGGGAATAGCCGCTATCAACAATCCAAAGGATGATCTGTATCACCTACATTACACACAGGCGACACAGATAGAATAGAAGTAGATGTGGAACCCGAAGAGTTAGAGGGTTCCGAAGCAGTTATAGTAGAAATACACACATCAATGATTTTAGGCATCCATTTAAATCCTAGTGTATTATGTATCTATTTCTGCCATCTCCAACTAGTATTTTCTTTAGTCTTAGTGAATGCACTAGGTGGTACTACATTCCTTGAAGGTGATATTGGAGCTACAATGACATCAATGCGTTCCTTAGAATATAAAGAGGGCGGTTTACCAAGCACAGACTTAGAAGCATTAGTGGGCCTAGAGGTATTCCGTTTCTTAGGATTCCATAAATGAGACAAGATAGCTTTAGCAACACATTTATCATGACAATCAGAAAGCATACTTTTACGACATATAACACAAGAAGCTTCAGACTTAATATCAAAAGTACTTAAAGGTTCAGCATTCGTTACATCACTTTTTCTATTACATTTGTCAGACGCAATATCTAAAGTGGGTGCAACTTGAGTCTTATTCAAAGTCCTAGGGTGTTCTTCTACTTCAGCATTCTTTATTGTTTTTTTCTTAGGTCGCAACTTCCTATTCTTCCTTGTATTGCTCCTAGGCTGTGAAGTGCGGACGTTTAGAAAAGAGGCAACTATTCCTGTTTCAGTAGAGGGAAGCAGATTAGTATCTTGTGATTTGTCAGTAGGCATTCTGGGGTCACGTTTGCTAAGTGTTACAGGTGCAAGTTTCTTAATGTTGCTAAGCTGAACTTGTTCATACTTTCCTAACTTTTCCTTTAACTCAATGATAGTGTGCAACAAATCTTGATTTTCAGAACGAAGATTTCCAGAAAAATTATGGACTTCTTTAGTGTGTGCAAGATAATGATCAAGTTCGTTTGATGCTTCATCACGAGTCTGTTTGAGTAAATCAAATATGACACCATATTCCTTTTTAACTTTTGCAAGTTCTTGTTCATATTTTGAGATTTGACATTTCAAAGACGCGTTTTGATCATCCAGTTGCTCAAATTTTGGATTAAAAGTTTTGGAATGCAACTGGTTGATTTTGTTTTGCAAAACAACTTCACGATTTTGACAATCTTTTTGACACCATTGAAGACGACGTTTTGCATTTGAAAGCTCATTAAACAGTCGTTCATTTTCAACTTTTAAAGACTTGATCTGAGGCACATTATCAGTATTCTCAACAATTTCAACAGAATCAACAGTACAGATAACATCTTCCAAGAGTCGATCAACATCTTTTCGTAACATTTTCTTTTTACATTTTGTATTTGAAATAGATGTTTCTGTTTTCTCGAAAATGATTTTCATCAATCCAAGTTCCTTATGAAATTCCCTTTCCCAATACAATGCACAATTTTTCAAATATTTAACATGGGGTAAAATTCTTTTCTGAAAAATATCCCTTTGTTCTCGGGCCTGAGGCGATTGAAAATGTTCAACTTTTATTTCAGAATGAAATTCAATCTCACATTCTAAAAGTTTGAGGTCAGAAGTGAAAATATCAAAATATCTAAGAATTTGACGATTTTCGGGTTTTGATTTTACTTCACTGAGTGAAGGTAAAGGACCATAAATTTGTGCATAATTTGGTTGGGGAGCAACATTAGAAGACTTAGATGTATTTGTGATAATCCTTGGTGTGTTAGAAGAATCCTTTGGTGTGACGAAAGTGACGGCTTTTGAATAGTTAAATGGTTTGTTATAAACAACATTTTCTAATTTTGATCGACTCTCGTCTTCTGCATCTAACTCTTGACGATGATATTCAACAACACTCATAACAGAATCATCAATTTTGTATTCTGCACTGGAAACTGCAGGATTTGGTTTGAATGCTTTGGTTGAAAGCTTTGGTTTGTAATCAGCAAGATTCGGTCCATATCCATTTGGATTGGGCTTTAAAGTAAAATTTTATAAACAACATTTCGAAACTCTTTGAGTTTGTTTTGTAAGCCGACAATTTCTTCAAGATGGTCATCTATTCGTATCGTTGAATGCTTTTTGTACGCCGAGAACTGTTTTTGACAAGTTAACAACTCAGCCTTGGCTTTTTGAGTTTTCAAAGTAAGAGCGTTAAGTTGTTTTTTATGTTCATGTTTTAGTTTTTCTATTTGTGACAACAAAGCATTCTTCGATGCGGCTAGATCACGAATCTGTCGTTCTAAAGATTTTTCGTTTGGGTGAGATTTAGCAAAAGCGACTTCAAAACCTTTTTCACGTTTTTCTTGAGTTTTGAAAAAATTGAGTTGCCGTTTTAAGCATTCAATATCCCTGGTTAACAGTGCATTTTTACTGTGTAATTGCTGATTTAATGAACGACATTTATCCATTTGGGATTGATAATATTTAAGTAAGAGGTCAATATCTAGATAAGGCAAAGGTTCAGCATGTTCAATGTGAGTCACAACATGATCACTATTCAGATCCTCAAGTATAACCACCGAGTCAATTTGAGTATCAAAGGTAACCATAAGATCATCTTGATCATCAAATGTAACTACGGGGTCTAGTTGAGAATCGTCAAAATGAGATGTGGACGACTCATGTTGAACATTCTGAGCCTCGTCGGATTCAGATGTTGGCTGACATAGTAGATCAGAGATGACTATGGTTTGTTCGGGTACCTGAGACAAGCCATCAGTGTCATACATTGGGCCTGTGTCACTCATGTGGAGTTTGTGCATATTAGCCATCAACATAACTGTTGCATTAGCCTGAAAGTCCTCCATATCATCATCTGAGTCTGCATCTGCCATAAAGCTCTGTTCTTTGTCTGTGAGAGTTCCACCAGCTTCATCCTTAAGAGCCAAAAGTAAAGCCTCCTTGTGATAAGCACTGCCCCTAGTCCTCGGCTTTGGGCATGCATTAGCCAGGTGACCCTTCTCATTACAGTTGTAGCAACGAAGACCATTTATCCCATTCTGAGCATTACCCTGTTCAACCACTTGAGCTCTCTGTTGTTGTGGAGCACCCATGTTATTCCTACCCATAGCATTAAACCCTTGACCACCGCCCATCTGACGACCATAACCACGATTCTGAACTTCAACTCGTCCATTGTTCACAACAGCCTGATTCCTTGTGTTTGATGAGGAACGAATGCGATTGTTGGATTTGTTTGTATAACGGCCAAAAGCTTTAGCAATCATAACAAATCCTTGTTGCAATGCATCGAAAGCATCTGAGTCCTCATTAGCTTTACTGTAAAGTGCTTGATCATTGTTGTTGTTGTATGGAACCAATTGAGTTTGTTGAGATTGTTGCTGTGATGGATCATATGGTGTAATTGTGGCAGTTGGTTGAGGAGCTGGTTGAGGAGGATAACTAGTTTGAGCCCACAAAGCAAGTTGTTGATTGTCCGGATGTGACGGTGGAGCCGGGAGTCCACTGATAGCCCTTTCTTTGTCAACTTCTTTTTTTGGTGAGGCTTCAAATAGTCGTACAACAATCCGTATGTAGCATGATGAAGATTCTTAGCTTGACGGATGAAAATGACATACTTTTCCCACTCAGGACCAAGACTACTTAGGAACTTAGTATTGACTGCAATTCTTGGCATGATGATGTTGTGTTTATCAAAATCATTGATGATGTCTGAGAATCGATGATGATAAGACTCTAATGTCTCTCCTGGTTCAATCATGAAGTGTTCATAAGCCAAGTAAATTTTGGATTCCATATCCTCTTGATTGAGTTCAGTGCCTTCCATGAGAAGATGAATATGTTCCCACATTGCTTTTGCAGTCTTTTGAGCATCAACACTTCGAAGGATTGGATTGGGTAATCCTAAAAGGATATATTGCATTGCTATCTCATCAGCTTCGAAATGTAGAAGTTCATCACCAGAAAGGTCCGTAACAGTTGCAATGTTTGTGAGATCATCTCTTGGTGGAATAGCATTAGGATCTCCGGGTGTAACGACAATAGGCATCTGGAATGGACCTTCCAATATAACCTTCTTTAAGAACTTTCCATGTGGTTTCTTGAGATCACAAAACCTAAAGAACCTAATTACCCATTGATCATAGTTTTCGGGAGTGAGCATTGGAGGTCTATCAAGTGATCTTGCCTCATGAATTGATTGCTGGCTACTTAAAGCTTTACACATCTTTGCAAACCAAGACGGTTCCTTCATAGTGTTCTTGGATGGATGTTGATTGTAAACGTTTGTGTAAGGTTTTACTTGAAGACTAGGTGGTGGTTGAACCATTTGAGGTTGAATTGCTCCTTGTTGTAGTTAATGTTGTTGATTAAATTGTTGTTGATAAATTTGTTGTTGTTGATTAAATTGTTGATGTTGTGGACTTAGTTGTTGTTGTTGTTGTTGAGGATACGTGTAAGGAAAGTAGCTAGAGTATGGCGGTTGAGACATGTTGAAAACTTGTGTTGTAAAATGGATCTTGGTAGTCAAATGAAACGTTGTTGATGAAGTATCCTTAGGCGTAGAAACCACGTTAAGGCAAATTAATGCTTATGCGTAAAAACACCAAACTTACACGTAAAAGTGATATTTATGCGTAGGATTAGCTTACGCGTAAGAATTGAGAAACACTAAGATTAGGCGTAAACTGAAAGTTAGGTGTAGAAAACTTATGCGTAGGATTAGCTTATGCGTAAGACAAGGCTTAGGCGTAAGAAAAATCTTAGGCGTAAAGAGTTCTACGCGTAAGTTTTAGCTTATGCGTAATCTTTGGGTTTTGCCCAAAAAATCCTTTACACTATCACAGTGTAAATGATATCCAAAGTCGAAGTGTTTTCAGGATTATCCAAGCAAGAAAACACTGAGTAAACCACGAAAACTAAAGATCAAACCAAGGATGACTTACGCGTAAGATTAGGGTTTTCTTACGCGTAGAAATTAACCAAAAACTGATTTATGCCCAAAGATGTTTCTAAACCAGATTTTTGTGATGAAACAGCTTCAATATCACCAAAATAACACAAAAGTGTGAAACTTGATGATCCAAAACTTCTAAACACCTTATGCGTAGAAATAAACCCACGTATGAAACCAAGCTTAAAAACGAAGAATTACACGTAAAGTTTGAAACTTTTTGCTTAAAACTGAAATTTTAACACCTAAAAACTTTGAAAGTACAAGAATTTTGGATTGTAAAGTGTAAAAATCAAAATTTTTAAGCGTGAAAAGTTTGTAACCCGTGTTACGCGTAAAACCAAATAACTTCAAAAACAAAAGCTTTTCACCCAACTATTTGGCGATTGATACCACTGTTAGGTTCCCATATTCATAACACAAGCATCAATATAAGAAATAGATAAGAAGTGATTGGATGAACAAACACACACACACACACGTATGATAATAAGAAGAGTTATGCGTAAAGGTGAAATGCGTGAATTGAACAACCAACCCTCAAGTGAGGGTTTACAAGCATTATTTATAGGAAGGAACTAGGGCAACAATCAAGTTCCCTTCCTTTCCTTTATGGGCTTGGGCCAAGGCTCATGGGCTTTCTACATAAGCCTTGGCATGATTACTAACATAAAAGCCATATTAAGCTAACTATTCCATATTAATTACTAACACTTGAAATATAGTTTAGGAGTGATTCCAACATGTATCTATAACAAAGGATGATTACAGCAAGACATTGAATGACCATGCTACTGAGAAACTTTTACGAAACTATTCTCTCAGACACTTTTAGTTAAAAAGCGAGTGAGAGCGTTTGCTAGGCGTTTTCGTTGTTAGTTTTGTGTGCCATTCGACACACCAACTCCCAAGTGGGAGCTGTTGGTTTGTGGGAGTTTTCAAACACGACAAAACGACTATTAGTGTATGAACCGATGGGGGCATACACGATAAACACGAGTATACGTGTTGAACGTAAACTATACTTGAATAAACATTTACCCGTTATGCATGATTATTGACCCGATCACAGATTTGACCCGTGGGCTTTTAATGGTTCATGTTTGGGTCGAATTGGGTGAAGCCTTGGGCCTTAGTGATGCACACCGATCGGGTAATAAGGGGTATGGTTTTGTGTGGGTTTGTAACTTGTCGACCAAGCTAGATGCCCTAGTTTGGTTTGACATGTACCCTATATAAACACACCCTTACCTCTTCCATTGCCATTGCTCTTGGTCGTTTGGTTACACAAGTCGACTAAAGGGTTTTTAAGTTTGGTTCTAAACTTGTATCCAAGACAAATGTTTAGTTGTATCGGTTAGCTATTGTTTCCTGGTCTCCTAGTCGACACAAAACAGCAGCAACAAGGAAGTGAAACTGCTCCTGCTTGTGGTTTAATATCTCGGACAGAAAGCAACATATATCGGACAAGGTGTGTCTGATATCGGGTAATACGTACAAGCTGTTTTAGCAGCTTATTGGTGATCTCGGACAGAAGCTACTTTGGTTCCTTGGTGGTATTCTGATCGTGGGTTTTCATTCAAGTGACAAAGGGTTGTTGGTTTTATTGTTTACGTTCTTGACTAGCGTTTTAATCGAACGTATACGTTAATCGGGTTTGTGTGTGATACTCTTCGAGGTATCTAATTTTGATACTAGTGTTTTGTTTTGATTTCTTGTTCCGTTACTAAAGATCAATTGCCAAGCAATGTTAGGTTTTCTAAATTCCTTTTATTAATTAATTCTTGTATTAATGATTTGTTTATTAATTACGTGCTTAACATAATTGCGATAACTAGATCCAATATCCGTTGCGTACTCGTAGAGGTTAATGGTTAACTAGTTCTAAAATCCCAACAGTCATGACTTTGGGTCACCTCAACATTTCCTTTTTTATCACAACTTCATCACTCACATACCCTAAACACTCTCACTCATAGCGCAAGCCAAACCAACCCGTTTGGGACCCACAAATACAAAACCAATGTTATAGAGCACACCATTGGCATATCTCAAGCCTTGGCGCAACAGGGTGTGCCGTGGCACTGGCTTGGCACACGCCAAAGTGGGGAGTGGCGTTATGATACCGTTCACTCTAATACATTTGATGAGATATCGAAACACAGATATCTCGTGTTTTGTAGCTTCTTTTTGTTCCTTCAGTTTTATCGAAACATAGAATCTTCTATATTTAAAGATCTCACAAAAATATTTGCCAGTTTTAATACCATATTCTTAACACACTTTCTGTTATTATAACATCTAGTTGTTGATAACTCACATCAGTATATGTTTAGCCTGTGTGTGATGATTTGAAGGACATTGGATAACAATAATATTCCAAATTTTCTTTACATCTGGTTTTGTTCTTTGCTTTAATTACACACACAGATATATTGTTTAACTTTTGATATGGATTTTTACCTTTGATAAAACAGACAAGTAAAAGATAATTTGAGAATAATCACTTCGACCAGCTCAATGTGTTGGGAGTCCTAAACAGAGTTATTGATCAGAAGTCTTCAATAGATTTATAACAATTGGTAACCAGCCATCAACAATTACGGATGCTATTCCCCAACAGATTTCTGTTATGAAGTTTGGCTATACACTCTTACAAGGCCCTTACATAATACCATGTAACTGGTGAAACACATTTAACATCAGTTCACTAATCCAAGAGAGTCAAAGTAAAAAGAAGTCAAACATTCAAAAACATGGGAGTTTAAAACACATAAAACATACAATCCCTTAAGGTTTTCTGAAACAACTACCATATCAAATGAAAATAATCCTAAACTAGTATATTAACCTAGAGTTACATAACAGAGAACCACAAAAACAAATGTTTAGAAGTACTCCTCCACGATTCATTAAAACCCTAGGCCTAGAGCTAAGGTGTATCTATCATGCGCACTCTGCCTCGAACTCAATAGTACCCCTTTCCTCCTTTAAAATCTCATCCAGAGCTTCACAATACACTACATCTTCAAAATCATTGGATGTCGCCGAAGGGACAACATCTTCAAAGAAATCCGCATCACCATACATAGTATTATAATTATCGTTGTCACTATCATGTGGGACATCATTCAACTTTAGACAAATTAAAGATACTCTCTTCATCACGTAACCTAAAATTGGCAATTCCAACAAGGGAAAATTACTCCATTGACGACACATACGATACATATTTATATGAAACATGAACCTTTCTTCAAATTTTTCAAAGGGTGGCGTTAGGCAGTTCCTCATCTCAGCAATTTTTCCTGCACCTAGAGAAAACCTGCCTCTTTTCCCTGAATCAACAATGGAAACTTCTTCCAGCAATGGGACATTTTCAATGTAGCTCCACAACATCCTGTGATTCATCCATACATACATCATACATCGCAACGCAATATCATACGACTTCCGGCTCCTCTCCTTATTTTGTTGTTCCTCACAATTATCATTGACATATGATTCCTTGTTAAGGTAAATTGAGTTGGGTGAAAGACATATAAATAAATCGCATTTGATTCCAAACTTAATTTTCCACTGGAACAACAAACAATTATCAACATTAAAAGACGGAAGTTGTATGCATAGAGATTTGACTTTTCCAAACTTCTTCAAAGACAAAATCACAGACCGAAGGGACCTCAACCAAGCAACAGGAGAAGTGATATCCCCTCTAGATTCGGGAGGGTCTGCTAAAATGGGACTAGTGAAGGAAATGGCCACGACTTGAAGGACAGTCTGACAGAAACGTTTTGAAACGAGTTGGGAAAGGCATAAGGTTTTTAAGTCAAGTAATTTGCCTACA
Source organism: Chrysanthemum makinoi (assembly GCA_910596185.1). Classification (NCBI taxonomy): domain Eukaryota; kingdom Viridiplantae; phylum Streptophyta; class Magnoliopsida; order Asterales; family Asteraceae; genus Chrysanthemum; species Chrysanthemum makinoi. The sequence goes on along the minus strand of OU343217.1, from coordinate 85,606,731 downwards.
ATTTGGAGAAGAACGTCATCTGGCAAACAATCAACTGGGGAAGAATCTTTAGACTCTTTAGGTTTGTTGATTATATTCATATCTCAGATTAATGAAACTATATCTGTCCCTGTCTCTGGTACAATCTTAAAATGGGAACTCTGTTACCTGCATCCAAACAATGTTAGGACTTAGTGATATACAGTATATATCAGAGTATCTGGATAGTATTTGTAACTATTTAAAAAAGAAAAAAAGAAAAAAAAAATTTATAACCTTACAAAAAACTATTTTGAGAGTTACAATGTGTAAAATGATAACATCGTATATATACAAATTACATATTCACAATCTTATATAAGCTTCTAAGCATAGGAGTTGAAGGTTTTTTCTGCCAACTAAGATATCAAGTAACCAAATGTCCATTTATTTACTGGTCATATAGGTAAAGTATTCTTCCATGTGTCCAATTCTATTAACACGAGTAGTAATCGTGGGAGTAGTAATTGTGGGAGTATATGTACTTTCTGAGGCTTGAGTAATCACAACAAAGCTGTATCAAACGCAAACGCTTTTTATATAAAATGCTTAATGATTGTTTAGATGTTTTCATTTGAGATAAGAGCCTTGCTTACATGTCGTTCTTCCAAAACATATAGATTCACCCGAGAGTAACTTCCTGTCTAATTTTGTCCTAAATACATTTCTTAATTACTTTACTATACTTACCAGCGTATTCAGAACCGAACCAGTCTTCTTACGATTCACTGGTTCAACCGGTTCAACACTTTGAAAACCGACTTCTGAAATACCGAATATTACAAATATACATATAAACATGCTATTTATTTTACCAATATAGATAGTCTACACCTAAATAAACTAAACTATAAGGACAAAGTAGAGATAAGTTATGCAATGTTGTCATGTCTATGAATCTACTTCTTTTTATCACCACAACCAAACGTAAACTTTTTCATTCTCTCTCTCAAACATGTAACTCATGATACTCTTTCTTGTTTCCATCTTTTTCTCAAGCAAACCAGTGAACGACCATCAAAAGCCCATAAGTATTTCCATCTTTTTCTAGTTTTGTTTATGTTGCTAAAAGAAAACAAGGATGCAGATCTCGTTCTACACAGTTCGCCGGTTCATCGGTTTGACCGGTTTACACGGGGTTTGACCAAAGTGGTTCACCCGGGGAAACAAAACCAGTGACCAAGATGGGTTCCCGGTCAGACCGGCCTGTCCGGTTAGCTTCGAGGTTGACATATACTTCTTCTTCTTCTTCTTCTCCGTCCGAGGAGTCCGAGAGAGCTTTAGGTTTTCTTCCATTGATCATGAACCATTTAGGGGGTTGTTTGGTAAGAGGTACCGTAACTTGATCGGAAAGGAAATGATCATCGTTGATAGGAGATGGTTGCAATGCACTAAAATACTTACAAAGTCGTGTTAGGAGCATACCATATGGAAGTACCATGTTGGCAACTTTGAATACCCCGACCATTCTCTTCACCATGTAATAGGCGAGATTAAATGGCTTTTAAGGCAATAAATCATTTGCACGAGACATGCATTTGGATGATCCTTGTTACCGACTAAGCTAATGACGTTTTCCCTAAAAATTTCTTCCCATTTTCTAAAAATGGGGTGCATTTTGAAGAGTTCCATTTGAAAGGGATCACGGTGAATGAGCTTTTTGTTTCGGTTGAGACGGGATTGGTCGGCTCTAATTTTAAAAATGGTGTCTCGAATGGTTTCGGGTTCATCAAGAGGAGTATGGTATATTGGTTTGGGATCAAGAGCAAAAGATTGAGAGGATATTGCCCAATCTTGAGAGTAAATACAAATTCCTTCAAAAGGAATGCGAAGGATTTGAGCGAATGTGTTGAGAGGTAGAGTGAAGCTTCGTTTATGGATGATGAAGGCGATTGAAATGCTATCATCGGTGTTTCGAATGATCCTAATGCTTTTGTAGAATTCAAAGATGAAAACCGAACAAATTTGTTCATCAATGTCAAGAAGACAATCAAAGTTGATTGCCGAGAAGACTTGACAAATGTCGGTATCTTCAAGGAAAAATTCCTTGACCACACGACCTTCGTGGATAAGTCGTTTTTCAAGTATTTTGAAGACTTTGCTGTCGGTTTTTGACAATCCCTCTTTCCGATAGTAATGGGTGAGGTAATGGACGGTATCATGGTGGTCTTGTTGAGTGGCTTTAGGCATGGTTGGTCCTAGAAACACAAATATTCCAATTAGGCAAAATTTGTTGAGATGGGTTTATGGTTTTGATTTGTATTAACAATGTTGTGAACACAATGTTATCTTAGTTATGTGAAAACCCTTTTTAATGATCAGTTATGGAAAACCTAATTAAATTAATTGATTAAAAATTGAGAAACCATAAACCCTAGGATGAGGATGATGAAAATTAGAACATGTTAGTGTAATTACTTACAATGATGTTCTAGAGAAGAATACTTGAGGATTATGGAGTTCTATGAAGATGAAACCAGCTCTTGGGTCGTTTTTGTGTTTTGTGGGGAGAGGGAAAATGAGCAGGGTTGTTTTTGAAAAGCGTATAGCTGGTTTCTGTCCCACGGTTCCCCTGGATCCCTTGTATAAGGGATCCGGCTACTGTAGACAGAAAAAGAGTGTTTGGCAATATTTTTGTTATAAGTTATAAAATAGCTTATGGAACAAAAATAGTTTTGGGGTTAAAAAAAATAAAATAAATAATGTTTGGTCAACGGGATTTGATGAATTAATTATCGAGAATCCATTTGTGACGACGGCGTTAGTTTGACGAGATCAAAAGGAATACTATTCCCGATGATGAGTAAGTCGGGAAAGTAGCGAAAGGAGACTTTTGAAAGACTAGCAATTAAAAAATGGTATTAACATATTCATGTAGATATAAGATAGCTAATGAAGAGTAAACATACCTCTATGCTATTGATTTTGATTTGTGAAGACATAAGACCAAAAGTACTTCATGAGCTCTTAAAGTAATCCGTTGTACTTAGAATAAGTAGGTTGTGATTACTTTTAGATTCTTTCTTGAAAGTTGACTTCATTATTCTTTAGAAATGAAGGTTTTGGAGAGATCCTAGCATGAAGATTTCTTGAAAAGAGTATGTTAGAATAATCTATCAATATCCAACATGAAAGAAAAAAAATGTTTTTAAAAGATTTCCTTCTTTGTAGTTTTCAAACATACAAGGATCGTATCAAGTTTTTAAAGTACAACATACTCTAAGAAACTTGGTAACGAAGCTCTGATGCCAATTGTGGAAAACTAGAAGGGGGGTTGAATAGTTTTACCAATTAAAACTTTGTTTTAAAATATTTAGATCGACTTATGTTAATCTATTTAGATGTGTATGTTGGACATTGATAGATAGATATATAAAAGTGTAATGAAAGATAAAGAGTAAGAAGCACATAACCACGACACGAGTATTTATAGTGGTTCGGCTACAAGGACACCTTCCTTGCCCTACTCCACTCCCCGAGTCACCTAATCGAGAGTTCATAATAACTACAGGACACCAACTCCTTATGGCGGAGAAGCCTTCACAACGTCGCCTACTCTTTTTCCAGTACTAGGCTAACCACCGGGTTCTTTCACCAAGGAGAACCACACCTACCACAACGTCGCCTACCATTTATCCGGTACTAGGCTAACTACCAAGTTCCATTACAATGGAGGAACTACTACCCAACACTACACAACACCTAAACCCAAAGGAGACCCACTCCTTATTACAACACCATCAAGGATATCAATATCCTTGGAAACAAACTATCACTATTTGTATAACGATGCACCTCATCGACTATACGACCTTGGCATCCTTCACTAATGCCACTTGATTTGACTCCTAGGGATCTTTTACTAATGCCCTTGACACGAACGCTTGGCACCTTTCACTAATGCCTTCGTCTTGACTTCTTTAGCATTCTTCACTAACGCTTTTGACACGGACGTTAAGCACCTTTCACCAATGCTTACGTCTTGACTCTTTCGGCATCCTTCACTAATGCCTTGGATCCGTCTAGTGTAACCTCATGGATCCGTCTAGTGTAACCTTAAGGGATCCGTCTAGTGTAACCTCAGGGATCCGTGGGACGCTCCTTTTTGCCCATGGGTTTTTTGGTTATGGATCATGGGTTATGGGTTGGTCCATGGGTATTTCCTTTAGATACAATGTATCAAATAGATGCAATGTATATAGTCAAATGGATATGGGTTAATACCATGGGTTATGGATATACTCCATGGGTTGTAGTTTTTAACCATTATAATACATACTAGTTATGTATATATTTTCCCAATATGTAAACACTAGTTGCTGTACATATGTATTAATAAATCATAAAAACACTTATACTTGTTTTAGTATTTTATGTGAAAACGTAAGTGTGTTAGAAAACTATTGGCTCAAACCATTTACGTATTTTATTTGTTTTGTTAAAATGATTTTACGTTTGTTATCGACAAAACATTAGAAGATCGTAAAATATAAATAAACGTTTTTACGGCTTATTTGTATTAACACTAAGGACTAACACACCCTAACGGGCAGTGTACCTGATCGTGTGTAATATAACCTAGATAAATTCGAGTGTCGTTCCCAAGAGCTGTAGGTATGGTGAATATGGTGTTAATTCATTTTAAACATTAAAAGTGATGGATTTTTTTTATTTATTTTTTTATTTTTTTTAAATTGAATTATAAACTAAAGAATTAAAGTAATGAAAAGTAATCAGAAGAAGAGGTGTTGCTTCCTTACTATAATGTTACTACTTCTGGTGTAATGTTTACAAGCCAAATTGTTTATAGGAATCTAGAGTCGATAGGTTTGATTGGTCCTCGAATCCTAACCTATGATCCTTGAGTGGAATGAACCCGCAAAGGAAATTAACCGGTACTTAGTTCACAATCATTAAATCCTCCTATTAATTCAAACGATGTGTTCTAGTAAGAACTACTTAAACAATAATGTATGTTAATACAAATAAATCGTAAAACCGTTTATTAATATTTAGTGATCTCTTTATGTTTTGTTGATAACAAATATAAAGTTTGTGGAAAACTAGAAAGGGTGGTTGAATAGTTTTGCTGATTTTAAGTTAGTGTAAAAAACTTTAGATTCGATATTATGTGAAATCGTATGGATGTAGAGAAAGTATAGATCTAATGATAAAGCAAGTAAATAAAGTAAAGCAAGGGAAACAAATGACACAACCGATTGATAGTGATTCGGCTACAAGGACACCTTCCTTGCCCTACTCCACTCCCCGAGTCACCTACTCGAGATTTCAAGCACTATGTCAACAAACTCCTTCAACTTGGCGGAGAAGCCTTCACAACGTTGCTTACACCTTTTTCCGGTACAAAGCTAAATACCGAGTCTGTAACACGGTGGACCAAACCAACACGACTATTACACAACAAATATGTGAAATATCAAATACAAGATCTTTGCTACAGAAATATTATGGAGGAACAAATCAATCAAGGATCCCTTGCTTGGATGACTTGTAGAATGCTCGTGATATCACCTTAGTGAAGGATCTATATGAGAATCACTAAAGAAAGAAAGAAAGAAGTACTCTCTAGATCAAGTGATCTTTTGTTAGAAGAGAATGAGAGTATATGAGAGAATTAGTAAGAAGAGGGGTGAGTTAGAATGAAGAAATGGCTCTCTATTTATAGGCAAAACTTGCCACTGTTCCCCGGATCCCACGGATCCATCCCACAAGGGATCACTCTAGTGAAATCCTAGGGATCCGTGGGACGCTCCTCTTTGCCCATGGGTTTTTTGGTTATGGGTCATGGGTCATGGGTTATGGGTTGGTCCATGGGTATTATTTTAGATTCAATGTATCTAATGAGTACAATGTATCTAGTCAAGTGGGTATGGGTCAATACCATGGGTTATGGATATGATCCATGGGTTGTGATTTTTACCCATCCTAATAAACTATTACAACAAATGATTTATTACAACAATTTTTATTAAATGGATATATGTAAATGCTTTACAAAAATAACATGTATCCTTATAATTGTACTTAAGATAACATTATATTTGTTATCAACAAAACACAAAGAGATCACAAAATATTAACAAACATTTTTACGGTTTATTTCTATTAACAATCTCCCCCTTTTTGTTGATGACAAAACATAATGTTATGATGAGTAAAACTTAAGAATAGATGTATGTTTTGAAAGCCCCTAAGTTTTACTTTTTCTCCCCCTTTTTTGTCGAAACAAAAAGTTAACCCATCGAAGAAATAGTCCACGTATCGCTTAATCCCCCTTGACGGTAGCTCCCCCTAGTTTGGGGCGTCAAGTGAAGAAAAATGAAAAATCCTACAAAGAAAAGGTTAGTAGTAACATGTGTACGTAATCTTGTGATTGACGAGAATCAAGATTGGGAGCCAATGTATGTAAATAAGGCCTTGTAATAAAACAACAAAGTGTAGTGGTATTTATGCCACCTACAAGCATGTAAAAATAAGAACTAGACTTGTTCTTGAAAATGACTCAAAAGAAAAGTACTAAAAATAGAAAATAGTAATAACGATTCTGTCCATGCTTGCATAAGGTTATGGATGGAGGTTTTGATGAGTAATGGTATTGATGCGATCAAGGATGAGGTTGAGTATGAATAGCATTTCTTCCCTAACTTCTATTGTAATTTCCCTAGTGGATTGGCAATGTTCACAATGTAAGTGATATGGGTAATGAGTGCGGAAGTTTTCCGGGTTGTTTTGATTTGTGAGTTGCGGAAGATGTGGTGGAAAAATAGGAAAATACGGATCAAAGTCCGGAATGTTTGGAAGTGGTGGTGGAAAAGAACCTAGATGTTCTTGTAGCTTAATGGGAGCTAAGGGTGGTGATGTTTCAAGGTCATTGAATATTGTGTTTGGAGAAGTGGGAGGTGTCAAAAAGGCTATTTCTTTTGTTTTGGTTGTTGAGATCTTGTTGGAGTCGTAAGGAGTTCCAAAAGAGTGACTTTAGGTGATGAAGTTGGTGTACTTGTTGGTGATGAAGGAGGTGCTATAATGGAAGCATCTTGTGGTGAGTTATTTGATGGTGATGAGCCATTTGATAATGGTTTTGCGGATATCCTAGAGTTTGATTGTGGTATTTTGGAAGGTGGAAATACAAAGGTTTGGATTTCATGAAGAGGATTGTTTGTACTAGGTGATTCATCTAAGTTGTAAGATCTTTTGGATGACATGGTGTTGTTTGTTTGTGAAGATGAGATGAATATGCAAGCATTTTGGGAGTCCTATATATAAAAAAAATAATGCATTTTAATGAATGCTTGACCCAAAATGTGGATTAAAATCTAATGATTAGATATGAATTTAAGGCATGAGAACACAAGCATTAAAAAACATACTCCAAAAAATTGAAAAGATATTGGAGTTTTCATCCAAAGTGAGAAAAATAGAAGATAAAACTAGCTTCCGTCTCACGGATCCCACAGATCCTTCCCTTGAGGGATCCGTCCAGCATTAAGGCTGGGATCCGTGGGACTGGTGATTCAGGCAACATAAAATTTTCCTTTTGGAAACATTTTTGCCTAGTGTGTGCCTATATGTAAACTATTTGGAGTTGCGGTTATCTTGACTCCTAAATAAGAAAAGAAAAGTAAACTAGAAGTGAAAAAACATACTATTATGTGAGATAACCCGAGTGCTCCTAATTCATTGTTTCTTAAATGAACGTACCCGAAAACACATATTAGTTATGTGTTCTCTTTAGCATTCAAAAGACATGAGATGTGTTGGGTTTTAGGTTCCTTGGATTTGATGAGACAAAATAAATACAAGAATGAAAAAAAAAAGACTTAAAGTGAAAGAGATGAAACCTACTAAAAGATGGAAGGACTTGCTTGAAAAAGAAGATTTATTATTTAGTCCTTCGTAGTATTTTGTAAACCCTAATCCTCTAGTATATAAAGAGGACATGGGGTGTAGGTTTTAAACGTAAGTCTTCCATAATGTAGTCATTAAAAGTGTGTGTGTGTAACCTAGACGTGTTCATATAAACGTCTAGGGTTAGAGTTTGTGTAGTTTAGCCTCAAGGATCTTTGATCCCTGTTACAAGTTTAGTGTAACCGTATTATTCCGATCAAATAATATTTGAGGCTTGGAGTGATTATTATTAAAGAGAAACCTTGTGTCAATAACTTTGATTTGTTTTATTCCGCTGCGTACCAAGTTTATTATCATTGTTATTGTTAAACCCTAGAGGCTCAAAACGATTCATGAAGTCCTAACAAACTCCACAATTGGTATCAGAGCTCGGGGAGCTCGTTACCTAGGGATTCACAAGGTTTTATTGGTCGAAGAATGGCGAAAAGAAGAAAAACTATGAATCTGAAAATTCTCGTATTTTTCTGTAGTACAGTTTTAAAAACGCGATAACTTTTTCGTTAACCGTTGGATCATAACGAAATTTTCGGTGGACGTTCTCTATATATTCGTCTAACTTTTCACCGCAGGGATTGTCAATCTGAGCTTTCTATCAAAAGTTATTCAATGTCGAAGTTGGCTGCAGAAACTGGTTTAATAATTCGAATTTTTGGGTTTTCATGCATATTCAACTTCTTGAATTTGTGTTACTTGTTCTAATTCTTGATGGAGGTTGTTTATACATTGTGTGGTGTTTATGATTCATGATTAGAAGCAGCTTTCCTAGTGTTTTTACGAAACCACTTGTAGTGTTTTCTGAAACCACTGATAGTGTATTCTCGAAACCACTGATAGTGTATTCTCGAAATCACTGATAGTGTATTCTCGAAACCACTGATAGTGTATTCTCGAAACCACTGATAGTGTTTTCTCGAAACCACTTCTAGTGTTTTTCTGAAACCACTTCTAGTGTTTTTCTGAAACCACTTCTAGTGTTTTTCTGAAACCACTTCTAGTGTTTTTCTCGAAACCACTCCTAGTGTTTTCTCGAAACCACTGCTAGTGTTATCTCAATTCCACTGCTGGTATTTCTTGCGTTATTCGTTTCTGCTGATGAGGTTTTGGAATTGAGGGGAAGTTGTACATGTTTTTCGTACTGAGATTTTTGGTGACACACACATGGGATTTTGGTTCGCACACACAAGAAGATTGGTATTTGTTCTTAAAGGTTTTAAAAAGCTCGGATTTAGATTTATTGCATAATTAATTACGAAGAAGATTGATCATAACCTATTTGATATTGTTGTTGAGTAACACAGATTTGTGCTCTTATCATATCTCAAAGTGGGTGTTACACTTTGGAGATAACTTGTTCGTGCTTAAAGGATGTTGACGAAGACTTGCAAAATCTAGTTTTCATAGGTCAAGGGGTGGATGGATGAAGACCTAGTTAACTATCACTTAAAGGAGTTACATTGTAGTGCTCAGTGTCTCATTGAAGATGAGGATTTTGTCAAGAGATTGTGGTCTACTTATATGGTGTTAGTATAAGTTTGGAGTCACGTGGATAGTACAAGACATAAGACACAAGTTTTTGGTTATTTTACTTCTTCATCAAATTCGTTATACTTGGTTTTCTTCACAAGTGATCATTACATAGAGCTTACTGATTTGAAGAATCATTTTCATGCACCACTCAAGGGGAAGTTTCTAATGTTTACATTCTCTATTTGTTGATAACAAAAAGGGGAAGAGATATTGGAGTGTGATAGCATGGATTAAGGGGAAGACAAAAGGAAGACAAGAATGTTTCATTCACGGAGATGTTTACATCTCAACTTCTGCTACTTCGTCTAGGGAAGTTCGTACACGACTTTGTTTGTTTTGTCATCATCAAATAGGGGAAGATTGTTGGGTTTTAGGTTCCTTGGATTTGATGAGACAAAATAAATACAAGAATGAAAAAAAAGGGACTTAAAGTGAAAGAGATGAAACCTACTAAAAGATGGAAGGACTTGCTTGAAAAAGAAGATTTATTATTTAGTCCTTCGAAGTATTTTGTAAACCCTAATCCTCTAGTATATAAAGAGGACATGGGGTGTAGGTTTTAAACATAAGTCTTCCATAATGTAGTCATTAAAAGTGTGTGTGTGTAACCTAGACGTGTTCATATAAACGTCTAGGGTTAGAGTTTGTGTAGTTTAGCCTCAAGGATCTTTGATCCCTGTTACAAGTTTAGTGTAACCGTATTATTCCGATCAAATAATATTTGAGGCTTGGAGTGATTATTATTAAAGAAAAACCTTGTGTCAATAACTTTGATTTGTTTTATTCTGCTGCGTACCAAGTTTATTATCATTGTTATTGTTAAACCCTAGAGGCTCAAAACGATTCAAGGAGTCCTAACAAACTCCACAAGATGCAAAGAAAACGGGTTTTTACTTTGTATTAATAATGAAAAAGCGATTTGTCCTAGACGTGAGAAATTGCTTTTGTGAAATTGATACGGGAAGAGGTATCATTTTTAGAAAACGTTTCAAAAAGAGGTTTCTATGTGAGAATAAAAATCGTTTTATCCTTTGAAAAGAAGATGTGTATGTAATTATGTGTTTGCAACTTGTACTTATTTTTGAAAGAAATGTAAGATATTGGATTTCATAAACACACAAACAATCACAAATATGGTACGAATAATATGAGTTTAGAGATAGAAAGTGGAAGATGGGAGCCTTTCTAGAGAGAGAAAGTAAAACAAAAGAAAGAAGGTTAGATTGAGTGAAATGTCCAACCCTCTACCTTGGGAGGTAGAGGGTATTTATAGTTACATACTACATGTCCTCCTTCGGACTGTGGATCAGGCATACAGTGGGTAAAGACCCGTCCGTCTTCCACAGTGTTGCTCTAAACTAAATAACTAAGTAAATAACTAGTAAATAACGATATGTCTACGAGCTAACTTGTGCTAGTCTATATTTGGGGTGACCGACACTTCACAATGGAATTTCTAATTCCTAACAATCTCCCCCTAAGGGAGGTCACCCCATGTTTTACATTTCGAATCCTAGCATTCTATTTAATCTTCAGTCTTGAGCTCGTAGACTTTAATTCTTCAACTTTCGTAATATTTGTGCTTTAGTAGTGACTCTTCATTGTCCGAATGGTGTGTACTTTTAGTGGAGGTCTTTGAACTGATCTACATTTTTGATGATCTTTGAGCTTTCATTGAGATCATCAGCCACAGTAAATCTCTGGATCACCCTTTATTGTGTTGCCATCATGTGAAGTTGTGACTTTCGGACTGACATGGTCACACTTTCTGGATCATGACATCTTTTCATCAGAGTAGCGGAAGCTTTACTGGTTCAAGATATTTGCAGCAGCGTAGCAGAAGCATAGTATAAAAATGTCTGAGCCAGGTTATGTAGATAAACACTTGTCATGATTTCTTCAAATTAAGTGTGGATGCTGTGAGCATGCGGCTTTGGATTGACTCCTCAATTCTGATCAGCTGCACTCATCGGGGTGTACCTGCATACGACAGTTAGCAATAAAGTGCACGAAAGTGTCTTTGATCACTTTCGTTGAATTGAGGTACACGGCCCACGGTTCCCCGTTGATCAATACAAGTACTGCCTGTGATCAGGTATAATTATGAAGAATCTCCTTGACAGGGTTTCTCAGCTGTTCTAGCCGTTCTCAAACCGGAACGTCTCAAAGAAGACAATACGGAGTGAGTGAACCAGCAAATTAAGATTCACTGATTGATGAAAAATGATTTGAAAAACAATCGCGTATTGCTTGATGAAAGAGTTTTGCAATGCGATGAAGGTTTTATGAGAAAGATCAATTTTCAATCAAAAATACTTTTTGTATATGAAAGAGAATACACATTTGATGTGCTAGAGAAAAGAAGAGATTTACACATCGAACGGTTTTTCTAAAAGCATTTTCTCAATCAGAGATACTTTTTGTGTTTGAATACATGAGTATACATTCGACGTGCTAGAGAAAAGAAGGTTTGCACATCGAACGGTTTTTCCAAAAGTATTCGTCAATTCCAATCCTAGACCAAGGTTGATTCACGAGTGAATCGCCCTATCGTTTCTATCCAGTTGTCACAAGCTTGATCTTTTGGAAAGATCTCACATGTCACCCACCAAGAGCTTGTTTGATGTTGGCTCTAGAAGGATTTCCATCTTCATCGTGAATATATTTAATATATCACTCGGATGTTCTGGCAATACCACAAGGATAATGCGTAGGACTCTTAATATATTCTTACTTTTCACATTGTGTGAAACAACAAGTCTTCATTAATTTTGTGTCCTAATGAGATAATGTGGATGATCTCTTGGCTCTAGAATCAATTGTGCACATTTGGTTCCTATGCCGGAAACTAGGGAGAGGGTCTCCTTCTTCAATATCAACAATCTCTAAGAGAAAGTCGATAGATTATGTAGGTTCCCCGTGAGAATGAAACAAGCCCTTTTTAGAGGAACTTGAGTAGCTTGGGAAGTTTAGTGCAGTGCGTTACTGGGTCCATGACGTCTTATCTTCAATACCAGTGTTACCTTAGTAACAACCAGTAGCATATGTATTGAACCCGGTTTCTGCCCTAAGGTTGAATTATTGGAGGGCTATTTCTTTTCACCCTTTTTCACATTCATTTCTTTTTCATTCTTCAACCCCTTCAGTGCTTACCGAGACTTCATAACTAGAACCTTGTTGGGTTTATTCCAGTACTAGCTCTGTCTCAGTCCGCACTCTTCCCATTTCTCATTTTTCTCCTTTTTTCATCATACCCAAGGACTCTACCCTATCTAGTGGATTATCCCTGGGTAGATCCCTCCGGTTCTGGCGGGATCGTGGGAACGAATACCTAACCTAACCATCCTTATAACACCATGCATAAAGTAAATTGGTCGGTCTTTTGGTATTGTTCTTTCCTTCCATGAAACCAATTGACAAATCATTTGGAAAAATCAATCAAGGTACTTGTGATACGAGATCAAAGCATTTTGTACCTTAATAGTTTTGATCATTTATAAATGCTCCCCCTCAACATGTGCATATGATCATGAAATTGTTTAGCACATGGAGGCAAGAGTTCTTTGAAATAATTTCTTGATCACAGTTTCCGTAGAAAAAGCCATTTGATTTTCTTTGGTAAATTCTCCCCCTCAATATGTGCATAGGATATTTGAAATCATTTTATCACATAGAGGAAAGAGTTCTTTTGAAGCACATTTACGATCACACAAGCCATTAAGAAACCATTAGAAAATCAATCAAGGTAAATTATGTTGAAACATAGAAATCTTTGTACCTTGAAAGTTTGTTTTCTTTTGAAATGCTCCACCTCAATATGTGCTTCAAGATTCGAAAGCGTTTAGCACATATGGGAGAGCAGCCTGCACAATTGAATCAAAACGATCACCTTTTATCAAATTTCATTATTAAATCACAAATTCTCCCCCGATCAAAAATATCAAACCCTTTGAGATTTTGGATCCCAAGTGATTTAATAAGGTTTAGAAAACATGGGAGAATATGTGGCCTGGTTTTAATACTCATCTTGTTTTTGGATAAATCCTCCTCCTCAACATGTGCATTGTATATTTGAAATCATTTAGCACATGGAGGCAGGAGTGCCTTTAAAGGACTAAACCCGATTCCATTAAAATAGATTTGAGATTTAAATCATGATCTCTCCCCCGATCAAAAATTTCAAACCTTTTGAGATTTGTGATCCCAATTGATTTAAATCATTTAGAAAATTTTGGGGAAAGATGTGGCAAGATTTAATTTTGAAAGATGACATATAGGAACAGATTTAGACATTAAAGATTGTTAGTATCAGGTATGATTGTTTTAAGAGATCTTTAAGGAAAATAAAACAATTTCACAATCAAACAAGAACAGAAAAAATTTCATTTTGAAAGATCTTGATTCTAAAGAAAAATCATACCATGACATAACATTAAATCTTTAGATCACCACTTTGTTTTTGTACAAACCGGACTTTTATGAAGAAATATCGTTTGAAAATATTTTATATGAAATCACTCTCCCCCTCAATCGATGACCGTAGTCGATGATTGAGTGACTTATATTTTGATAAAATGAAGTCCGGTGATTTTCAAAATTTAGTCCAATTTATTTTCAAAACAATATTTTTCCATTTTCAAAACAATTTTTAACAAATATTTTGAAAAATGGTATTATTCACTACTTGTCCTACACAAAGATACGTTAGGTGGTTGAGAAGCTTCTGTTGTTGCTGTAGGGCTGGAAGAAAACCATCTGTTGATGCAGTGAGACCTCTGACGTTGCATTTGTCATGCCAACTCTTCATAGAGGTCCAATTAAGCTCCGTTTCTTCATTTGATGATGAAGAAAACCATCTGCTGATGCAGTGAGACCTCTTACGTTGCATTTCATGCCAACTATCCATGGAGAGATCTGATTAAGCTCCGTTTCTTCTTTTGTCGACCCAAGATATAGTTTCCCTTTCCTTTCGGCATCCAATCATCTTCTTTTGTGGGATCCGGATCAGGAACATTCTTATATGCCATGATATCTGCATACGTTAGTGAACATACACACAGATATATGGTGGTCGACATCATCCAAACATCAATCGACTAATAAAAGTCAATCCAACATATCAATCAGATCATATCAGGCATGGGACTAAAGTGTTTATCAAACTATAGTCATCTAATCCTAACAATCATATCCTAGATTCCTAGTCCTTCAACATAGGTAAACATCTTTTTCAGTTAAGCACGTAGGATAATTATATAAGTCCGTTAGATGATATAGATTTGAAAACATTCTCCCCCTCAATCAATGACTCATTTTATAAAAGGTTTAAAAGCACTGAAGTCATTGGTTGAGTTTTCAACTGATACTAAAACTCTGAATCTGATAGATTTTTAAGCAACTCATTTTCCACCATTTTGTTCAAACAAATATTTTTTTTGAAGAATTTTAGACGGAAAGATATTTGAGTAGGAACAGCAGTCCTTCGACATACTTTCCTCATTATGTTTTAAAATAAGTGCACGAAATATTTGAAAATTGGTTTAGCGCAACACTTTCCTTTCTTGAAGAGCGAGTTGATATCTGAAATAATAGCAAACCATTGTTTAAGCACGGGTTACAGTCTGAAGTAACTGCAAGCCATCGTTTTTGAAGCGCGGGTTACAGTCTAAAATAACTGTAAGCCATATTTTGAGACATGCTTAGAAAAAGAATATTTACACCTCCTGCTCGAACTTCATCTATGGTCCCGTGCCATTATTGAATGACATTTCTAAGACCGTAGATGTTATCGATACCAGAAGACATGTCTTGAGAAAACATATTTTTGGTATTTTTCAATTTTTTGATTTTTATGGGCTTTAGTTGATTTTATATTTTTCTATTTTGTTTTTGTTGGTTTTATATTTTTGTATTTTGCTTTTTGAAAAATATTTACAACGATAGAGAAATAGTTTAAGAAGATGATGATACGAGTACCGAGATAAGGAAATCGTTCAGCACTTTGTAGAAGATAGAAGTCATCATCTCTTAAACTTTCACCACCAAAGCATTTGAGGCTCTTAAATCGTCGCAAGAACTTGAGCCTTCAAAGAGTGAACCTTCGGTAGCTTCCCCCCAAACCGACAATCCACGTAAAAAGACCATTTCCCCCAAGAAGAAGAAGTGAAGCAAACAGTCTAATTGTATGAAGCTTCAAGAACCCGAAGAAGACAATAACACCGAAGTAACAAGTTAACACGGATCATTTCTGTGGTTATCAGATCCGAAATAAATGATTAAGCCCGATCACATGAACTTGTTGTGCGTCCCCGATGTACACATAACTCTTCGAGTTTGAGCAATTGTCAATTCAGTAGAACAAGATATCAACACCTTCATTTCACCAAATGCACTCCAGTTATCTAACATATAACCAATCAGCCCATAACGTACACATGTACCCAACAAGAGAAGAGAAAACGACATCACAATAATTGGTTGAATCACTGATCTTCTCTGCGGATGTCAACTCCGGAATAACGGATTAAGCTCGATCATGTGAATATGTTGTGCGACCCAGATGTACACATATCTCTCCTTTGATGGTTGCGATCTCATCGGAATCATTATTACATTGTGTCCATGAAGCACTAACCGGAAGCACTTTACCATTAATCATATCGAAGATGGCGACCCCCAAATGGTTGGAATAATACATCAAAGGCTATGATTAAACACTTAGTATCTCTACGGTTATGACCTTTGTCTTCCCCGGGATTACTTCAATAGAGAAGAAGTATTAGGTTCATCACGTGTACTCGTTGTGTATTTAGATGTATGTCTCCTTCCCCCTTGCTGGTTTTGATGTCTCAAAATCAGCAACACATTATACATACCAAATATTATTGAAATAGAGAAGAACAAAAATTAGCTCAAATGAATCCTGCGAGAATCAACTGCTACAGAAACTCTCCCTGACTATCTTTACCAACCCATATGTAGACAATTTGAAGTGACCACTGAAGAAGAAAAACCCGATATACCAAACTTGAAACTGAAGTCGAATTCCGCACATTTGTATCTTACGCTTGCACTTAAAGATGGAAGAACGGTGTCGAGAATTTATTCTCCAAGCAAATCTCTAAGTACTCAATACTCAAACAAAGTATGAGACATTAACACCTCTTGAGATTATCCACATCGTCGGTCTTTAACCATCCACCCCAACTGCTGGTAACTAGATAAACCAAGTCTTTAACTCAAATTCTTAAGCCCGAGCAAATTATCAAATAAGAACACGCCTTTGTAAAGGTCAACTTCAATCTCAAATAAGTGATAAATGATTATTTCCGAAGTAATCAACTTGTGTCAAATGTCCAACACGTGAATAAATATACAACCGGATGTACATTGACCCACTGAATGAACCGGAACAAATGATTCCTCAACATCAATGCATTCTTCCTAAAAGTATACATGTAGAGACTGATCTGGAAGATTCACCCATAACTTCGAGCGGATGAGGTAGTCATTTTTCTTGAAGTTCATGTGGTTGATTTATACCGTGCACATTGAGAGGAACAATAATCCGTGAAGATTTGGCAAAGGAATACCAAAGAGCGGATCATTATTCATGAGTGCAACTGCAATATTATGATAGTCATTATCAACGCTTTGAGGAATAACTAGAGATTGGGCTTCTTGAGTAGTCTGAGTTGTACTTCTTAGATGATCAACATTCGCTAGCGGTTGGAAATACTCATCAAACATATCTTGAAACAATGAATCCCAGTTATCCTTAGAAGTGAAGCATTAGGCGTTGAAGGAGAGTCATATGACCATAATTCAAGCATCCATCAACATGTAGTATATGCACTCTTATCCCCCTCAAAAATTGCATTCGAAGTTGCCATTTTGATTTGAACAAGTGAATAAGAATATACACCAATGAATGTAGATCCACTTGAGGGTTGAAAGAGCGTGGAAAAACATGAAGCTTGTTGATGAAGAATGTCGATGAGAATGGTCATAAAAATGAAGATTTCTCTTCTTCTGAAGATAAAGCGCACTGAAGCGTACACCTTTCTTTTCTATGAGGAACGGGGCCTGAAGTGTTATCTGCAGACGCCATAATGATGAAGTACGAGGCCTGAACTGAAGTGAACATACGTCATAGCCAATTGAATATCAATGTAGAGTAACTTGAACCCGTGAGTTATGAGATATCAATCCTTTTGTAATCCATACTTTAAGCCAGTCCATGTATTGAAGGATCGAAGTATCTACAACTGAGTAAGGACTACCTGCACTAATATTACAAACTTGATTGCATATATTTTGGTTAGTGACGTCAGTATCCAAACCCTTTGGGATTTCACGGTCAACTTTGAGATTGCCATTGGTAAATATCTTTCCTGTAGGTATCCACCTAAGTCCAGCATCCTTAAAAATTCTACCAGATGGTATCCACTTATGGCAAGGTGTAGGATTGTTAGGCTTCTTATGCATAGTGGAAGACTTATCCTTATTCCTAGTTTCCAAAGATTTAGCAATTGGTAACCATCTAGGTGAGGCTTTTGGTTTCATTTGCTTCATATGCACTGTGGATGACTTAGTGCAAGTCCTGGACTTAACAGGTTGTATCATTGCATGAACATTTACTTTCTTCAGGGATTTTGTGAAACATTTATCATGATTAGCATTAAAGATACATTTCAGACACTTTGAGCAAACAACTTGTTTGGATTCATAAAATGATCTAGAGTTCTTAGAGTGATCTGCTATGGGAATAGCTTTATTCAAAACGCAACTACTCTTAGATACAAGCCAATTCCTAGTCTTTAGTTGAGTGTTCCTAGGTAATGGTTTAAAACTACTAGCAGTGCTTTGAAATCTCGTAGAATTCCTCACCCTAGGTCTAGCACCTAAAATTCCATCTTTTTGAATTTGTGCCTTCTTTCTAGCCATTTCTAGATAAGAGTTCTTATACAAGTCATTCATAGCATTTTTACTAGGCAAGTAAGGTGAAGTGACTGGTTTTGTCAAAACTTGTTTCGCATCAACTTGGGAGGGAAACCGTGTTTTTGTAAATTTTGGTCGTTCAGATCTAAACGCATTTGGTTGTCTAATAACTGGTTTCCCCAAGATTGATGGTTTTGCAAACTTAGTGTTCACACTATTCCCTGTTGTTTTTCTGAGCTCATTTTTTAAGGCAACAATAGCGAAACTCTTTTCATGAAGTTGAGCTTTGAGATCATCAATTTTTGCTATCAAAGAGTTTGTTTGTTCCATTGACTTAGTTCTAGCTTCTTTGACAGAGTCATTTAGTTCTATGTGATGCTTTCTCAAAGACTCATTTTCCTTTAATAATTTGGCCACACAAACCGCTAATTCATCATTTCTTATTTGAATATCATCAATAACATTAACATCAGAGTTACTTGTAACCAAATTACTTTTCACATGCATATCAGAAATATGTTTCTTCAAGTTGTTGATAGTCGAGTTGTTGGCTTGAAGTTGAGCTTTTAAATCGTTTATTTCAAAAATTCATGAAATTCAGAAATTCGGATTTTTACATGGTTCCTTAGTTTGAAAACTTTCCTCTTTACTCTGTATCGCAATTTCAAGTGAAATGCAATGTTTTTCAAGTTTTGAGAATTTGTATGAAAGTTCATCAAAAACCGTTTTATCAACCATATCATTCGTTTTGAAATTATTAGACTCAGCCTCAACCAAGGAACATTTATCGGAATCATGTTTAGCATTAAGATCAGAATGTTTAGGTACCTTAGCAGATGCACTATGTTGATCAGTTAAGGGTACCTCATCAGATGACACCTGCTCAATTTATGCTGTGATATCTGCATCCACATCATGTGTAACAAGAGTCACTGGACCGCTGGCTGTGTCAAGCTTATCTATCTCTGAGCGTCTGTATTCAGTGTCAACTGATCCATCATCTAGTGCTTTACCCGACTCATCATTATTTGATGCCTCGACATTCTCATTCAAGAACACCCGATTCTTCAACAGATACATTACCCAACTTATCACAACTATCTCTCAACTGCACCAGACACTCATCCACTTTTTCATATGTCTGAGTAACTTCCTCAATATACTTCTCCACATTATCCATGAGTTGAATAAGTGTCTCTATGAACACGCTAATTTCCATTCCAGTGTGTTTCTTGAAAGACATTTCAGTCATGTCTTGATCATAATCAGATGTAAATTCCCCACCGATGAATGACTGAAATTGGTTGTAGA
The DNA here is from genome assembly GCA_910596185.1 of Chrysanthemum makinoi. NCBI lineage: Eukaryota > Viridiplantae > Streptophyta > Magnoliopsida > Asterales > Asteraceae > Chrysanthemum > Chrysanthemum makinoi. The sequence continues at coordinate 85,587,009 of OU343217.1, read as the reverse complement.
TCACTTGAAGTGCAGCACTGGAACTATCTTTTTGAACCATTTCTTTATCAAGTTGTTGTTCCAATTGTTCTAAGTTTAAGAATAATGTGCTCTTGAACGTTGATAATTCTTGACGGAAAAGTGCAATAACTGTTCGTTCACTTCCCATAGATAGAAGCAATGTGAGGTGTGAATGAAGTTGTCGATAAGGTTCAATGCAACTTTCCTTATCCTTTGCACAAGCATTCTGTAACATTGACTGGTGCATTTTTGTATTTTTAGAGTCTGAACCCGGAGATATCACATCCTCTTTGAATGATTCAATCATATTTAACCGTTCAGTGTAGCAAATATTCTCATGATTGTCTACAATATCATACAATTTAAGTAATTCTGAAATTACTGGGTCAGTAGTGTAAGACATGATGTTGTAGTATCCACGAGATTTTACAAGTCTATGATTTAAACCGAGAAATAGAATCTTTCGCGGGATTTTACTAAAATCAAGACCAAACCGTTAAGCAATGACCAATGGAATGTGTTAAGATGAATGATGGATCGACACAATGATAGACAATTGTGTGTAAGGACATATAATTGTTTGTAGGATTAGCAGAGATGTTGTTTGGTTGAGATTTGGATTGGTTAATGCCCATTTTTACGGAGAAATTTAGGTCTAAAAACATAAAAACCTCAAAAATTTCTGTTCAGAGCGGATTTAGGCCTCGAAGGTTGACTAGAATGAACTTTGTTAATTCGGCGTGCCATTCTCCTCGTTCTCACGGTCGTTTTGATGGGTAGAACGCTGAAAACGGAGTTACGGTTCAAAAGTTATGGCCGTTTGAAGTTTTGTCGGGAAAAGTCAACAAGTCGCTAGTAAGACAAGTCGCTAGAGTCACCAAGTTGCTAAGTATACAAGTTGCTTTAGTGGACAAGTCGCTATAGTCACCAAGTCGCTAAGTAGCAACTCGCTAAAGGCTTAAGTCGCTGTGAATCAAGTCGCTAGTCACAAGTCGCTATAATGCCAAGTCGCTAAGAATTATGACAACAAGTCGCTAAGCACCAAGTCGCTAGACACAGTTAAGTTGCTAAAGAACAACTCGCTAAGATCCAAGTCGCTAGTATCAAGTCGCTAACAATTTACACTACAACTCGCTAACAATTTCTGAAGCAAGTCGCTAACCTCACCAAGTCGCTAGCCGTAGTGGAGAATCCACTAACTTGTACTATTTGTCGGCTTGTCTCAATAGAAAAGTCGCTAGGCTCAAGTTGCTAACAACTAACACTGTAACTCGCTAACTTTTACTGAAGCAAGTCGCTACGATGAAAAACACTACGAGAGCCAAGTCGCTAGCAAGAAAAACTTCAAAAACACATTTTTCAATCCAAAACAAGCTCAACCATAGTGATTCAAGCTTTCCAAATCCAAACCCAAGCACTTACAATGATTCTAAACACAAAAGTACACTCAAAATTCAAACTTTAACACAAGAAATGATCCAAATGATGCAAAAACCACTAAACTTTCTCAAACTCAAAAACCATCTAAAACCACTAGAAATCCAAGGATATGTAAGAGAGATGATCAAACCATGGCTCTTGATACCAATTGTAAGATATTGGATTTCATAAACACACAAACAATCACAAATATGGTACGAATAATATGAGTTTAGAGAGAGAAAGTGGAAGATAGGAGCCTTTCTAGAGAGAGAAAGTAAAACAAAAGAAAGAAGGTTAGATTGAGTGAAAGGTCCAACCCTCTACCTTGGGAGGTAGAGGGTATTTATAGTTACATACTACACGTCCTCCTTCGGACTGTGGATCAGGCATATAGTGGGTAAAGACCCGTCCGTCTTCCACGGTGTTGCTCTAAACTAAATAACTAACTAAATAACTAGTAAATAACGATATGTCTACGAGCTTACTTGTGCTAGTCTATAGTTGGGGTGACCGACACTTCACAATGGAATTTCCAATTCCTAACAAGAAAATAAGAAAAACTATGAGTTATAAGTGAAAAACTTATCTTGGGTTTTGAAAATTCCCGTATTGTTTGTGCGTTGTGCGTGAAATAGAGATCCTAGACTCAGAAAGAAGAAGGCTAGTGTTTACATACCTTGTAGAGTCAAAAAATAAATTACGACGTTTGTTCCATGAGACCAAGACCAAGACGAAGTAGGTTGAATTGTTCCCGTTTCAACGAATCTCTATATACTTTGTGCGAGAATGTAATACTGGATTCTTGCTTAGATCTATGGCACCCTTGTTGTCACATAGAATGGCTATCTCACTTAGATGAATGTCGTAGTCAACTAACGCTTGTTTCATCCATAGTGCTTGTTAGCATGCTTTTCCGGCGGAGACGTATTCGGCTTCGGTTGTTGATATTGCTAATGCCGTTTGTTTCTTTGAAAACCAAGATGTTAAATAACATCCCATAAAAGTACATACCCCACTTGTACTTTTTGGGTCAACATAATCACCTGCATGGTCAGAATCTGCATATACAATTGTTTCTACTCCCGTGCCCTTAGGATACTATAATCCTAATTGTGTTGTACCCTTAATGTATCTAAATATTCTTTTTACGGCTTCTAGGTGTGATGTTTTAGGGTCTTTTTGAAACCTAGCACATAGACAAACACTAAACATGATATCCGGCCTACTAGCCGTGAGGTAGAGAAGACTACCAATCATTCCACGATATTTAGTATTATCGACGGATTCGCCATCTTCATCTTTTGTGCTTTTGGTGTCGGATGACATTGGTGTCCTAATTGGTTTCGATTCTTCTAGACCGAATTTCTTTAACATCTCTTTTATGTATTTAGATTGATTAAAGAAGATACCATCTTCTACTTGTTTGATTTGTAGACCAAGAAAGAAACTAAGTTCTCCCATCATACTCATCTCGAACTCATCATGCATGATTTTAGAGAAATCATCACACATGTCTTGACAAGTGGATCCGAATATAATATCATCTACATATATTTGAACTATGATTATATATGACTCTCTTTTCTTAGTAAAAAGTGTGTTGTCAACTAACCCCATGGTATAGTTGTGTTTGATTAAAAATGACTTGAGTCTATCATACCAAGCTTTTGGAGCTTGTTTAAGACCGTAAAGGGCTTTCTTTAACTTATACACATGTTTAGGTTTTTCAAAATCGATGAAGCCCGGAGGTTGAGCTACATATACTTCTTCATTAATAAAACCATTTAGAAAAGCACTTTTGACATCCATTTGATAAAGCTTTAGATCATTAGCACAAGCATAAGCAAGAAGTATTCTTATAGACTCTAATCTAGCCACGGGGGCACTCATCAAAGTCTATTCCTTCTTGTTGGTTATACCCTTGGGAAACGAGTCTAGCCTTGTTTCTAGACACTACTCCGTTTGCATCTAACTTGTTTTTATAAACCCATTTGGTTCCTATTATGGTTTGATTACTAGGTGGAGGGACAAGTGTCCAAACATCATTATAAACAAATTGATTTAATTCTTCTTGCATAGCCATTATCCAACTTTCATCTTTTATGGCTTCTTGTGTATTCTTAGGTTCTATGGTTGAAACAAAACAAAATAGGCTACTTTGGTTTTGAACTTGAGAGCTTAAGGTTCTTTCATTTAACTTTCCTATGACCTTATCTACGGGGTGATCTTTGGACTCTTTAATATTTATTAGTTCATTATTTGAAGATTCTTCTTCTTCTTCATTTATCTTTTTCTTTATTACAATAGCTTCACTTTCTACAATCTCGTCATCGACAAGAGGTGGAGAGGGTTTGGGTGGACTTTCATCAAATTTTACATTTAATGACTCTTCTACCTTCATTGTTTCTTTATTTAGTATGACTTAGGCTTTGCTATTAGGGGAGTAACCTAGAAAGATACCTTCGGTTGATTTAGGATCAAATTTTGTAAGGTAATCTTTAGTGTTGAGAAGAAAACATTTGCTACCAAAGACTCTAAAATGATCTAACGTATGCTTTTTGCCTCGAAGTAACTCGTATGGAGTTTTACCTAAGATTGGTCTAATTAAGACTCGATTAAGTATGTACGTTGAAGTATCAACGGCATTGCACCAAAACTTTTGAGGTATGGATTGCTCATTAAGCATGGTGCGACTCATTTCTTGTAGGGTTCTATTCTTTCTTTCAACTACCCCATTCGATTGTGGAGTGCGCGGAGCCGAGAAGTTGTGAGTAATACCATTAGCGTCACAAAAGGCTCCAAATTGCACTTCATTATCGAATTCCCTACCATGATCCGTTCTAATAGACACTATAGGACTTCCTAGTTGTCTTTGGATTTTCTTGCTTAATATTTCAAAATAATTAAACGTTTCCGTTTTGTTTTTTAAGAATTTTGTCCATGTGTACCTGGAGTAATCATCCACTATGACCAAAGTGTAGTAGTTGGCTCCATAACTTTGGATAGCGGATGGACCAAATAAATCCATGTGTAGTAATTCTAGACACTTAGTTGTAGACACCATGTTTTTAGCTTTGTGACTAGAATGAACTTGTTTTCCTACATTACAAGCATCACAAAATTGATGTTCATATTTTAACTTAGGTAGATCTCTTACTAGATCTTTGGATGATAGCGATTGAAGAAGTCACATATTGGCATGACCCAATCTTCGATGCCATAAGGTCGAAGTATCATCCATAGAGGTAAGAAAAAGTTTGTTTTTAGGTTCATTACCAATTTTAATGATATAGACTCCATGTTTCCTAATTCCTCTTCCTATGGTTATGCCATTTTTTAATATCTTACTACCGGTTTCGGTAAAAAGTACATTGCACTTTTTAACACATATTTGTCCTATACTTAATAGATTAAAGTTTAGGTTTTCTAAGTGACACACATCGTTAATGGTTAGAGATTTGTTAGAAATTGTATCTTTTTCGATGATTTTACTTTTGCTATTTCCAAACACCACATTTCCTCCATTAAAGGATTCATATGTGGAGAATAGATCTTCATTGCCGGTCATGTTCCTCGTGCACCCACATCCTTGACCCATTCATCCGAATCTAGGTCGACCTTTAAGCACACCTAAGAAAATAATTAACTCAAAAGTTTTGTCCCCATTTGTTCATGGGTCCATTAGTGTTAAACATTCCATTCATGTTAGACATGTATGGATAAGGTGAATATGCATTCCATGGTGCAAAGTTTTGAAAAGGAAAACCATTTTGCATATTTGGGTTCCATCCCATTTGATAGTTACTTCTCGGGTAAACATTATTAGGTCTCCAAGATGGATTAGGATTTGAAAAAGATGAAGCTTTGTTTCTTGCAAAAATAGGATTATATTTTGGTGGTGGTTGTCTAGTGGTAAAATGAGTTGGTTTCTTCTTATTAACAATAACAAAATCAGTTCGAGATGAAGAAGCTATATTGTTACCACTGTTTGCCACAGCAGACCCACGGATCCCTGGCTGAACACTAGCCGGTTCCCTTTTTATGGGATCCGTGGGATCCGCCACAACAGTGGCTTGTTTTTCTAGTGCCTTAACAAATTGTGTTTCTTTGTTTTCACTAGTTGATGGATCAAGTTGTTGAATACCTAAACGTTTTTAGTTGTTTCCGGTTGATCAACTAGTGTTTGAAGTTGAACGCAAAGTTCACATTCACCACTTGCTATTTTACCCTTTTCTAGACGTTTCAATTTTGCTTTTAATTCTATGACTTCTTTATCTAAACGTCGGTTTTGACTTTTTAAAAGCTTGTTTTTGTTAATTAGTTTTAAGCTAATATTGCAAAGTTTGTCATATTCATTATGCAATGAGTCATCATCTAGTGATGAGCTACTATAGTATTCGTGACATACCTTGTCATTTGCCATGAGACAAATTTCTTCGTCCTCCTCGTCGCTCATTCCCCACGTGCCGCTCACGAACGCCTTTTGATCATCCCGCTTGGGACACTTACTAATAAAGTGGTTTGGGTCCCCACATTTAAAGCAAGCACGATCATCCCTGGCTTTCGTCCTCTTTGCTTTTCCGGAATCATTTCTTGTCGTCATACGGTTGTTTGACGTATCTTCCCTTCCTTCTAAAGAACTTTTTAAAGTCCCTTACCGCCATAGCATACTCCTCGTCGTCACTATCCGAAGAGGAGTTCTCTTCATCGCTTGAAGCCTTTTTGGCTTTAAGGGCAAGAGATTTGTGTTTCTCTTTCACCTTTGAGGCTTCGGAATCTTTAGCAAGGACAAGCTCGTAGACTTTTAAGTTGCCTATGAGTTCATCAAGGGTGAGGATTGTCAAATCTTTTGAATCTTCGATCGCCGTCACCTTGGATCTCCACTTGGATGGAAGTGCCCTTAGATATCTCCTAACATGGTTACGTCTAGAAAAAGATTCATCAAGTGCTTGTAAAGATGTAATAATAGTATTAAAATTAGCAAATGAATGATCTATAGTTTCCTCATCCGATATTGAAAATTGTTCATATTGTTGAACAAATAAATCAATTTTATTATTTTTAATTTGTTGATTACCTTGATGAGTTACAACTAAAGAATTCCAAATTTCTTTAGAGGTTTTAAGCATAGAAATTCTTTCGAATTTCTTTTTGGGTAAAGCATTATACAAAACCATTTTAGCTTCACTATTTTTAGAAAGCTTTTTCTTCATTTCATCGTTTAGTTTATCATGAGGTATGTTAACTAAATTTCTTTTATCATCTTTTGAGGTAGCCTCAAAATCGCCTTCAACAATAATGTACCAAAGATCAATATCTTTAGACTTCACATACGTTTCGAATATATTTTTCCAATATATAAAACAATTAGTTTCAAGTAGTGGTGGTCGTTGCATAGATTGCTCTTCCTTGTAATTTTCAGAACCCATAGTGATCGAAAAGTTTTTAAAATACGGTTTACTTTAAAACTTTTATAAACTTAGCTCTTGATGCCAATTGTGGAAAATTAGAAGGGGGGTTGAGTAGTTTTGCCGATTTTAAGTTAGTTTAAAAAACTTTAGATTCGATATTATGTGAAGTCGTATGAATGTAGAGAAAGTATAGATCTAATGATAAAGCAAGTAAATAAAGTAAAGCAAGGGATAGAAATGACACAACCGATTTATAGGGGTTCGGCTACAAGGACACCTTCCTTGCCCTACTCCACTCCCCGAGTCACCTACTCGAGAGTTCAATCACTATGTCAACAAACTCCTTCAAGTTGGCAGAGAAGCCTTCACAACGTTGCTTACACCCTTTTTCGGTACAAAGCTAAATACCGAGTCCGTAACACGGTGGACCAAACCAACACGACTATTACACAACAAATATGTGAAATATCAAATACAAGATCTTTGCTACAGAAATCTTGTGGCGGAACAAATCAATCAAGGACCCCTTGCTTGAATGACTTGTAGAATGCTCGTGATCTCACCTTAGAGAAGGACCTATATGAGAATCACTAAAGAAAGAAAGAAAGAAGTACTCTCTAGATCAAGTGATCTTTTGTTAGAAGAGAATGAGAGTATATGAGAGAATTAGTAAGAAGAGAGGTAAGTTAGAATGAAGAAATTGCTCTCTATTTATAGGCAAAACTTGCCAATGTATCTAGTCAAGTGGGTATGGGTCAATACCATGGGTTATGGATATGATCCATGGGTTGTGATTTTTACCCATCCTAATAAACTATTACAACAAATGATTTATTACAACAATTTGTATTAAATGATTATATGTAAATGCTTTACAAAAATAACAGGTATCATTATAATTGTACTTAAGATAACATTATATTTGTTATCAACAAAACACAAAGAGATCGCAAAATATTAACAAACGTTTTTACGGTTTATTTGTATTAACAAAGTTATCAGAAGTAAAATTGTAAGGATACATGTTATTTTTGTAAAGCATCTACATATATAGTCATTTAATATAAATTGTTGTAATGATTCATTTATTGTAATAGTTTATTAGGACTAGTAAAAACCATAACCCATGACCCATACCCATGGAGCATATCCATAACCCATGGAGCTAACCCATAACCAATTGACTAGATGCATTGCATCTTCTAGATACATTGTATCTACTTGGATATCCATGGTCCAAAGTCTAGGACCCATGACCCATAATCTATGACCCATAACCTATGGATAAAGAGGAGCGTCTCACGGATCCCTCAGTTTACACTGGACGGATCCCTCATGTAAGGGATCCGTGGGATCCGTGCAACAGTAGCAAGAATTTGCCTATAAATAGAGAGTCATTTCTTCATTGTAATTCACCCCTCTTCTTACAAACTCTCTCATATATTCTTACATTCCTCAAATCTCAGATCTCTTGATCTAGATAGTAGTTCTTCTTTCTTTTGTTGTGATTCTCATATAGGTCATTCTCTAAGGCGAGATCACGAGCTTCTACAAGTCATCCAAGCAAGGGGTCCTTGATTGATTTGTTGATTTGTTGCTCCACAAAATTTCTGTAGCGAAGATCTTGTATTTCATATTTCACATATTTGTTGTGTTATAGTAGTGTTGGTTTGGTCCTCCGTGTTAAGGACTTAGCTTTGTACCTGAAAAATTGTAAGCGACGTTGTGAAGGCTTCTCCGCTGAGTTGAAGGAGTTTGTTGACATATTGCTTGAACTCTCGAGTAGTGAGTCGGGGAGTGGAGTAGGGCAAGGAAGGTGTCCTTGTAGCCGAGCCACTATAAATCGGTTGTGTCATTTCTATCCTTTACTTTACTTGTTTTCCTTACTTGCATTACTTATATATCTATACTTTCTCTCCATCCACACGATTTCACATAACATCGAATTTATAGTTTTTGAAACTAAGTTAAAATCGGCAACAACTAAGCACCGGGCATTCAACTTAATTTCTTTTCCCAAAATGGCAGCTTGCTCTTCGATGGCATTCAATTACCCGAGCTTCTATACCATTTTCTTCCTGCTTTGTGGTTGTAACGCCGTCACAAATTCTTCAGCACTGACGTCGTGTGAATCTGGATCTAGGCCGTCTGAGGAGAAAAGTCTTCGTGACGCCCTACTCTTCAAAGCTTGACGCCGTCAGGTGCAAAATAGCAAATTCGCTCCTGAGTCGTCTCAAATTTAGAGACGACGTCGCCCTTTGTTTATGACGCCGTCGGGTACACTTCCAGCAGCTTGAGTGTCTTGATCTTGACTTTAGCCATTTTCTTCACATATTCACTCCTTTTTGTCCAAATAAGCATCATTCCGACATTTTTCCTTCAAGAGACCTAAAAAGTGAAAAGGAACGAAATTAAGCAGTAACGGATATAAAAGTGGGCGATTAAGGGCTTAAATGACCTCTTAAAAGTGTACGTTTTAAATCCTTATTAATGGCATTGTGGGAACTTGGATCGCACCAAAACTTAGCTAGTGGAAGCCATTTATGTTAATTGCTAGGTTTAGAGAAGCATGTGCACCTGAGGTAGCATTTTAAGCATATGTTGAGAACTTATGATTCGTCATCTATTGAGGATAAAAAGCACTTGAAAGGTTTTGCTCTTATGTCATGTACTACCAATAACTCATTCAAAAAGGTGCTAATGGTCATTTTGTCTCTGTCAAAAGTTATGTGCCTGGGAAACCCAAGCAACCTGCAAATATTATTCAAAAAGATCTTTGAGAAATGATTGTGACCCCATAATGTCCTCCTTGAAATGAATCATGCATCCACCTTAATATATACTCCGTATTACTTAAGTTTCCTGTGATTACCATTTACTAGTTTAATATTCTTCCAAATCCTATCATTTTGCCAAGTAAACCTGGTATGTTATGCTTCGCTTTCTTCCATCTCTTAAAGATGGTATTAAGTACGTCATCCACTTCCCACTCTTCTTGAAGGTGGTGCTTAAGTTGGAAACTGTGGTAGATAATCCCACGAAGCCAAGAGTAACCCTGGATAAGGCTTCAACTACTTCTATCTATGCTCCTTCGTTATAGCTGACCCCATAATCAAAGCTAGTAACTTGAAGAAAACACTTTTGCTTGAATTCTGACTTGCCTATCAGACTCCATTTCTGTACAAAAAGTATGATTGCTAGCAGCTCTTGCACTTTAAAAAAAGCTGTTTGGGCAATGTGTTTAGGTGAAAAAGCTTTACTAACATGGGCAAAATATGATGCCCCTTCTGTATCAGTAGTTCAGTGTATCATAATACCCAGACCAGAAAGATCAGTTTTGATGGTTGTCGAAGTAATTTTTTGTGGGTTGTTGCAGTTATCTTTCAGCCTTAGGAATAAGTCTTCTAGATACCTGCTAAGATGAACGACGCGTTAGTCTCGCCCCGGGTGTTATCCCAGGACCCGACTCCGGCGTGAGAGTAAGTATGTGTTTTACCGAAAGGTGTAGTATAAATGTATGTGTGTGAAAAATGATACCTCATTCCCAAATACTGTATGCGTATATATATACTACGATGTCACCTGCGGTCCCCGAGTCCGTCAGTACTTCATGGGGCGTCGGCGATATCGAGCGACATGTCCACACCTGTCTCTGGGTCATGTCCGATATCCACGGGGATGAGACAAAGTGTATCCAGGCTAAGTGCCAAAAGCACTGTCAGGTCGGCGTATCCTTCGGACGGATGACCTGCCATCGTACCTTTCAGCTTGGACTGTTGCATTAGCGTATTGGTCCCTTTGGTTAAGAGTATCGGGTCCCTTCGGTTAAGAGTATCGGGTCCCTTCGGTTAAGAGTATCGGTCCCTTCGGTGTTAGACCGAAGGGGCATATACGTCGTCATGTCCCCCCCAGTATCATGTTACTTGTTTTCGACAAGTGACGTGATACTATATACAGTTGTCGATTAGCTTCATTCGGAGTGACCTGGTGAGTTCTGGTTATATGGGCCTCATTTTGGGTAATGGGCCCAAGCCCATTGGGTGAAAATGAGTTAAAATAATATATACCGTTTTCCGTGGGATCGTGCCACGTGGAAGATGGTATTCGTTGACGGTTCGATCCGCCCGCTTCGACACGACGCGTGACGTTTGGTGTCCCCACCTCCTTTGCCTATATAAGCCCTTTAACCTTCATTCATAAATTTTTACCCTACCCACCTTTATTACTGTTTGTTTTCGAGTATTCCGGAGAGATTCAGGTGCGTCACTTTTCCTTTTATTTCGCTTCGTTTGCGTTGCCTTCTCGATATTCTATGGCTTCGGTTCGAGCATCCGCATCCGACCTTGTCCCCAAGTCGGATATGCATATCTACTCCTCCGTGCTTTCCGAAGGGGAGCTGGAGGGCCTCATTAATGATTACGGGATTCCTAGGGACCTCAATCCCGTTTACCTCGATAGATTTTACTATGGAGAAGCGCCGAAGGATGCCATTGGGTTGTATGAGCGTACTTTACGTTTTAGTGCGAGTTCCGTTTTCTACCTTTCTTCTGAGGGTGATAAAGTATTTCAAGGTTCACATTTCACAGCTTGTGCCCATCGGACTGAATAGGCTTGTTATGTTTGAAGTATATTGCCGGAGCCTTGAGATTGAGCCGACCGTGAATCTATTTCGAGTTTTTTATAAGTTGAACAAACAGGGACACTGGTTCTCCTTCGCTAGTCGGACCGGAGGGAATTCTCCGGGGCGTATCTTTAAGGAAACTTGCTCAAGTTTGAAGAATTGGAAAGATAATTTCTTTTTGATAGACCGGAGGGCAATCCCAGATGCAATGCCTTGGAGACATCCGGACTCTAGTGTTTCGGATGATGCTCCCTCGGGGGGTTACGTGGATGCTGATGTGGCGAGGCTTTGTGAGGGGATAGTGGAGCTTAGGCCCGTGCATTCGGGTCTCTTGTATGAGGTTGGGTTAACGAAGGTCTGGAAGCATTCGCTTTCGCGAGTTTAAGGATATAGAGAGGAATGGTAACGCAAGCACACACATTTTTTTTATATATATACCCATGTTTTCTATCTTTGTGCAGTTATTACCATGTCTCGCTACTTGCGCTTAAGGTCCGATCAAGGGTCCGTGTTGGGAAAGGTGCTCCTCTTGCCGTAGGGGCGGAGATACCCACATGTGACCCAACCCTTGGAAGTGGGGAAGGAGGTTCCGGAGGTTAGCCGGGTGCAACGGATTGTGGAAAAGGCCGACCAGTCGTCGAAGCGAAGGAAAAGAAGAGGAAAAGGAAAGCGGTCGACCGGTCCTCGGCCTTGCTTAAAAGGAGAAGGCCTAATACTCCTTCCGTTGATTTATCGTCGAGTCCGGATAATTCCCAACGGACTCGTTCGGCGTCGCCCATAAATACCGCAATGCCTGAAGATGTTGTAGATGGCCCGAGCAAAGTGTGGCTGGCGGTCTTCGCGGTCCGGAGGCCACTTTACTGGAAGATCCTCCCGTTGTTGTTAGTCCTTATATCTCCGTTCAAGGTATGCTTTTGAACTTGTGATGCGCCGCGCGTTATCACCTTGTTTCTTTTTTTTTTATATCATTCGTTTTTTCTTACTAGAAACTGGAACGAGTGGGACGGTGGCAGGTGTTCACGGTGTCGCGTGCTAGCACCTTCGCCGGAGGTACGTTAACTGTTTTGCTTACTTTGGTTTGTTCTTCCTAACTTTGCAAGCCTGTTTCTCCTTTTGCGGTGGATTTGGCGGATGGGCTCGGGAGCCGTTCATTCTGGCTGGAGCTTGCGCTTAACACCACCTTGAATGACGCCGCCGCCGGGATATGATGAGTAACCTGGCCCCTCCCTTCATTTTGTCGGAGCAAGAGGATTTGGCCGATGACAGGGCTTTGTATAGAGGATGGTTCGAGTTATGTCATGGGACCATTGCTATTACAGACGTGTTCAAGAGGTTCGAACGCTTGAGCCACCATTATGCGGATCTCTATAAAGCTCATTCCACCTGCTCTAGCGTCGAGACTCGACTTTCGAAGCTCAAAATAATCTCTGGATTCAAACAGAGGTTAACCAAAAACTTGCTCAAGACAATCAGGATCTCCAAGCGTCCCATGATGACTGCGGCCGAAAGGAAGAGGAGATGGGTTCTCGCCTGGTTGCTTTGGAGAGGGAGCTGAATGAATTAAAGATCAAAGATGAGGAGAGGGAGAAAAAGGTGGGATTGTTGGAAGAAGCTTTGAAGAGAAAGTCGGAGGAGTTGGATGAATCGAAAAGGAGGCCGCAGCTTTAAGGGTGATTTTGAGAAGCTCGCCGTGAAGCCGGGTCACGAGGAGATCGTAAGGTTTAACTATGTGAAAGAGTTGATTCCGGCGGTCGTTAGGCGCCTACATGGGAGTGATGAGTACCGGCAAGCTTGGGGCGTGTTTTAATGCCGCTATAGATTCTGGATATTTGGATGGTCTCAAGGTAGGTCGTAGCGACGAGGAGGTCGCGGGGATCCTTGCGGCTCAGAAAGACTTTGACATGGAAGATCAAGGGTTTTGTGGCTGCTTATGATGAGATGTTCTTGAGGTCTTTTCCTTATATTGAGAAGATCAAGCGGTCTTATCATCTTCCTCTTGCAGACTTGATGAACGTGCTCCGAGGGGCCGAGCTACCCCTCGGCACACATCCGGAGAGTCTTAGTGTCGGATAGGGTCGTTATTATTCGGCCTGCGTGCCTTAACACTAATGTATTTGAACAATTTGATGCTTTTTAGTACTTCGTGGTTTACGCTATGTTGAACAATATTTATCGTTATTTATGATCGACGGGCCGTTCCGTATATCGGACCCTCATTTTTGGTGTGTATATGCTTGTGTACGCCGTGCTTTTTGTTAGCGTCTTGACACTTTCAGTCATTAAATTATGCCCGTAAGCAAATGTGCTGCGGCCTTCCCTAATGACTTAGCATTTTTCGGGTACTTGTTTCTACCGTGGTAAATATACTGGCGGCTCATCCCTGGCGTCGTCCACGCTTCCGGGTATCTGCGTGCCGTTTGAGCACATATGCCTCGGCTCATCCCTTAATGTCTTAGCATTATTCGGGGTATGCGTCGCCTACCGAATGGTGTGTGGCCTTCCTAGTGTCGTTGCACTTGCGGGGGTAAATTAATTTAAGTTGGGGGTTTTTGTACACGCGGTCGGAGGTAGCTAATCTCCGCCGGTCCGCCCCTTACGCATGAGATATGGTTGTGGAAAATTTTCCTCCTCCGTCGTAGGTAAGGGAATATATATCATTACTTAGTGAGAATAAAGTAGTTCATGCCCGTAGGCTTACAATGCATTTTTTTAATTTAAAGAAAACATTTCTTCAGATTCATGGCGTGCCATTTCCGGGGTACTTCCTCTTCATCCAAAGTTTCCAACTTGTACGAGCCGTTGAGATTTGCCTCTTTGATCCGATAGGGGCCTTCCCACTTGGGTCCTAATTTGCCTTGATCTTCGGCTCTGGCGGCTTCGTTTTTCGATACAGAATTCCCCGGTTTGAATGAAACCAGGCGTGCCTTCCGGTTGTAGTATTTTTCCAGTTTCGTTTTGTATCGGGCTTCCATCACAGTGGCCTCTTCTCTCCGTTCTTGTAGCAAGTCAAGGTTGAGACGGATATCTTCTTCGTTTTGGTCTGCGTTGGTGGGAATCTTCCTCCTCCATCCCGTCTCTTATCCGCCTTACTCAGACGCTTGGCATGCCTATTTCTCGCCGGTATGACCGCCGCTTCCATAAGTGAGGCTGAAGGGGTCTCCCGTTACTAGTCTTGATGGAAGTCCTGTGTACCCAAAGGACGTTCGGCAGTTCGTCTACCCATCCAACTTTTGGCGCCCCAACCTTGTTTTGATTCCCTCCATTAAGCTCTTGTTGGCCCTTTCTACCAGTCCGTTGGCTCGTGGATGGGCCACCGTATTAACTCCGCTTGATGTTGAGTTTTTCGCACCAGCTTTTGAAGGGGTTGTCTACGAATTGCTTAGCATTGCATCACGATGACGGCGGGAGACCGCGGCACACTATGTTATCCCACACAAACTTCGTGACATCCTTCCCGTGATCTTTGCCGGCTGGCTTCTGTCCCACTTGGTGAAATAGTCGATTGCGACCAAGAGGAACTTGACCTTTCCGGCCGCCGGTGGTAGAGGTCCTACTATGTCCATACCCCATTGGTAGAAGGGCCATGGAGCCATGATGGGCGTCAGCTTGGTTTTTGGAAGCTGCGGTATCGGGAGTGGATCCGGCAGAGTCACACTTGATTATTTAGTTTCTAGCATCCCGGTGCATTGTAGGCCAGTAGTATCCTTGCCGCATGGCCTTTGCCACTACCGATCGAGGACCGAATGCATACCACAGCTCCCATGTGTATCTCTCTGATAACGTAGTTTGCTTGTAGGGGACCCACGCACCTCATCATAGGTACTAAATAGGCTTTCTTGTAGAGTATGCCCTCTTCCATGACATATTGGCTGATTTTCATCCTCAGGTTGCGGGCTTCATTGGGGTCTTCCGGCCAAATTCCTTCCTCGAGACACCGAATGATGGGGGTCATCCAGTTGTCTCCTTCCTCTTCAACAACATTGTTAACTTCTTTGCTTTCTGTCGATCTTTCCCTTAGCACCTCCACCAGTACTTCCTTCGTCAAGTGGTCAAAAGCGACCGTGGCCAGTTTACTAAGAACATCTGCCTTTTGATTCTGACCTCTAGGGATGTTCCGGATGGTGAAGTTCTCAAAACTAGCTATGTACTCCTTTGCCTTCGCTAGGTACTTGATCATACTTTCATGACTTGCCACATAATCTCCATTTATCTGGTTAGCCACCAACTTGGAGTCCACCCGGACCTCAAGGCTACGAACCTGCATACTCTCTGCCATCCTTAACCCTACCAGTAGGGCTTCAGTATTCGGCTTAGTTATTAGTGTCGAACTCAAGTCGGATGGCATAAGTGAATTCCATTCCCTCTGGATTGATTAGCACGAGACCCGCCGAGCCTTTGTTATTGGATGCTCCGTCCGTGTATAAAGCCATTTCCTCCTCCTTCATCTTCGGCGTGGGTTGGTTGAAGTACTTCTCATTGTTTTCTCCGATGGGGGCTTCCGACAGGAAGTCTGCTAACACTTGACCTTTGATTGCGTTCCGGGGTTCGTAGGTTATGTTGTATGCACCCAACTCCACCGAGTACTTAGCTAACTTCCCGACGCTTCCGCTTGTTGAGGACCTGCTTTATCGGTTGGTCCGTGATCACCTTTATAGGGTGTGCTTCGAAGTACCTCCGGAGCCTTCTTGACATGTGTAACAGACATAATGCCGTTTTCAATGGGCATAGTTCTTCTCGGCTTCGTTGAGTGTTCGACTCACATAACGAACTGGTAACTGCCTTCCCTTCCTTTCCGTGAGGAGAACCGCGTGGCTGCTTCTTCTGCGGCGCTAGGTATACGCATGTGTTTCCTTTGCCAACGGCGTTGTTAGTGAGGGCAGATCTGTTATCAACTTTTTCATCTCTTGGAATGCCGATTCTGCCTCTTCCGTCCACCGGTACTCCTCCTTATTCTCCTTGGTGATGCTTTTGAGTGTTTCAAAAAACGGTAAGGATCTTTCGGCGAACGAGCCAAGAAACGATTAAGCGCCGCCAATTTGCCGCTGAGGCTCTGCATTTCTTTCAGGGTCCTTGGCGATTGCATGTCCATTATTGCCTTCGTCTTCTTTGGGTTTGCTCGAATTCCTTCTGAAGTTACCATATACCCTAGGAATTTTCCTTCCTCCATTCCAAAAGAGCATTTTTTAGGATTCAACTTCATGTTGATCTTGCGGAGGTTGTCGAATGTCTCCGCTATGTCCGCTAGCATTCCCCGCTCTTCCTTGCTTTTGATGACCATGTCGTCCACATATGCTTCTAGGTTCCTCCCTATCTGTGATTGAAAAGCGGAGTCTATCATCCGTTGATAGGTGGCTCCGGCATTCTTCAGGCCGAATGGCATCTTGGTGTAGCATGAGGTTCCTTGCTCGTGTAGAACGCTTTTTTCTTCGTCCTCTCTCGCCATTTGTACCTGGTGATACCCTTTGTAAGCATCCAAGAAGCATTTGTATTTGTACCCCATGACCGACTCGATCTTCCAGTCGATCTACGGCAAGGGTAGTAATCTTTGGGGCAGGCGGAGTTGATGTTCTTGAAGTCAATGCACATACGCCAGCTTCCATCGCATTTCTTCACCAGAACAGGGTTGGATATCCAGGTGGGGTATTTTACCGGCCTGACTATGCCGGCCTTGATCCATTCTTCTACCTCCTTTGTGACTGCCTGACTCCGATCCGCAGCCAACATTGGCGTTTTGACATACTGGGTCTATTGAAGGGTTGGCATTCAGGGTATGCTCTATGATTCCTCTAGGGACTCCAGTCATATCCGCCGGTTCCCATGCGAATATATCGATGTTCCTTTGTAAAAGCTCTTTGAGGCATCGTTTGCCCTCAGCGGATAGTGCACCTCCTATCGTCCACAGCTTGTTCGGGAAGGCGGGTTGATCGCTACTTCCTCCGTTAAGCCCACCTCTCCTGTGCTGTTTCTTCCTTGTCTTGCCGGAACGATGGTCTGTAATTTTCCAACCTTCTACATTCCGAAATGATGACGGAACGAGTGACCAACGTGGCAATTCCTCTAGGGGTTGGGAACTTCATCATGGAATGGACCGTAGAAGGTATGGCTCGCAGGATCTTTAATCCGGTCCTTCCTAAGATGACATTATATGGTGACGGTGCTCGAATAATGCGTGAACTTCATCGACCTTCTGTACAACCCTCGTCTCCGAAGGATACATCTAATTCGATTTTTCCAGTAGGCGTGTTACCCGCAAACCCCAAAGAATTGCTGTGGTTCGCTTCATTCGATTCCTTATATCATGAGGCAGGTTGTTGAAGCAATGCTCGAACATTACCTCCACCGAAGCTCCTTCATCCACGAAGACTCTCCTTACTAAGTATCCTTCCATCGTGGCTTCAACTATGAGAGGATCATCCGACACGTCACCGTCGGGGAGAGGAGGGAACGTTATAGGTACATTCATCCATCTTTCCTCTTGTTCCGATGACTTCCTTTCCTTCGTTCGGGCGAGTTCGGATCATGTTGATGACCTTGTCTTTAGCTCTGCGTCATTCCTTGGGGTTCTTTCCTTCCCTTCGCCTGAGATCCCGACAGGTGATTTAGCTTCCCAGACTCCAACGCTATCTCTAACTGTCTTTTGAGCTGATAGCAATCATTTGTATAGTGCCCCTTTTCTCCATGATAATCACAGTACTTATCTTGATTTTCCTTGCGTGGAGGATCACGCATCGGCTTTGGTGGGGGTAGGCGCTGGTGCTCGTAGCTAAGATTTCCTTTGGTGGTTTTATAAGGGAATCTAGGGTTAGGCGTGGGTTGCCTCGGTTCTGGTGATCACCGCGATGGGGCACATAAGGAGCCGACCTGTCACCGTGGCGGTGTGAACTTCCACGGTCTCTTCCTCGAGCACGCATGCCGTCCTTCATTCCTCTTATCTCCTCGTAGTGACTCCGACGCCCTTTCGTCCTTTCGGAAGGGTCCCGTCGAGGCTCTTCTGGTTGTATCATAGTGTTCTCCCCGAGGCAATTCGGTGCTGGCGAAAGCTTCTTCCGACCTTACGAAGTCGTCGACCCTAATCATCATCTCCTCCACAGTCTTAGGGATCTTATCGGCGAACCGGGCATTTCGGGGCACTTGCACCCGTTCATGAATGAGGAGATCCTCATGATCTCCGAGCCCCTGTATGAATCCTGTCTTAGTGGTCCACCTTTCTTTGAACTCCGGCAGCGTTTCATTAGCCTTCCTCACTATCTTGGCGATCTCTGTAGGGTCCTTGACACAAGCTTTGTGCAGGGAGAAGCGAGCCTCGAACTGATCCCTGAAAGCTGCCCATTCGTCAATGCTTCCCGGCGGAAGCCCATCAAACCATCCCCGGGCTTTTCCATCCAACGTTTGTTGGAACATGCGGCACCACACGGGCATTGGCCACTCTCCATGTCCGGCGGCTCCAGTAAATCTGTTGAGATGGTCTTGGGGATCCGTAGACCCATCGTACAGCTTGATGTGGGTAGGCATCTTGTGTTCCGGAGCGGAAAACTCGATGATTCGTCTACTGAATGGAGATTTCGAGACTTCTTTGAAAGGTTTCGCCAGGTCTTCGTCTTTCACTTTGTTCCCTGTAACTATTTCCTTCTTCTTATTCGCCGGCTCGTCCTTATCAAGAGTCGTTTCATCTTCGAAGTCCAACCGTAGTGGCTCAACAGTGTCCCTCCGGCTATTATGTTCTTTTATCATTGACTTAAGAGCGGTCACGTACCCTTCTAACTGCTCCCTTGTCAATGGTGTGGAGCTTCCTCCGAAGTTTCGGTGGTGTCGAACCCGTCATCCTACAGCTCTGGTAGATTGAATTTGGGTCCCACGGATGGCGCCAATGTCGAAGTAATTTTTGTGGGTTGTTGCAGCTTATCTTTCACCTTAGGAATAAGTCTTCTAGATACTGCTAAGATGAACGACGCGTTAGTCTCGCCCGGGTGTTATCCTGGACCCGACTCGGCGTGAGAGTAAGTATGTGTTTTACCGAAAGGTGTAGTATAAATGTATGTGTGTGAAAAATGATACCTCATTCCCAAATCGTATGCGATATATATACTACGATGTCACTGTCTGTCCCGAGTCTGTCGTACTTCATGGGGCCGTCGGCGATATCGAGAGCGACACCGTCCCCCGACATGTCTCGGGTCATGTCCGATATCCACGGGATGAGACAAAGTGTATCCAGGCTAGTGCCAAAAGCATCGGTGGCGTATCCCGGACGGATGACCTGCCATCGTACCTTTCAGCTTGGACTGTTGCATTAGCATATCGGTCCCTTTGGTTAAGAGTATCGGGTCCCTTCGGTTAAGAGTATCGGTCCCTTCGGTGTTAGACCGAAGGGGCATATACGTCGTCAATGGTAGTTGTGGAATCATGGTATGGGAGAGCTAAGACATGGGGTTGGGTATGGCTTTCCTCTGCTGGTTAAAAGAAACCTCAGCAGCATCTTGAGTACAATGGAAAACATATACCACCACCCTTGCTCTTGAAAGTGAGTGTTATTATCAATGATGCATATCAGATTTGTCCTATGCGTGTGCAGTGAACACTCATAACCATCAAATGTGCAACCTACTATCACTATTGAATTTCACCTCTATATCCACTGTATCCACACCTTCATAACATGCCTCATCACAAACAAAAAATCATGTTTCCTCCATATTATCAACCTGCATATTTGTAAACTTCACCACAAATAAATTGTTTGATTAATCTTAGGAACAAAAATATTGAAAATATAAACTAATAATTATAAATGTAAAGTAGTCTTACCAGTTAACACTTATAAATGAACATGATATTTAATGTTCTTTTAGATAAATGAATAGATATGTAAAAAAAGCAAAACACGTTATGTTTAACATTCAGTATTTCATGTTTATTTCTTATTTCTTACTAATTTATTTTTGTTAGTATCTCAGTCAGAATTGCTGTCGTGAGATCCTTTTCGTGTGAAGCTTGTAGAAGAATTCTAAATTGGGTTTAAAAGGTTTCATCTAGCAATAGTGTAAAACTTCATGGAAATGCGTACGTACCTTATAATAACATACATAAGTGGTTGTTTTATTTACCACAACGCACCTCATAGTTCTGTTCATATCTTTTGTATCTAGCCACGAACCTTCCCTACTCACCTTCAAAGTGATATTCTGCAATGAAAAACAAACCATATTAGAAACTATGCCATGGCTATACGAAAAGTTGGGTGACTTGGATGCATAAGTAAATTGTATTTATACTTATAAGTCGACCTTTGAACATCTTCATCATCAATGCGGAATGGTTTGCATTCGTGAAACTGTAAGGACAGTTCATATTCGTCTTCCTCACTGCATTTATTCCCGCAAATAAATTATGCTATGAATCAATAGAGACCTCAAGTAAATCGATATGTAATTGATAGATGTTTTGTGTAGCTTTAGTTATTTTGTATCATATTTAATTTTGTGTACAATGCCTCTTGCACATTAAATTAAGCATTTCAATCTTTAGATAGTATAGATAATAGCACGTCGTGTAACTCTATCTCATTTATTTTATTTATTTATTTATTTTTGTCTTCTTTTCATGTTGGTCAACTTTATTATTCACTCGTTTAACTGAAATGACTTTTTTAATTTGTACCGGGAGAAACATACCGAGTATTTAATTAGTTAGAGACATTTTCTTCAATTATATCTAAAAATAACTCAATTTATTTTTTTCTTTTTTTTTTCCTTTTTTTATTTTTGTTGTCTGAATATTTTGGAGCTAAAAAAAATTAATAGATATTGCTCCTACTCAGTAAAGCCAATAGTCATTAGAACTGTACATAAGCTTATAAATTTATTTCATTAAGGGTGCGTTTGGTATGCGCCTATCGGAATGGATCTATGAATTTCATTCCTATATTAATGGTGTTTGTTTAGTGGGCCCGAAAATGAAATAGGTATGTTATAGTCATAGATTCATTAAACTCCAATTTGGTTTCTATGAAATTCATTCTTGCGGGCCATTTTTTTTTCCACTACAAAATTCAAATATCTATATATTTTTTCATTCCATATTTTATCAACCAAACATAAACAATCGTAATGACACATTTTTTCATATCCATTGTCATTCTACCACATATCAAATCCGATAACTATTGTGATTCCTAACAACAAACCAAACGAGCCCTAAGTACTTGTCATAGATGATTGAGAAAATGTTACATTAAATTAAAAAATAATAACAGTAAGTTACATACCATTTTGATTAGTAAACTCGTTTTGTTCAAAGCCGCAACGTAAATTCGACCACCAAGCCATATTCCATTTCTTTGATGAGCATGGTGAGGAATGCAAATTAAGGATGATCAAAATGAATTGATGACTTGTACATGAAGCGATTTACGAGCACAAGATAAACTCCTAAACTGATCTCATCAATAGACATTAGACAAAGCTTATGATAAATCCCAAGTTTCCAAAAGAAGATACCTAAAAGAAATTGTCCTGAAAAATGCAAAGTGTATTTGTAACATTGATTTTTGTTGACATAAGCAAAGTGCTACTCGAAACTTCTCAGATACATTGTACCAAGTCAAACGACATTGTTAGTATGTCAGATGCAAATAAGTGTATAACCAATAAGTACACATATTAAGTATATACAGACCTTATTTAAACTAACATGAAGACTACATGAATGGTCTGCTAACCAAAAAACATCTTCCTTGAGAGAGGTTCTTTGCGTAGTCATCCCTGCTAACTAACTTAACCCAAAAAATTGACATTTGAAAAACTTATGCTCATTGAGCTTTATACAACAAGGATCTACATAATATGGAGTATTACTTATCAAACCTCAAAGAGAAATAGTTCGTAAAACAGACATTAGGTTAACATGAAATTGCAAAGAGCAACGCACCGAATTTGAAACTTACAAAAAAGATGATAACAAAGTTTTATTTATCTCATAACACGCTCTCCGGTCTCCACCCAACCTGTATGCTTCTTTAATATACTCATGGCTAACACGCTAACACTCCTATCCATTCACGTTACTACCTAAAATCCAACTCTTCATCTTGCCCCTATGTTTCTTTAAAATCTCCATCATAGCTTCACTATATATAGCCTCCTCCATATCTTCAAAATTACCATCATCGTTGTTTATAAAACAACCATGTTCATCACCTTGGATATCATTTGCTTCCAATATAAGAAATGTAACCCCCTTCATCACATGCCCCGAAACTGGCAATTCCAACAACGGAATGTAACAAACACTCACCCTAGGAGGAAATCCCTCACAATGCAGTCTCTCTTCATAACTTCCGGAGGATGAAGATAGCCATTTCCTTAACTCGTCAACTTTACCACCATTAAGATAAATTTCCCCCCTTTTACTCAAATCTGCAAAGTAAACCTTTTCAAGCAATGGGAAATGCATAATCAAGGGCAACAATAAGCCATGCCACATAGTTCCAAACGTCGCCCAACTTTTCAGGGCAATGTATAATTTCTTTGCAGTTAACTCCATATCATCTTCTTGTTCATGACTATTTGCATTAACATGTAATTCCTTCTTATGAGAAACGGTTTTCGGTGACACAAATATAAATGAATTTTGTTTCTTACAAAACTTAATCTTCCACTTGAACAACAAGTGATTATCAACATGGGAAGACGGATATTGGATACGTAGAGACTTCACTCTGTTAAACTTGATCAAAGCTTCAACTGCAGACCAAATAGGGCCCAACCTTACAAGTGAAGTGGATGTGTTTCTCTCTGAATTGGCATCAAGGGAAGGATTAGTGAAGGAAGTGAAGGAAATGGTGTCGACTTGATGGATAATTTGGTAGAAACGTCTAGAGACGAGTTTGCAAAGGCACAACATTTTCAAATCGGATAACTTGGTTACAATTTGGAGAACAATTTCGTCTGGTAAAAGACCAAATGACGAAGAATCATCTTCTGCATGAGATATCTTGATTTTCTTCATCTTGGTGCCTAAACCATTTCCATGTTAGGAACACAAAGGGCACTTTACATTTCAATTTGGATGTCATGATATTATGTAAAATAATTCAAAATAGTTACTGAATCAAATAAACAAAATAAGACTATATTTTTTAAATATAAACTATACAAGGTTTAATATTTTATTGAGGGTGGTCTCGAATTGCTTACTTAAATAATTAACTTAGGCTTATAACTTGTAAGTATATAATCAGCATTTTAAAAAGAACTATAGTTTTGAATCCACAAAAATTACAAGAACACTAAAATCAGATAAGATGTTTAAATAAGCTATTGTAACAAATCGTCACCATGGTTTTTAGTTGAACCTCCAGAATATTTCGGTAGTTTATTTGCTTTTGGCTTATAGGGTGTGACCGTGTGACAACTTACAACTATCCAAAACACTCTGACGTATTGTAACACTTTATACACATAATGATGTCAATAAATTTTGAAGAAACAATGTTATATGTAATTTCAAAATCATATGATTTTAAAAGACAGTCTAAATTATCCTAGATGCATGTAAATAAGGATCAACGAACACCCTCTATAAGAAATGGCTTGCTTTTTATCAATAATTACAATCTAATTTTGTAAAGTTTTTAAATTATAAACCTTAAACAAATCTACAAAAATATGTTATCTAAAATATGATCTAATGTCACCCTAACTCAAATAATCTCTAAAATCCTTAAATTCCTTAATCCAATGAACATTTGATTTCTAGAAAGCATATACATACGGATATAAAAGTCACGTATAATTTCGAAAAAAGAAAAAAAAAATTAAAATAGTAAAAAGTAAACATATTGAGTTAAGCAATATTTAGCACCATATTAACGATTTAAACCTGGTAAATGTGAAGTAGAAGATGTGTTGCAGGAAGGTGTGTGAGGCGTTGAAAAGTAAACAACCGAGGTTAACTAGGTTAAAAAATTAAAAAAGGCTTTCATGTAAATTAAGAAGTTCTTAAAGCTCGCTTTTTCGATCGATGAGCTTGTCAAAGTTTTTTGGTGCAAATACAACAAAAAATGGAATTATTGTAAGCTTTTTATTTTATTATTATTATTATTATTATTTTATTTTTTTGTTTTTTGTTTATTATTATTTTTTTTTTTATAAGTTTACATAAACTCATAAACATATGACTAGAGGTGGCAAAACGGGCGGGCCGGGAGGGCATAGGCACGGCACAGAATGAGCATGGGCTTAAATGGGCACGGGCTAAACGGGCACGGGCCAAGCGGACACATGTTATACAAAGCGCTTAATAAAAGACCTAAAACGACGAAATAAATTCGGTTAACGTAATATCTTATTTATATTAAAAAACTTAAATATATTATATAAAAAAATATTTCTTTAAAACGATCGTAATGTTCTACAATTGAGAAAAGAAAGTGTCTGTTAGTGCCCATTTAAGTTTTCAATGAGATATATATGGCCATTAAAAAAAAAGATGGCTAAATGTGCACAAATTTTTAAAAAATTTGCCATTTAGCCAAATTTTTTTGCTTTTAGGCACATTTTGCCATCTCTACATATGACACAGTTTGTTTAATTTTTTCATTAAGTCATGTTAATTAACACATGACTTAATGTGGAGACCCTCACTTTTATCACTTATTATTTTAAGTCATTTATTTTGATTAAGTGAAAAACAAAATTTTTTTTCCACATGTCTTAATAATTTTTTTTTTCTTCATATTAAGTCAATTAAGTTGCATTCAAACTCCACCATAGTCTAACACAACACCTCCTAAATAAACATATTTTCAATTGTCGTTTGGACATTCGGTCGTCTCTATTACCTACTTATACACAAACTACTGTGACATTGACAAACATGCTCATTAAGGCTATCAATTTATGTAAGACTAGTGGAATACTCGTGCATAGCGGCAGCGATAAATATAGTAAATGGATTGTTGGCCCAACTCTCTCCGCAATTCTCTACCCGTTTAGTAAATTCGCTTCACAACATTCCAAATGTATATGTGTTAGTTGTATGTGTTTGCTTGAGTTTCCCGTAGCTTTCCTGTGACATCATTATTCCCGCATATAGAAAGATCCTCACAATTTCTTACCCGTAAAACACTCCCTTTAAAAATATATGATTTTGACGAATCAAGATTGCATTGATTGAAATAAAAGTTAACGTTGTAAAAATTTGAATCAAAATAAAATAAACATACTAAAAATGTAAAAACTAAAAACTCATAAAAATATATCAAAATAGATGTTGAATTAAATAGCACAAAATTTTAGAAAATATGGTGCAATAAGATCATAAAAAAGTAAATAAATAAAAATATATTTTAATTTAAAAATAAAAGTGATTTTTTAGTTGATAAGTGAGACATGTCACTTCATGAGTAAAGCTCATTGTTTTAATTTTTGGTGAAGCCCACAACTTAAATGCTTTACATAGTAATATAGATATAGATTGAAGTGATGGGTTGCTCACAAACTTAATAACATGTCTTGATCTTAAAAATTGCAACCCTAACATATATGTTCGTGTTTCGAGACACGTTTACTGTGTTATGTGTCCTAAATAGGTATTCAAAATACAAATTTTACACACTGAATGTATACGAGGGGCGGAGCCAATGGGGTGGCTAGCGGGTGCTCGGCCACCCCAACCTACCCAACTAGCCCAGCTTATAACGTCGGAATAGAAGTAAAAATATGAAGAATTAGATCTATAAGGTGTTCGGCCACCCCCAACCCAGGGCCGGCCCTGGTATCGGGCGAGGTAGGCGACAGCCCAGGGCATCATATTTTTTGGGGCATCAAACTTTATATTCATCTTATATTAAAATAGGATCAAAATATGAAGATTATGAAGCAGATCTTGTTTTTTTAATAATGGAGGAAGAAAACTTAGGAAGAAGACAACATGTTGGAGAGAAGGAGAAAATAGAATAAATAATTATATATCTCATGTGTGGGCATATGACCAATACCATTATACGTAGTAGTTCTTTTTTAAATTAGTTTTAATCAAAACTATTAAAATACACCTTTAAGTTTCTCAAATACTTGTCTGCTTGTTCATACGCCAAAAAAAAGTCCATTTCTTTGCTAACTACAGTATATATATTTTTTTGTATTGGTGTTGCGTGAACTATGAATTAAATTCATAAAGATGTTGATTTTGTACTTGGAAAATAAATCATTTTTATTAGTTTATTTCATATTGACATATAGAGTATACATTGGATATATTATTTTTAATAAATTTTAGAGTGCTAGGATTCACAATACATGTTTAAGTTTATAGTTAATAATGACATTTTTTTTTCGTGAATTGAGTAATAATGCTTAGTAAATGTTGATTAGAATAAGATAACCGATGTTTTTGCTAAAAGAAAATGTCGGATAACATTGTGTTAGGTGATCTATCTTTAAATTGCAATTCGGAGTGTATACCATCATGTTGTAAATATCATTTAAAAAAATGGCGTGAGGTTCAACTACATGACTTGATTAGGTTACAAGCCCATAAAAAAACGTATTTTTTGTCATTAGTCGTTATTGTCGTTAGTCGTTATTTTTATCGCTAAAAAATTTGGCCCCCCTTAAGTCAAAATCCTGGCTCCGCCCCTGATGTATACTACAAGTGATACCATTAGCTACTTAATCATAAAGTGGTAAATCTAGAACCTGGTTCTTATGCTTTAGATAGAAAGAAAAATCGCAGCAGCAGAACATGTCAAATTATTAAGTTTTAATGTAAATCATCTTAGTGAGAAACAGAAGATCAGACACAGATTTGACTTCACATGACCTTTACTGACAACAACATACTGTAGGTTTTCTAATTCTCTTTTATTAGAAAGTTTCAGTGTCACCCAGATCAGCATTTAGATTGTTGCAGTTTGTAAACTATAATCTCGACATTGCTTAAAACTCGAAGGATCAAAGTTGCTCGCCAGAAACTTCATAACCGAATAGCGGTTAAAAAGTAGTTATGGGTAGTTATAAAAGTTACTTAATTAACCGCCAAAAAGGGTTATATTGGTAGTTAGAAAAACGGTTATTTCCTAACCGACGGTTGGAAACATGCCTTTTCGTTTAGTTTAAATTCTCGATGTATGAATCATTTCAAAGTTAGACGATTTAGTTATTCAAAGTTTATTTATTGTTTGCATTTTCATATCGACTCATTCATTTCATACGTTAGGGACCAACATTTGACATCAAGAGCCTTACTTGTACACTCATTACATCATCAAACATCATCAGAATCCTTGTTAACGAGACAGACAAAAAAAAACCATAAATCTCAATGAAGAAGAAGGGAACCAAAACAGAAAACAGAAGTGCTGGTCTTTGGTTCAGAAAGAAGAAACACGCTGAAACTTTGTTTCAGGAGAAAGAAAAACGCGACGTTTCAAAACCAAGAGACGTTGTTTGGATAACTAGGACATAAGATAAATAGTATATGATTTATCTTTGTGTCGAAACTGCAAACGAGAGGACACCCAATCCTTATTGGTGTCGGATACCTGTTGTGAGTCCTTGTACGCAGCAACAGAAGAGGAAAAGATTGCCTTGTTGGTGTCTTGCACACGACAACAAGAAGAAAAAGAAGAGTTTACCTTGTCACAATACATAATGTGACAAGAAGAGAAGAAAATACGTCGAAAGGATACCTTGTATACACGACGTATACAAGAAGAAAAGGAAGTTGCTTGGAGAAAAAAATTGTACCGGTTAAGAGAAAACAATCAAGGATTGTTTTGGAAGAAAGACGCTAGCAATACCGAATTAACAACTAAAATATACAATCTGATCAATTGTACCTTTGAAATACTGAAAGGTATTTTTACTATTTTGGCACATTCGGTGTGGAACAAAGAAAGAAAGGAGAAGTATTGTGGAACGCGGACAAGCAACGAAGGATACTACCATTCATAGTGGTAAAGAAGAAAACAAGTAAATCGGCTTGTTTCTTTGAAAAATACCGAAAGGTATTTTGGGAATACTTTTGTTCGAAAAGAAGGCCGAGACCAAGAGTTCTAAGGCAAGATATTATAAATCGACACAAAAGAAAAAAGGAGAGACAACGTGGTGAAGGACAAGTAGATTGAAGGCAATTCGACAACATAAAAAGGTGCAAGCGAATTGGTTTAGTGAAAGTGGGAAAGAAAGAAAGTGGTTGGTATCAAACTCAAATACCAACACAAGTGGGAATACGACTGTGTTTAAAACACAACAAAGAGGTCACAAAATTCAAACTTTGGATTTCTCTTTTATACTTTAGATAGTATAGATCGTTATTTTACATAACTAGGAAATCCCGAGAACTATATATTGATCCTGTACTATTAGATTCCCGGATAACTATTTCTGTTCCCGTAGTATTAAGAATACCATACTTAGTTAGAATCCCCATACAAAGTAGAAAGTGAAGATCATAAGCACTATCAAAATGCCCGGTGACGATGTGAGTAGCAGTAACTCTACACCAAAACCCGTAACCCCAATGGCACAGTATCAATGCCCTAAACTCAAAACCACAAACTACACAGTTTAGACTATACAAATTAAGGTGATACTAGAAGCACAAGGTTTATGGGAAGCAATAGAACCTAAGGAAAACAAAAAAGTAGATGATAAAAAGGATAAGGCAACAACCGCCTTCCTATATCAAGCATTGACCGAAGATGTGATCTTACAAGTAGCAAGTTGCAAAACGGCAAAGGAATTATGAGATTCATTGAAAAAGAGACACGTTGGAGAAGAGAAAGTGCAACAAGCACGGTTACAATCATTGATGATTGGATTTCAGACCCTTCAGATGAAGGAGGATGAAACGGTGGATGCATTTACAGCCAAACTGAACGGCTACGCCACGAAGGCTAAAGAATTAGGAAAAGCATTGGATGAATCACTTTTAGTACGAAAACTATTAGATTCCACACCAGATAGGTTCATTCAAATAGTAGCATCCATAGAACAGACGAATGATCTCGATGACATAACGTTAGATGAGATCGCAAGAAAACTTAAGGCATTCGAGGAGAGAATAAAACTCCGATAGGGAGGACAAGTAGAAAGCCAAGATAACCTATTATTCGCACAAGACGAACACTCTAGAAATAAGAAACGATTTACCAAATTTAGAGGTAGATCAAACTATTCACGAGGAAATTGGCAAAATAAGGGAAATAGAGACAACTCGAATGGAGGAAACTCAACTCACAATAAAAATAAAGGTGAGTGGGATAAAAAGAACTTGAAATGTTTCAATTGCGGGAAAACCGAACATTTCAAGAGAAATTGTAGAAGTCCACCAACAACTCAGGAATAGTTAAACCTTATCTTAGAAGACGATGAACCATCATTATTAATGGCAACACACGAAACTGAAGAAATCTTGTTAAATGAAGAACAAGTATAACCCCGAAAATATGCTACAACAGATGCTAGCATATGGTATTTAGATAATGGTGCAAGTAACCATATGACGGGCACCAAAGGCCATTTTAAGGATATTGATGAAAACATCACTGGACGCGTTCGTTTTGGAGATGGATCGTATGTGGAGATAAAGGGTAGAGGTTCAATCTTATTAGGATGTAGAAACCTACAACAGAAGATGATTTCGGATGTTTACTACATTCCAAACCTCAAGAGCAACATACTTAGTCTAGGACAACTTACAGAAATAGGTTGCAAGATCATCATGGATGGAAATTTATTGACTTTGTATGATAAGAACAAGAAGTTGTTGATGAAAGTACAACGATCTAAGAATCGACTTTACAGTATTAGATTACATATAGTAGCACCTATATGTCTTTTAGCAAACGTAGATGACCAAGCATGGTTATGGCATGCTAGATTAGGTCATCTGAACTTTGATGCGATTGACAAGATGACAAGAAAAAGTCTAGTAGATGGAATACCTAGAATAAACCATGCAGGACAAATCTGTGATGCATGTTTATTAGGAAAACACATCAGAACACCCTTTCCAAACCAAGCTAAATTCAGATCAAATAACCCGTTGGACTTAGTATATGGAGATCTTTGTAGTCCCATAAGTCCAGCAACACACTCTGGAAAGAAGCTCATCTTCTTATTAGTAGATGACTGCACACGTTTCATGTGGGCTTACTTTCTAAATTTGAAAGATCAAGCATTCAACACATTCAAGGAATTTAGGCAGCATAATGAATCAAAGTTGAAGTTAAAAATAAAGATGCTAAGAACGGATAGAGGAGGTGAATTTACATCACATGAATTCACCAAATACTGTAAGGAGAATGGAATAGAAAGACAATTGACAACACCATACTCACCGCAGCAGAATGGTGTAGTAGAGAGGAGAAATAGGACAGTGTTATCAACTACTAGAAGTATGATGAAAGCATTGAAGTTACCCTTAACTTTTTGGGCGAAAGCAGTTAGGCACGCCATTTACATACTCAACAGGGTACCTACGAAAGCCCTGGAAGATAAAACACCATATGAAGCCCTCTACAACAGAAAACCAAACCTAGAATACCTAAGAATATTCGGATGCACAGCTTACGCTAAGGTAACGATACCTCACTTAAAGAAGCTGGATGATAGAAGCATTCCAATGATTTACTTAGGAGTTGAAGAAGGATCAAAAGCATATAGGCTATATGATCCAGTAGGAAAGAAGAAACATGTTAGTAGGGATGTAAAGTTTATGGAAACGAAACCGTGGGATTGGAATAACAATGAAGAGGATACAAGCACAGAAGATACGTTTTGGACTAGCTTTGTAATAGATGGAGTTGACTATGATAATCCTACCCTAGTCAACACAGAAAACACAGAAAACACGGAAATTTACCAAACTGCACGTGAAGTAGAAGCACCAAGCTTATTCTTCACAGAAGAAGAACCCCGTAATTATAAGGAAGCATCAAAAGATGAGAAGTGGATTGAGGCCATGGAAATTGAATTAGATTCAATTAACAAAAATAACACATGGACCCTTACCACATTGCCCGAAAATCATAAGGCAATAGAACTCAAGTGGGTTTATAAAAACAAGAGAGATGCACAAGGAAGGATCATAAAGTGTAAAGCTAGATTAGTAGCAAAAGGTTATGTACAAGAACAAGGAATAGACTTCGATGAGGTGTTTGCACCAGTTGCTAGGATAGAGACAGTTCGATTGATACTAGCACTAGCAGCATATCATGGATGGCAAGTACACCACTTAGATGTAAAATCAGCATTTTTACATGGAGAATTGAAGGAAGAAGTCTATGTTACACAACCTGAAGGTTTTATTCAACAAGGAAACCTAGGAAAAGTCTACGAGCTAACTAAAGCTTTGTATGGCTTAATACAAGCACCTAAAGCTTGGAACGTGAAGCTTGACCAAACCTTGAAGTCATTAGACTTTAAGAAATGTAATCTCGAACAAGCAGTCTACACAAAGAGAAGCAAGACTTCTACACTTATCGTTGGAGTATATGTAGATGATTTGATAATCACGGGCACTCCAAAGAAGGAAGTAGACTTGTTCAAATCCCAGATGGAAGATAAATTTGAAATGACCGACTTAGGGTTGCTAGCATATTACCTTGGGATAGAAGTTATACATACAGGAGGAGAGATACGATCAAGCAAACTGGATACATTAACAAGATCTTAAAAGAGACAAGCATGACAGACAGTAATGATACGAAGACACCGATGGATCCCGGAACTAAGTTGGTCAAGGCAGAAGATGGAAACCCAGTCGACGCAACTTATTACCGAAGCTTAATTGGAAGTCTCAGATACTTACTACATACAAGACCAGATCTTAGTTACTCACGGACTACTCAGATTTATGCAAGACTCGAAGGATCATCACCTGAAGGCAGTGAAACAAGTAATCCGATACATCAAATGAACAAAGGAGCATGTCATAATATATAAGAAAGAAGGTGGCTGCAAGATTACAGGATACAGCGACAGTAGTTATGGAATCAATACCGATCAAGGAAAAGGAACTACTGGAATAGTATTTTACTTTGGAGAGTCACCTATTACCTGGTGTACTCAGAAGCAACCGACAGTAGCACTCTCATCATGTGAATCATAATTCATGGCGGCTACTGCAGCAGCATGTCAAGCCTTACGATTAAAACGTTTACTCAATGAATTAACTGGATTGGAAGAAACAAAGATAATGCTTAGAGTTGACAACATATCAGCTATAGCACTCGTAAAGAACCCAGTTTTTCATGGAAGGAGCAAGCACATAGACATTCGCTATCATTTAATTTGTGAATGCGTAGAGAATGGTCATATCAAAGTAGAACACGTAAGTGGAACTACAAAGAGCAGATATCTTAACGAAAGCTTTACCAAGACTCAAGTTCGTGACTATGCGACAAATGCTCGGAGTTCAAGACTTAGGACGAAGCAACGATCAAGATTAAGGTGGAGATTGTAAACTATAATCTCGACATGGCTTAAAACTCGAAGGATCAAAGTTGCTCGCCAGAAACTTCATAACCGAATAGCGGTTAAAAAGTAGTTATGGGTAGTTATAAAAGTTAGTTAATTAACCGCCAAAAATGGTTATATTGGTAGTTAGAAAAACGGTTATTTCGTAACATACACAACGGTTGGAAACATGCCTTTTCATTTAGTTTAAATACTCGATGTATGAATCATTTCAAAGTTAGATGATTTAGTTATTCAAAGTTTATTTATTGTTTGCATTTTCATATCGACTCATTCATTTCATACGTTAGGGACCAACCAGTTACTGTTTTACAGCAAAAATTTATTAATCTTATTGGTGGTTGGCCTGGCTTGATGTTCGAAGATTTAAGCCGGCCTTCAAATACAGTCATACAACAGAAAAAACATTTTTATAAGATAAGCTATTAAGAACAAATCAAAGGTTTTCTAACTGATATAAATATCCAATGTCACAAATCAGAATGGATTGATATATACAACAAATTTCAATAAATATATAGTACATCCCCAGCTATATTACTATTAATCTTTTGTAACAAACCTTTTCTACAAAAAGTCCAAGTACCAGTTAATTATCGTACTCATGACACCTATGTATCAGAGATTTCCAGACAACCCATAATCATACAAAATTATTAGTGCAAACCCAGACACCCATGTATCAGAGATATCAACCGAAAAAACCTCAGATGCATTGGGATTTCGCTCTTCCAGACTATCAACTCAAGGTCTATGGTCATTGCTTGTGGACATGCGGCTGCAAATACATCCACATTTCATACCTACGTCCAGGGAAAGGCATTACGAGTTCTTTGTTTAATGCATGGATAACATAAAAATAGAACAATTCGTGTCTAAAATTATTAAAAACAATAAGATATAAATGTAAAACGACTTTAAATCGTGTTCGCCAGTGTACAGATGTATCCTCTAATTCGTGTCTAAAATTATTAAAAACAATAAGATACTAATGAACCCTCGACTTGAGCAAAAAATACTATCAACGTCTACATGATGGGAATACGATAACAGTATATGTAACACCCCTAATTTCGTTATACGCAGCGGAATTCAAACTGGGTGTTACTTAAGGCATAACAGTTATAACAATAGAAAACGAACTCTAATTGAGTTGTTTTTAAAAGATTTATCATTTGAATTATATAAATATTAGAGCTTAAAAAATGAGGTCCCAGTAGTTTCACAGTTTATAAAATGACATTAAATAAGTTTTCGAATGATAATAAAATTTATAGCCTTCTTGAGTATTCGTGCCCCTCCGTGCCAGCCTCGTTCATTATGGACCTGAGATAAACATGCTAAAAGTGTCAACACAAAGGTTGAGTGAGTTCATAGGTTTGTAAGTAAAACAATTAATTATAAGATTTTCATGTTTACTACGTCGTAGGTTACATTGTTATACACCCAAAATGTTAAAAACAGTTATTATTGCACATAAATACAATAAAAATATGGAGATAGTGTTTTCATTGCCCTAAGTTCCTGACACCGAGGCCTTAAGTTTTCTAGTTTCTAGTTCCTATCCGTTTGACATACCAGTCAAGTGGGAAAACCACCCGGAATAGTTTCTGGTAGATATCCACCTAGGACATCCATATTTCCTCAAATGATTATGCATCCGTTTGACATACCAGTCAAGTGGGGTAACCACCCAGATGGGGGAGTTCAATCCCAATAGATCTATTCACAACATTCGCGCTTGGTTCCTAACTTATGAAATTTGGGAATGTTTCGTACATCTGTATTCGTATATAAAAGTAATCGTATGTCTGAGTTATATGTTTTAATAAAAGAATAGAGTGTTCCATTAATCGAGTAAAATGTTTCAGATAAACATTCATTTTGTAAATAATTGCGATTGTAATAATAGTTGTAACATTTATCTCCCCCAAAATAGTTCAAAATAAGTAAAAGAGGGGCTATGACTCACGGAAATCCGTAAAAGTTTAGATCACTTGTGAAATTAAATGAAAATAGTTGAGCATGTATCTCCCCCAAAGAGTTTAATAAACAGTTAAACGAGAAAAGTGGAGGTTTAACTCACCGTGAACTAATGATATCAAATCGTATAACGAAAACGGTGGATAAGCCAGAAAGTCTCTACGTACAACCTAGAAATATGATATCGTGTCTTAGGTTTTGAAATAACAATGAGAAAGTATAAACGAGCTTATATACGTCCTGATATTGATCATAATGTAGTACTTGGTAGGTTGTGTATGTCGTGTTATAGAAACGGTTTATGAAACATTTTTAGTTTATTTATCTCGTACTACCTTTTGGGCCATCATAATTCAGAGGTCATGTAGTAAACGTTCTGTGGAAAACTAGAAGGGGGGGGGTTGAATAGTTTTACTGATTAAAACTTCGTTTTAAACTATTTAGATCGACTTATGTCAATCTATTTAAGTGTGTATGTTGGATGTTGATAGATAAGTACGTAAATAAGTAATGAAAAGGTAAAGAGTAAGAAACACAAAACCACGCCACGAGTGTTTATAGTGGTTTGGCTACAAGGACACCTTCCTTGCCCTACTCCACTCCCCGAGTCACCTAGTCGGGAGTTCATAAGCACTACATGACACAAACTCCTTATGGCGGAGAAGCCCTCACAACGTCGCCTACTCTTTTTCCGGTACAAGGCTAGACACCAGGTTCTTCCACGAGGTAGAACCAAACCCATCACAACGTCGCCTACACTTTATCCGGTACAAGGCTAGATACCGAGTTCCATTACAAAGGAGGAACTACTACCCAACACTACACAACACCTATCCTAAAGGAGACTCTCTCCTTATCACGACATCATCAAGGATATCAATATCCTTGGACACAACCTATCTATATTTGTACATCGATGCACCATATCGATTGTACACCCTTGCATCTTTCACTAATGTCCTTGACACGATCTTTTGCACCTTTCACTAATGCCTTCATCATGGACCTTTGGCACCCTTCACTAATGCCTTAGACACGGACCTTCGGCACCTTTCACTCGTTCGACTTAACCCTTTTGACATCTTTCACTAATGCCTTCAACATAACACTTCTAGAGAGGAGGAAAGAACTATCAACAAGAGAACTTTAATAGTCTTGATGATGAGGAAGCTTGGAAACTCATGGACTTGAGTTTGCTTGACTTCAAGAGGTGGTGATCTCGTCTTTAAGAGGAACCTAGAGAATCACACAAAAACAAAAACAAACTACATAGAAAGATCCTTTGGATCTGAGGTTAGAGAGTTTACAATATTAGGAGAAAGTATGTGTAGGAGCGGCAACTTACAATGAAGAAATGACTAACTATTTATAGAAAAAAATTCACTATTGTCCCACGGATCCCTTGCTTGAGGGATCCATCTAGTGTATTCCTAGGGATCCGTAGGACGCTCCCCCTAAATGGGTTGTGGGTCATGGATCATGGATCATGGGTTATAGACTTTGAACCATGGGTATCTACATAGATACAATGTATCTAGAAGATGCAATGCATCTAGTCAATGGGTCATGGGTTAGCTCCATGGGTTATGGATAATATCCATTATGATTTCATGCATGTTGTCGTGAAATGGGTCATGGGTTAAGAATCATGCTCCATGGGTTTTACCCAACTACATTCAATGTGTCTAGTCAATGGGTCAAATACTTAGACTTCTACCCGTTTATATTACCCATTAAAATATATACTAAGTATATATATATATATATATATATATATATATATATATATATATATATATATATATATATATATATATATATATATATATATATATATATATATATATATATATATATATATGGGAATGTCTAACCAATGCCCTTAGGGCATTGGTTAAGATTTGTCATTTTGTGATTTTTTATAATTATTTATGTGGGTCCTCGTTCAAATATGCATGTTTGTGTTAACTAAAGGGGTCATTTATGTAATTAAAAATCACAAAAGGACAAATCTTAACCAATGCCCTTAGGGCATTGGTTAGACATTCCCATATATATATATATATATATATATATATATACCCACTATGTAAACACTTGTTGTTATACATATGCATTTCTATAAGTTGTAAACAATATTACTTGTTTAGTGTTGAAAACGTAAGTGTGTTAGTAAACTATTGGCTCAAACTATTTACGAATTTTATTTGTTTCGTTGAAATGATTTTACGGCTTAATTGTATTAATAATCTCCTCCTTTTTGTTGATGACAAAGCATAAGATCATTTTATGGAAAAAATAAAATTCGTAAAAGTTTGAATTGGAGTTTTACTCTCTTCTTCCCTTTTTTGTCGAAACAAAAAGAGCGTCGAAAAGAAACTAACACATGGTTTTGAAGGAAAAACATGTAAAAAGTAAAAATATGAAAAGTAGAGAGTAAGAGATGAGAATAATTCTCGTCTTAGCTCCCCTTTGATGGGTGCTTCCCTTTGTTGAGGGTGTCAAGTAATTAGGAAGAATAGACTAGTGTTTTGCAATAACGTTTGCAAATGGTTTCGTCTTGTAGACGAATATGCTCCCCCTTGACGAGTGCTCCTTTATGAGGAAGACGTCAAGTAGTGATGTAAACCTATGTGAAAGTATTGCTAATGGTTTTGCAATTATTTTGCTTTGACAAGAAAACTCCCCCTTGTTGAGGGTGTCAAAATCTTCAAGTGTATATTGAAAATCTACAAAACGAAGGTTAGATAACAAGTACATAATTCATAATTTCTTGCAAATAAGACTCAAGTTAGCAATAAAAAAGTCTTATGTTGCACGGATCCCACGGTTCCTCCATTGGAGGGATTCGTCTAGGCTAAAATGAGGGATCCGTCTGCCTGTAAGCTTAAGACAGCAATGGTGACGTAAAATGTGAAATTAACATAAAAAATTAGATATGTATTAAGGCACCAAACATATTCTCAAGACAATATGGCATATAGAATGTAATTTCATTCAATAAAAATACGAGAAATGATCTACATATCTCTAAAACTAAGAGAATGACTCAAACATGTAATACATTTTCTACTAATTCTATGAAGTGACGAAAACCTAAAAAGCATCAATGTGCTTGAAATCTAAGGATGAGTAGACTTGTTTATTTGGTCCAATCATTCAAGGAGATGATTAAACATGAAATGCAACTCATTTCGTACTTCTTGAACAAGTCCTTGGGTGAGTTGACAATTGGAGCAATTATTGTAATGACTAGAAACTAGAGGAGGTGGGATGTTTTGAGGAGGCTCCACAAAGGATGGTGGAGGTGCGTTGAGCAACGTAGGATGTGGTTCCACTAAAAATGAGGGTGATGATGCATGATTTGGTGGTGTAGATGGAAAGTCCTCTATATGGTTAGATCTTTGATGATTCCTTATATCCAAAGATGGACTATTTGGTGATGAAGATTGTTCCCTATTTAACGAGAAAGTTGGTGAGTGGGAAGTCCTTGGTGGTGAGTGCTCTAACAAGTAGAGATTTGGATGGGAAAGAGGTTTGGTAAAGGAATGTAGTCTAGGTTCTAGAAATGAAGGCTTGGGTGTTTTACAAGAGCTAGGTGTGTTTGGTTTAGTGCTTGATGAAGCCTTTTCCAACTAAAAAGGTCGAATGCTAATTCTAGCGGTTCTTTTAGCTATTGTTGGTTGAGTTTGTTGAAGGGGAATTCTAGCATTTGGACTTCTTACGGGTGATAACTCGGTGGATGATATCTCATGAACCATATGAGCATTCTTTTTGGATGAACCTTTAGTTGAAGAGTTCTTGCTAGATACTTTAGTCATGATGAAAGAGAGGGTATAATATAAGTCTTAGCAACTGATTTTTGGATTGTGGTATGAATAGTAGCTTAAGCTCATAAGAATGCTTGGTTTATAAAGGATGAAGTTGAGTTAATGAATGAAATTCTTGACCACTAAGAATTTTTGGCATGCACTAAGGTCAACTATAGTGTTGTTCTATTCTAGGGAGACATTAAATGGTAAGTAAAAGTGTTTAGAATACCAAAGAGACTTTGAATTTGGAAGAAAAGCTGATCATAAGCTGTTCTGTAGACCCGGATCCCACGGTTCCCTCTCATTCGGAATCCGTCTAGTTATAAACTAGGGATCTGTCTGTCAGACAGTAAAGTGGCGGAGTGATTATCCTCTTTTAAGGTCTAGTACCTATAAATCTTGAGGGTTTGACTTTCCTCAGATGTCTTAAATGGTATGTGACTAAAATGTCCAACCATAAGGAGTGAGGATACCTAATGATAGTTTTTGATAGGAAAATGGACTTTTTGAGAGTGCAACTAAGTGTTTAAGGATGATACTATTGATTTGAGGATGACAAATGAGGACAATTGATCCTAGAGATCAGATGGTGGCTTAAGAAAAATTTGGAAAATTTCTAAAAAATAAAAAGAAATGAAAAACTAGCTTTAAGCCTATTTTGAGGTAAGGATGACTAAAATCAATTTGCTAAAATTGAGAGAAATATCAAGCTAAATGTTTTGAGATGTGAGGAACAATGTGTGAGCATTGAAGCGGAAATATGGTGAGTTTAGGTGAATTGATAAATCAAAAGCACCTTGAATGTGATCCTAAGCTAGCTATGAGTGAGTGTGAGACCTACTGAGTTTGAGGAAGACTTGAGTAATCCTAAAGAATTATGTTTAGCTAGTATGATGTGGTCTAGAGAAGTGTTTTGAAGTGTGGAGGTCTGCAACTCTACTTCTGTTTGCCCGGATCCCACAGTTCCCTCATCTGAGGGATCCGGCTAGTTATAGCTCAGAGATCCGGTTACTGCTGACCAATAGCTTCTCAGCAAATGTGCAATTTTTGCACTTTTTAGCAAATACTCATCCTAATCATTTCTACATTCAATAATCAAATATGCAAGCAACAAATATTACGCATAGTAAGTAAGGGCGACTAGAATGTAAGCAAAATGAGAGGGACCGACTTCTTGATTGTGATCAAGTCTTCGTAAAATTCTCATTTTTCGGGTTCCTAGGTTAGAATATTTTAGTTTATGTTATGCCATCTACTACGAGTTACGTCCTAAACTACAAAAATATTGTTTAGATTGTTTACCGACCATTGTTCACAAATTAAGGTCTACGACCTTACCTTCCTCCCATTCAACCTTTTACTCCATCTCCATCGCCATCGCCTCTATTCTTCACTCTTTACCCTCCACCCCTACTTCTTCTTCTTGATTAGGAAGTTAGTAAAACACTTGAACATGCCCTTTTTTTGTTGTAATTCTTATGAAGGGCTCGAGACTTCTGGCAGTTGGTCAATGTATGCTAGGGGGTCAAGTTGAAGGTTGCCAATGGGGTTGCTACCTTCTCATTCTCTTTCTCTTTCATCTGATGATCCGTTGGTGGGTGAGATCTCTTGCCATCCACCATAATCCTTGTAGTCTTTCCATCGGAAAAGGGAACCATAACCTTGTTGCAAAAGGTGTGGTCATTGGAGTAAGGAGAAGGATCTAGAGCAAAGATGAAGTTTGATAGGCGAGTCAAGAGCATGGCATAGGGGAGTACCATCTTGTCCGTCCTTTTTACACTTGCCATTCGTTTCACCGTGTAATAGACGAGGTTGAAGTGAGTGCCGGTTACAAGGCAATAGATCATGAAGCTTAGGCAAGCATTTGGATGATCCTTATTTCCTCCCAAACAAAGGACATTATTCCTTAGCACTAGTTCCCATTTCTCGTATAATGGGAACATTTTCGAAAGCTCCATATGAAAAGGATCTCTATAGATGACCGTGGACTTCCTAGTGACTCTTGACGGAGAGGCTCTTTCCATGAAGACGGTATCTCTTACCGTAGTTGCTTTCGAGATGGGTGTGAAGTATACCTCGTGATGATCCACCATGTCATGAATCTCGGCCAATGACCATTCATTTGAGTACATGCATACTCCTTGACAAGGGATACCAAGTATCCTAGCAAACTCTTCAAGAGTGAAGGTGAACTCATGCTCATTGATGATAAAATCTATCGAAATGGTTCCATCTTCATTTCGAATGATTCTCATGGTCTTGTAAAACTCTAGTACAAACACTGGACAAATTTTCTCATTAATGTTCAAGAGGCAATGGAAGTTGATTCCCGCAAAGACTTGGGGTATGTCGGTGTTGTTGGTGAATGAGGGTTCAACTACTCGTCCTTCGTGGAAAAATCTCTTTTCCAACATTTTGAAGATTTTTCAGTCATCCGGGCTCAAGCCATCCTTTCGATGATACATGGCAATGTAATGTGCAGTGTCTTGGTAATCTTGTTGTCTATTGGTAGGCATGATTGGTCCTAAACATCAAAACCACAATGTGGTGTTAATTGTGAGAATAGTAACCTAATGGGATTCATCACAATTTTGCTCAATACATCTTCATTGAATTCAAAAAATGAGTTTAATTTGTATTAACAATGTTGATTATTTGATTTAGTTTATCTTAGAAAACAATGTGATATCAAATTGTGATAAACCCATTCGAGCTCAATTTCTAAATATGAAAATTGTACTCCTAGGAATTGAAGAATGGAAATAACAATGTAGTGAAAATTATACTTACACAAGTGATTGTTTCCTTTGAGAAGATGATGAATTAACTCATGTGAACAGTAATTGGGTTTTATGTTCGTGAGTTTGAGAGAGTTAAGTGAAGTATAGATGTCCACAGTGATCATCTTTTACTTAAACTGTCTTATGATGTGCCGGTTCTCATGGATCCCTTGAATGAGGGATCCGGCTAGTGAAAACTTAGGGATCCGGCATATCAACACTTAGTAGTTTAAGTAATCTTTGATAATTTTGATTTGGTAGTTCTAATTCTTGGCTAGGGTTGATGTTTATGCTCTATAACTGATGGTTTGGGGTTTTGACGTGTTTTACTAGTCCTATTTGACGAGGTTCCCTTTTTATGAATAAATCATAATTCTTGGGAAGTTTTAAAGAATATGATAAAATCCTATTTTATCATAATATGAGGAGTTTCACATGGATACTTATTGACATAGATGAAATGTCGATAACCTTATGTGAGGAGTGATGACCAAGGCTCTCGAATAGCTGAGATATCATTATCACTAGTTTGTAATTTTGTCTATAGAGATCAACGAAGAATACTATTCTTGATGATGAGTTCAATATAGATAACAACTTTAGTGATTTTTAAGAAACGGTAATGAGACTACTAATCTTAATCATGTTTATACAAAATGATATTATTAATTAATCTAGAAAATATACAATAATAATTTATTTGTAAGTAATTTATTAAAGAGCATACCTTTGCTATTCTTTTTAAAAAAAGAAATATTAAGGCGAAATTCTTCATGATCTTCTTAGGATGTCCAAATCCTAGTATGGAGAATTCTCAACAAGGAAAATATTAGAAAGATCTATCATTATCCAACATTATAAAATATGATGATTTT
The DNA here is from genome assembly GCA_910596185.1 of Chrysanthemum makinoi. NCBI lineage: Eukaryota > Viridiplantae > Streptophyta > Magnoliopsida > Asterales > Asteraceae > Chrysanthemum > Chrysanthemum makinoi. The sequence goes on along the minus strand of OU343217.1, from coordinate 85,544,620 downwards.
AAAACGTAACCTTATGTTTTTAAGAAATTTCCTTCCTTGTAATTTTCAATCATACACGGATCGTATCAAGTTTTAAAAGTACAATATACTCTTAAGAAACTTGTTAACGAAGCTCTGGTACCAATTGTGGAAAACTAGAAAGGGGGGGGGTTGAATAGTTTTACCGATTAAAACTTCGTTTTAAACTATTTAGATCGACTTATGTCAATCTATTTTAATGTGTATGTTGGATGTTGATAGATAAGTATGTAAATATGTAATGCAAAGGTAAAGAGTAAGAAACACAAAACCATGAAATGAGTGTTTATAGTGGTTCGGCTACAAGGACACCTTCCTTGCCCTACTCCACTCCCCGAGTCACCTACTCGAGAGTTCGTAAGAACTACACGACATAAACTCCTTATGGCGGAGAAGCCTTCACAACGTCGCCTACACTTTTTCCGGTACAAGGCTAGACACCGGGTTCTTCCACGAGGTAGAACCAAACCTATCACAACGTCGCCTACACTTTATCTGGTACAAGGCTAGATACTGAGTTCCATTACAAAGGAGGAACTACTACCTAACACTACACAACACCTATCCCAAAGGAGACTCTCTCCTTATCACGACATCATCAAGGATATCAATATCCTTGGACACAACCTATCTATATTTGTATATCGATGCACCATATCGATTGTACACCCTTGGAATCTTTCACTAATGCCCTTGACATGATCTTTTGACACCTTTCACTAATGCCTTCATCATGGACCTTTGGCACCCTTCACTAATGCCTTAGACACGGACCTTCGGCACCTTTCACTAAAGCCTTCGACTTGACCCTTTTGACATTGTTCACTACTGCGGCCTTCAACACAACACTTCTAGAGAGGAGGAAATAACTATCAACAAGAGAACTTCAGTAGTCTTGATGATGACGAAGTTTGGCAACTCATGGACTTGAGCTTTCTTGACTTCAAGAGGTGGTGATCTCGCCTTTAAGAGGAACGTAGAGAATCACACAAAAAAAAACACAAACTACATAGAAAGATCCTTTGGATCTGAGGTTAGAGAGTTTACAATATTAGGAGAAAGTATGTGTAGGAGTGGCAACTTACAATGAATAAATGACTCACTATTTATAGAGAAAAATTCACTACTGTCCCACGGATCCCTTGCTTGAGGGATCCATGTAGTGTATTCCTAGGGATCCATAGGACGCTCCCCCTAAATGGGTTGTGGGTCATGGATCATGGATCATGGGTTATAGACTTTGAACCATGGGTATCCAAATAGATACAATGTATCTAGAAGATGCAATGCATCTTGTCAATGGGTCATGGGTTAGCTCCATGGGTTATGGATAATATCCATTATGATTTCATGCATGTTGTCGTCAAATGGGTCATGGTTATGAATCATGCTCCATGGGTTTTACCCAACTACATTCAATGTGTCTAGTCAATGGGTAAAATACTTAGACGTCTACCCGTTTATATTACCCATTACAATATATAGTAAGTATATATATATATATATATATATATATATATATATATATATATATATATATATATATATATATATATATATATAACTACCCACTATTTAAACACTTGCTGTTATACATATGCATTTCTATAAGTTGTAAACAATATTACTTGTTTAGTGTTGAAAACTTAAGTGTGCTAGTAAACTATTGGCTCAAACTATTTACGAATTTTATTGTTTCGTTAAAATGATTTTACGTTTGTTATCGACAAAACATTAGAAGATCGTAAAATATAAATAAACGTATTTACGGTTTATTTGTATTAACACGTTCGATGAGCTAGGACACTTTAATTCGTAAATCCAGCAACTCATTGACCCGTTTACCCAAATGAAACCCCTCTCATGAAGCTCCCTAGTTTTGTAGTGTTCGATATAAAAAATCATGTTTTGATCGTTTCATTATGTGACATATAAGTTAAGTGGTTACTTGGTTTGCAAAAATAAGTTTGGTCATAATCCGCAAGTTTTGGTAAAATTTAAATGTGTAATGATGTTGGATGGTCCTTGGTTTAGTTTAGTGTAAGTAACTTAAATGGTTTTACAAGTTCCCATTGTTTTACAAAAGTTACTATTCTGAAGGTCGAATAAACTTAGGAAAGTTTATTTTGAATGAATATTGTTATTTTATAAAGTTTATGATGTCCAATAAGTATTTAGTTTTGAAAATAACATGGTTCCTACTTGTCTAGTGAAAACTAACTTACTTGCCGCTAAAAATTGTTTTTACAATTTGAGGCAGAAAAATTCCTTTGTTTGGTGTTTTCAGGCCGAGTTTCCACATGGTGGATCTAAAACATCATTTCGAACAACTTTCGTGTTTTAAATTTCTGATGAATCGGACCAGAAGTGCCTCAAAAAAATTCGGATTTCATGCAGTACGTTTGTTGACAGTTTTCAGTTTTCCGATTTCGTTAACTTCTTTTGATCATAACTTTTGATTCGTGTACTCGTTTTAGGTGATTCAATCTTGTAAAATCCTATGTAACAGTAAGTAATTGCCCAAGTTCATGGCTATTTAGTTTGGTCATTTTTCATAGCATAAAACCACTAAATTTACTTGTTTACTTACATAAGTTAACATATAAGTGTAAGCTTAATTTCTAATACATCATGTGATCAATATAACTAGACATATATGGCATAGATTAAACATGTAAATGGTATTGATCATGAGAGTGATCTAAGTTTTCTTACAACTTTTGGGCTTAATGAAAAGGAATACATTAACTAGGACAAGAACTAAATCCTTCAAACGAAAACCCTAGCTTTCAATCCTTCAACACAAATCATGCAAACCTTTGCTAGCCTTGATATAACCCTTGTAAAATACTTGTAATCTCAGCTCTAATCACCTTGTATAGCTCTTAATCCAACCATGGAATCATCAAAGTAACACTAGATTTATGTAGAGAATAACCAGGCATTCACCTTCTATGTATAACATGGAACTTGGAAATCAAATGAAGAGTGTTTGGTGTTTGTGATGTTATGAACGACCAAGATAGGAGGAGGAGGTATTTATAGGGCCTTTAGGAGGTTAGTTACACTAAGGTATGGTCTAGAATGAACCACATGATGCATACTTGGTTGATTTTTAGCCTTAAGACTTTCTATGGCTCCTAATGTAACACGTAATGCTCTAAATATTCCATGTCTCTCACCAAGCCACCAAGACCATGGTGATCCTTCATATACACTTTCATATGATGGGAGGAGTGATTAGATGGATAAACTTGGTACTATCTAGTTTACGGAGTGAGTTTTGGTCGCGTTAATCGCTAACTGTAAGTCATAAAGTCACGAAACTTAAAACCAGGTATCCTAAAAATATGAAACTTATATATGTTAAAAGTTATCAATATACTCTATATTAGCATATCAGATGAGTGATAAGTTTTATAGAGATGCTTAAAGTCGTAAAAACCTAAAACCGTAGGCTTAAATCGCGTAAAACGCAAAATCGGAAAATGTAAAATTCCAAAACTATTGAAAAATGTTGTAAGATGTAAAAAACATATATTTCTATTATTTTTAATGTTGTATGGACATATCGGGATGCTTGAATGACGTTTAAACCTAAACGTAAATTTCAGACACGGTTTTGTGAAAATGGTTTTAAATGGATTCAACGTACGTCGTCGAAACAACTCGACAAGTATCAACTTTCTTGTCATGATGAATGAAAAAGAAAAAAAATTTCGAGAATGAAAAGTAAAAGTGAATAGTAAAAATTCAAAAATGAATAGTAACATGAAAATGCGAATTGTTACACCATACATGCAATTAAATCCTCTAAACTTCCTCAATTACTGGATTAACGGCCATCAAAGCAATCGGATGATTAGATTTAGATTACAACAGCATAACTTGTGAACATACATAGTTATAACTACTGCTCACAACAGATGTTACTAAAAACATAATATCTGATTGCAATTAAGTTATATTACTAAGATAGACTATTAAACATTGTTTCTACCTTTACTTGCACCTAGTCATGAGATATTCAGGTGCCAAGGAGGGGAAACCGAACAAAGCATCTTAACCAATATGGCAATACGTATGGTTCTTGAAAATCTACCAGTTGCATGTCAAAACAGCAAAATAACACATTTAAAGTCAGCAACAGCAATAAGATGATTCAACCTCTCTATCCGTCCCATATGGTTCTTGAAAATCTCCATCATAGCTTCATAATTCGCAACCTCTTCTTTATATTCAAAATCAGCATCAACAGTCTTTCAAAAACTATCACACTCATCTTCATGAAGATCATCTCTCTCAAATTAGAAAAGAGTTACACCCTTCATCACGTAACCTGAGACTGGCAACTCCAGCAAAGGGACATATAACACCTATTCACCCTACAACCAATAACTAGTCTGTTAGAAAGGTTGAAATGAGATAAAGATAAAGATAAAGATAAATATAGAAGGTTGAACACACAAATCACATGATACAATATGAAAGGTTATGCGTAGAATAGATAAGTTGAACAACACCTCTCATATGAGAGATAACAAGGTATTTATAGGGGAAGGGAGCTAGGGCAACACATCTAGTCCATTCCTTGGCCTTTTGGGCCTTTGCATATACTCATGGGCTTTCTACATAAGCCTAGCCTTAATTACTAACATAAAATCCATAATAATGCAACCTATTACATAGAAATGACTAACACTTGCTAATAACATTTAGGAGCGTTTCCAACAATCTCCCCCTAAGTGATAGTTATAATGTAATAGCGGTTGCTCGACGTCTTCTAGCATTCTTCTTTCTTGTGAGTAAAGATGCTTTAAGTTCTAACAGTCTCCCCTTGTATGGGACCTTGTTTCTTTTGAAATTTTCAGCTTTGACGTCGTAGTGTTCTTTGTTCTTTGTTCTTTTTGTAGATGTAGTGATAGTATGTTTTTGTCTACCATTGGTCAGCTTCATCGTTTAGGTGTCTCCACGTCTTTCTCCACCATGCTCACATGTCTTTTGACTTTGGATTTCAGATGTGAAGTTGTTCTCGAGTCTTTAAACTTTGTAGATTCTTTGGCTTTGATGAAGAATCATTTTGACTATTGAGTTGCCTTTTGAGAGAACTTCATATGTGTTGTTGTTGGTATGAGCATGTGGAGAATCAACACGATCTTTTCTCCCAGGAACTTTGGATCTCCAATCCTACATGTAGATAGTTAGCAATAAAGTTCCCGACGTAAGAGTTCGGATATTTTGTACATGCATATCCCAATTCGCTGGCGCGGTCTTAGACGAATCATAAACCGGATCGTTATTGGCATGTCCCTGCACTCAATATCGTTACTCTGTCATTGTGAGTCGCTGGAGTATACCGAAGTATCACTCCACGGCTATAGATCGTTTGAGGCCACTGCGAACACTAAGCGTAACCCACAAGAAGTTACCTAAGTGACCTGCTGTCAGGGCTTTTTGATGTTGAACCTGGCAGGAGTTTCCATTCAATCACTGAGGATCACAATTGTAAATCGCCTTATAAATGTTCTCGACAGATTGCTAGGATCTGCGAAGGACTCTAGAATGTTTCACTTGTGTTCTTATTTGTTGAACGACAAGTGATGAAAAATCAAGTGTTCCTAAGAGATCTAAGAGAGAGCCGATAGATTACGTAGGGTTCCCAGTGAGAATGAAACAAGCTCTATTAAGAGAACTTGAGTGGTTAAGAAGGTTTAGTGCATTGCGTCACTGGGTCCATGACGACTTTGTCTTTAATACCGTTGTCATCTTGTGACATCCAGTAGCATATGAATTGAACCCGGTGTCTGCCCTAAGTTGAATAATTTGGAGGGCTATTTCTTTTCACCATTTTCTTTACTTTTCTTTTTAATTCTTCAACTCCTTCTTTCTTTGATTCTCATTTTCTCCTTTTTCAATCATACCTAAGGACTTTTAAATACTAACTATTGGTGATGTCCTTAGGTAGATCCCTCCGGCTCTGGCGGATCATAGGACGTTTATTCCTAAATTTAGTCACCTTATAACTCCATGACTATCCTATGTTGCCATAAAACCATTTTCATGAAAATCTCTCAAAGTGTTTATGAATGAAAACATGTTTGTAACACTTCGAGAGTTTTGCATTTTCAGAAATATTCCCCTCAGCATGTGCTTATGAGTTTTGATTGAAATCTGCACAGTGAAGGTAGAGTGCGTACTTTTGAATTGATCGACTCGAGATACACAATTCCCCATGAGACACGGTTACATCACTAACTGGGTCAGCTTGAAGTTGTAAACACTCCTTGGTGAGGAGGTTAGACCAGTCAAAGTTCATGTCTACTAAAAGATAAAAAGAATCATCCTCAACCCCAACCTTAGCGTAGTACACTTCTTACTAGCATTCCTATTCCCCTAGAGAACGATATCAATACCCGAGGCTTACCCAATACTACACTACAACGATTAGGTTTACTGCCTAGGGTGTTGAAAAACTTGCTCGACGAAACGGAAGTTCCTTTGACCCCGAAAGCACTTCGTACGCGCATCAAGTTTTTGGCGCCGCTACCGGGGAATAGAATTGCTAGTTAGATTTCTATCTCGTTTAGGTTCCCTTGCTTGATTCCTATCAAGTGAGATTTTTTCTTATTTTTAGCTTCCTTGTAGTCTATCCCCCTTCTTCGTGAATTTGTTAGTAATCCCATCACTTTTCATCATGGAAGGTGATAACCCACCATCAAAAAACTACCCACCACTCGATCTAACTTTTGCTAACCAACTTCAAGCTCGTATTGTTTGTGAAATTGGAGAACTTAAGAAATTGAATAAGATAATTGAAAGTGCACTTGAGAAAGCCCTTAAGGAATCCACTAGTACTTTAGATAGTGATTCAACCACGAGCGATGATTCGGAAGATGAAATGGGAGAAGGGGATTATAAGGTATTGGAAATTATAGAAGGTGGTGAGGAAGAGGAACTTAGGGAGTATTTTGAGTCATACCTAAACGGAAAGGAAACCGCCTATCACTATAACGTAGTTAACTACCTGCGACCACCTTTCAAGCCATGCATAAAAGGGGGTGACCCTAAAAACATTAAGATATCGTGCATGAGTGGGTACCTATATAGGGATCACACTTACATAGACTATAAGGCACGCCTGAACATAATGTCTAGGCTCTATCACAATTGGATCATGAGCGAAAAGTTAGGACCTATGAGAGATCCCTTTTACCCTAGGAAAGTAAGTAACTGTGTTGGGAGAGCTAGAGGATTGCATGTATTCGTAGGTAATTTCACATATAGGTGTGATTTCATGATCTTGGAAGATGTTAAAGGCATCATTGATGGACTTTTAGGAGATGTGATACTTGGGAGACCATTTATTGAGGAATCTATGATGGTTTATGATCAAGAGGAAGGAATAACGAAGTTCTAAAATGGGACCGAACGTGTTAAATATATAATGCCCTACAAAAATAAAAAATTTAAGGGTATTGATGATTTAGATGTAGACAACATTCCGGATTTTGAAGTAGATTGGGAGAACAAGGTTTACTACACCGCTTGTCTAGAGTTAGGCCCTGAATGTATTCGTGATGAAAGAAGAGTTAAGGAAATCGAATGGGCATCTAAGATAAGAGGAAAGTAGGAGCACGACTTCGAGTCTAGCTACAAGACTCATAAATAAATAAAAGCGCATCGTGGGAGGCAACCCATGCTTAATTTTTTGCTTGTTTGTGTGTCATACATCTTTTTCATTGTTGTTTATTCTCATGTTTGAATTTGTGAAAATGCTTTATTTTGTCTTTAACCTCGTCTTAATTACGTATAAAGGTATTTTACAATAAGATAAGTGTAGGGAAGATTACACACGTTTTTAAAAGAACGTGAACATGAGAATTACTATTATTGAAATTGATGTATATGTGTGTTTGTTAGAGTCAAATGCTTGTATCGAGTCATAAAGGATGTTTTGCAGCAATTTTTTTAGATTCTAAAGATGTAATTTTTCCAGGAAAACGCAACATACCAGTTTCTGTCAGGACAACCTGACAGTGTCATGATTAGAACCAGACGACGTCAGGTCAACCAGAAACAACTTATAAAATTTTCTCGTTTTCTGTGCTATGTATAAATTTTTGGAAATTCTCAGGTCTTGATTTTCCAAAAAATTTGCAAATATCCATTCCACAAGCATTATATCCTAGTGTAGTTGTGTCATATATAGTTTTACCGCCGATTTTTCACGAAGGTTTCGTCTGTTTTCTTATAACTGTGTAGGTTATATTTGGCAAGAATAAGAAACTAAATATTGGATGGAGCTTATCACGTATACATTCTTCTTGGGAAAGAATTTAACCACTACTTCACACGGATCATACCGAGCTAATCAGGGGAATACTAGTTTCTTTCTCTTTTACTTACCTTCCTTTATCATAACTTTGTTAGGATCAAATATTTATGTGTTTGATGATTCGGGTGGTCTTGGATGATGGAAATACATGTTAGCCATTTAGAGAGAGAAAGTAGATGAGAGGGTGTTCAAGCTAGAGACTTGCTTTGTAAATTATGAAAGGTTAGATTGAAAGCACCACCCCTTCCATGGATGGAAGGGGTATTTATAGTTACAAAGTAAACGACCTCCTGAAGGCCTGTGGATCAGGTATACAGTGGGTAAAGGCCCGTCCTTCCTCCACGGTGTTACACTACGCTAAAATACGCTACAAACTAACTAATTAACTACAAAATAACGTAAATAACTACAAGTCTACAAGCTAAAATATGCTAGACCATAATTGGGGTGACCGACACTTTAACATGGAATTTCCAATTCCTAACAATCTCCCCCTAAGGGAGGTCACCCCATGAAATACATTTTGCATCCTAGCATTCTTTCTTTGACTTTAGTTCTCGAGCTCGTAGACTTCAATTCTTCAAATTCCGTAATCTTTGTGCATTAGTAGCGATTCTTTAAAGTCCGCATAGTTTTGTACTTTGAGTGGAGGTCTTTGAACTGATCCACATCTTTGATGATCTTTGAGCTTTCATTGAGATCATCAGCCACAGTAAATTTCAGGATCACCCTTTGTTGTGTTGCCATCATGTGATGTTGTGACTTTCGGACCGACATGCTCGCACTTTCTGGATCATGACATCTTTTCATCAGAGTAGTGGAAGCTTTATTGGCTCATGATATTTGCAGCAGCGTAGTAGAAACATAGTATAATAATATCAGAGCCAGGTTTTGTAGATATTCACCAGTCATGATTTCTTCAATTAAGTGTGGATGCTATGAGCATGCGGCTTTGGATTGACTCCTCAATTCTGATCAGCTGCAATCGTCGGGGTGTACCTACATATGACAGTTAGCAATAAAGCGCACGAAAGTGTCTTTGATCACTTTCGTTGAATTGAGGTACACGGCCCACGGTTCCCCGTTGATCAGTACAAGTACTGCCTGTGATCAGGTAGAATTCTGAAGAATCTCCTTGACAGGGTTTCGCAGCTGCTCTAGCGGTTCTCAAACCGAAACGTCTCAAAGAAGACAACACGGAGTGAGTGAACCAGCGAATTGAGATTCACTGATTGATGAAAAATTGATTTGAAAACAATCGCGTATTGCTTGAAAGAAAGAGTTTTGCAATACGACGAAGGTTTTATGAGAAAGATCAATTTTTAATCAAAAATACTTTTTGTATTTGAAGATAGTACACATTCGATGTGCTAGAGAAAAAAAGAATTTTGCACATCGAACGGTTTTTCCAAAAGTATTTTTTCAATCAGAGATACTTTTTGTGTTTGAAAACATAAGTACACATTCGACGTGCTAGAGAAAAGAAGGTTTGCACATCGAACGGTTTTTCCAAAAGTATTCGTCAATTTCAATCCTGGACCAAGGTTGATTCAAGAGTGAATCGCCCCATCGTTTCTGTCCAGTTGTCACAAGCTTGATCTTACGAGAAGATCTCACATGTTACCCACTAAGAGCTTGTTTGATGTCGGCTCTAGAAGGATTTCCATCTTCATCGTGAATATTTTCATATCACTCAGATGTTCTGGCAATACCACAAGGATAAAGCATAGGACTCTTAATATATTCTTACTTTCCACATTGTGTGAAACAGCAAGTCTTCATTAATTTAATGTCCTAATGAGATATTGTGGATGATCTCTTGGCTCTAGACTCAATAGTGCACATTTGGTTCCTATGCAGGAGACTAGGGAGAGGGTCTCCTTCTTCAATATCAACAATCTCTAAGAGAAAGTCGATAGATAATGTCGGTTGCCCGTGAGAATGAAACAAGCCCTTTTAAGAGGAACTTGAGTAGTTTGGGAAGTTAGGTGCAGTGCATCACTGGGTCCATGACGTCTTGTCTTCAATACCAGTGTTACCTTAGTAACAACCAGTAGCATATGTATTGAACCCGGTTTCTGCCCTAAGGTTGAATTATTGGAGGGCTATTTCTTTTCACCCTTTTTCATATTCATTTCTTTTTCATTCTTCAACCCCTTCAGTGTTTACCGAGACTTCATAACTAGAACCTTGTTCGGTTTATTCCAGTACTAGCTCTGTCTCAGTCCGCACTCTTCCCAATTCTCATTTTTCTCCTTTTTTCATCATACCTAAGGACTCTACACTATCTAGTGGATTGTACCTGGGTAGATCCCTCCGGCTCTGGCAGGATCGTGGGAAAGAATACCTAACCTAACCATCCTTATAACTCCATGCATAAAGTAAAATGGTCGGTCTTTTGGTATAGTTCATTCTTTCTTGAAACCAATAGAAAAATCATTTGAAAAATCAATCAAGGTACTTTTGATACGAGATCAAAGCATTTTGTACCTTAATAGTTTTGATCATTTAGAAAATTCTCCCCCTCAACATGTGCATATGATTATGAAATTGTTTAGCACATGGAGGCAAGAGTTCTTTAGAAATAATCTCTTTGATCACAATTTCCTTAGAAAAAGCCTTTTGATTTTCTTTGGTAAATTCTCCCCCTCAATATGTGCATAGGATATTTGAAATCATTTTATCGCATAGAGGCAAGAGTTCTTATAAAGTACTTTTCACGATCACAAAAGCCATTAAGAAACCATTCGCTCCCCCTCAATATGTGCATCGATATACGAAAGAGTTTGGCACATATTAGAGAGAACATGCACTTTGAATCAAAACGATCATCTTTATCAAATTTCATATTAAATCACAAATTCTCCCCCGATCAAAAATATCAAACCCTTTGAGATTTTGGATCCCAAGTGATTTAATAAGGTTTGGAAAACATAGGAGAATATGTGGCCTTGTTTAAATACTCTTCTGGTTTTAGGTTAAATGCTCCTCCTCAATCATTTGCAACATGTATATGAAATCGTTTGGCATATGAAGGAAGGAGTGCTTTAGAAACAATCACCTTGTAAAACCGTTTTGAGATTTAAATCACGATCTCTCCCCCGATCAAAAATTTCAAACCAATTGAGATTTTTGATCCCAATTGATTTAAATCATTTAGAAAATTTTAGGGGAAAGACGTGGCAAGATTTGATTTTGAAAAATGACAGATAAGGACCATTTTAAGACATTAAAGATTGTTAGTGTCAGGTATGATTGTTTTAAGAGATCTTTAAGTAAAATAAAACAATTTCACAATCAAACAAGAACAGAAAAAATTTCATTTTGAAAGATCTTTGAGTTTTAAATAAAATCATACCATGACATAACATTAAATCTTTAGATCACCACTTTATTACGTACACACGGACCTTTTATGAGGAAATATCGATTGAAAATATTTAATTTGAAATCACTCTCCCCCTCAATCAATGACCGTAGTCGTTGATTGAGTGACTTATGTTTAAAGATGAAGTCCGGTGATTTTTACAAATTAAGTCCGATATATTTTCAAAAACAATATTTTTCCATTTTTCAAAACAATATTTTCAAAATTGTTTAAAAAATGGTATCAATTTTCCTGCACAAAGATATGTTAGGTGGTTGAGAAGCTTTTGTTGTTGCTGTAGGGTTGGAAGAAAACCGTCTGCTGATGCAGTGAGACTTCTTACGTTGCATTTTTTCATGCCAACTGAGGTCAAATTAAGCTCCGTTTCTTCATTCGATGATGAAGAAAACCATCTGCTGATGCAGTGAGACCTCTTACGTTGCATTTTTTCATGCCAACTCTCCATAGAAGTGAAATTAAGCTCCGTTTCTTCATTTGTCAACCCAAGATATAGTTACCCTTTCCTTTTGGCATCCAATCATCTTCAATTGTGGGATCCGGATCGGGAACATTCTTTTATACCAAAATACCTGCATACGTTAGTGAACACACATACAGATATATGGTGGTCGACATCACCCAAACAACAATCGACTAATAAAAGTCAATCCAACATATCAATCAGATCATATAAAGCATGGGATTATGTGTGCATCAAACTCTAATCATCTAAACCTAGCAATCATATCCTAGGCACCTAGTCCTTCAACGTAGGTTAACATCATTTTTCAGTTAAGCATTTAGGATAATTAAGAAAGCCCGTTAGATGATATAGATTTGAAAACATTCTCCCCCTCAATCAATGACTTATTTTCTGAAAAGTTTAAAAGCGCTGAAGTCATTGATTGAGTTTTCAATTTTATGAACATTCTGATACTGATTGGTTTTCAAGCAACTCATTTTCCACCAATTTTGTTAAAACAAATATTTTTCTGAAGAATTTTTAGAAGGAAAAATATTTGAGTAGGAACAGCAGTCCTTCGACATACTTTCCTCAATTTGTTTTAGGATAAGTGCACGAAATTTTTGAAAATTGGTTTAGCGCAACACTTTCCTTCCTTGAAGAACGGGTTGCTATCTGAAATAATAGCAAGCCATGGTTTAAGCACGGGTTACAGTCTGAAATAACTGCAAGCCATATTTTTAGACATGTTTTGGAAAAGAATATTTACACCTCCTGCTCGAACTTCATCTATGGTCCCGTGCCATTATTGAATGTCATTTCTAAGACCGCAGATGTTATCGATACCAGAAGACATGTCTTTAAAGCATATTTTTGGTCTTTTGCAAATTTTTTTGATTTTTATGGGTTTTTGAAGGTTTTATATTTTTCTATTTTCTTTTGTTGGTTTTATATTTTTGTAATAGGTTTTTGATAAATATTTACATAGATAGAGTAGATGATATAGTATAAGAAGATGATGATACGAGTACCGAGATAAGGATATCGAGTAGCCCCGTTGTAGAAGATAGAAGTCGTCATCTCTTAAACATTGACCACCAAAGCTTTCGAGGCTCCTGAATCGAAGAGAAATTGAACCATCTGAAAGTGAGACTTTGGCAGCTTCCCCCCAAACCGTAAATCCATTAGATGAGCAGATTCGAAGCTCTATTTCAAGCTTGCCTTAGCCAGGTGCACAGAGAAGCACACCATTATCATAAATCCCGCTGCTCCTCTTAAGAACGATAATCAAGATTCTTTGTTCGGGGTTATATCATCAACAAGAACAGCAACGTATCATCCCACTCTTTAAATTGCTTCTCATATTTCATTACCACTGAAGTCTGAAGCGATGCATCCCCAACGAGTTGTCAAGAGACCACTTCCCTCAAGTAGATGAATTGATGCAGTCAGTCTCTTAGACTAGAGCTCACGAACCCAAATACACATACCCGATAACAAAGAAACTTATACCATCGAAGTAGCAGATTAAGTCCAATAGCCAAAGAATAACCCCGATGTATACTTTTCTCTCCCCCTGAAGAAAGTGTATGAAGCTTAAGAACCCGAAGTACCCGAATGCCCAAAGAGAGAATAACCGATAACATTGAAGAAGCAGGCCGAATCACTGATTATCTCTGCGGAGGACTATCTCTGTGGATGTCAACTCCGGAATAAGTGATTATATCTCTGAATCACTGATTAAGCCCTCAAGTGAAACAGCTGAGCATCCCCAATGTACACAATCTCTCTCCCCTGATGATTGTGATAACATCAAAATCATCACACACTTGTGTACCTCTTTTATCTTCAAAAACTTTCTATTACATCACTTCCCCCACGTAGTTGGAATAATAACACTAAAAGCCTTGATGAGTAAAACCTTGAGATTCTCTGCGGTCATGACAATTGTCTTCCCGGGATATCTTCAATCACTTAGAAGAGTTAAGTTCATCAAGTTTACTCGCCATGAGTCAAACCTTGAGTTTCTCTGCGGTAATGACATTTGTCTTCCCGGAATATCTTCAATCACTTAGAAGAATTAAGTTCATCAAGTTTACTCGCTTTGTGTTTAGATGTGTGTCTCCTTCCCCCTTGCTGGTTTTGATACTTCAGAATCAGCAACATATTGTAAGCCTGTATACTAGAAATCTTGTTGAGAAGATCATAATTAGCTCAGATATATATGTGAGAATCAACTTGCTGAAGAAACAGAATGAGCAAGTCTAATTGGGAATTAAATCTGGCTTTCCTCTCTCCCCCAATTAGTGCTCTCCCCTAAACCGACAATCTTTTTGATAAATGCCCTAATTAAGAAGAAGTCTTTAGATAATCAAATGCAACTCGTCTTTAGTCTTCTAACATGTAGCAGAAAATGTAGAACAGACTGTAGACTCGACCTTCTTCATGATTGTCCAGTTCGGGATAGATAGTTAACATCTTCAACACACCAAAAAGCATCCGAATTAACTTACCTCTTGCAAATCCCCTTAACTAAAATCCCTCCCAATCAAACAAGAACAGAAAGATGTTCATCAATGAAATCAGCAATCAGCCCGCACCGAACACACTAAATGGTAACACCAAACTACCAATCACATCAAACAAGAACAGAGAGATCATTCCGAATCATCATGTTGATGTGTACGTGAAGCATTAACCGGAAACACTTTGTCAATAAACTCACCAGTCCGTATGAAGATGTCAACCAACGGATCTTAGAAGAAACTCCATGTAGAATAAGAAGAAGCTCGGTTCTTACATGAGTTTGAAGCCGTTTGACCATTTAATCTATAATAACAATCAACCATGCAGAATTATCATACTTCTTCTCCCCCTCAAGAATTGCATACGGAGATGCCATTCTTGATTGAACAAGTAATTATTATCCAAATGTATTCTATTCACACTTCTCCCCCGCAGAATTAGCACATGATGTCACCATCGTCATTATAGTTGAGCAAGTGGAATAAGAAAACAATCAACTGTAGCCCGGTTCACTTGATGACTGAAGCACATGGAAAAAGCATGAAGCATGTTGATGAGAATGGTCATTAATTAGAAGATTTCTCTTCTTCAGAAGATAAAGCGCACTGACATGTACACTTTTCTTTTCTTTTGAGAACGAGGCCTGAAATGTTGTGTTCAAACGTCATAATCTCTCTCTTTTCATCATCTCTTGGCAAAGCATGTAATCATCACCATTATCATTCAGTAGGCTCTCTGTCGTGACAGCTGATGGAGAAAACCCAATATGATGAATTTGACCCTGAAGTAAACTAACCTGAACTCGTGACTTAAACTTGCACATATGTAACAAAGAGCGGTGCCGATTTCCATTAGCATCTCTAAGTACTCTCTAAGTACTCTATACTCTTCAACCAACCAACCATCAAGTATAAGACGTACATCACCTCTTGGAAATCCACAATTGAATGTGACACTGAGCACTACAACGTAACTCCTTAAAGTGATAGTTATTTTCTGGTGGTAAGAGCCCAATTCCCCCAAGTGGTAAAAGAAAAGGAAAAAGACACCCAAAAATAACTAGATTTCCAAGTCTTTGTATTTGAAAAAGCTCGAACAAGGATCATGAAGAATCTTCATCCAACCATCCCCGATACCTTCAAATACTAAGTAGACTCGCCCGTGAAATTTTACTTCAACCTCAAATAAATAATAGTGAATTAACGTCGTTGTCACATCTTCTGGTAAAAGCTCAAATCTAGCATCCTTTGACGTTTTAAGTGAACTATGATAATGGTTTTCATCCCGACCATGGTTAAAAGCACATAACCCCGTAAAACCTTGTAATAACCAAACTGCCATGAAGAATATCCAAGCAATCACCCATTTCATGAAGTACACCCTTTTATCCTTTCTTTGAAGTAGAAACCGTAGCACAAGCATCAGATAAGATCCCAAAATACACTTTCCTTTCTCCAGGATGGTTCCATCATCACGGTATTTTACAATTCTATAGTTTAAGCCGAGAAATAGTTTCTTTCGCGAGATTTTACAAAACCAAAATAAACCGAGAGATAGAGCCGGAAATGCACTTTATAATTACCAGGATGTTTCCATTGTCACGGGATTTTACAAGTCTATGATTTAAACCGAGAAATAGATTCTTTCGCGGAATTTTACAAAATCAAGACAAAACCGTAAACAATGTTAGCTTGAATATATTATGACAACTTTGGTTTCGGTGAATATCTGTTTTAGGGGAACATGCAGCGGTTCATCAATGGTTCATTGTTCAGCATCAACAGTATCATCACCCATCTAGTAAACACTTTGGTAAACACATCATTCACGCATTCTGTCGGCTATTACAGTGACAACATGAAGAAGTAGACCCGATATGTCAAGCTTGAACATGAAGTAAAATTCCCCAAATTTGTTACTTAAACTTGTACTAATCCTTGTGAAAAAGAAACGATGTACCCAATGTACAAAACCTCTTGACTTATCCTCAACTGCGTGGGACAGCGAAGTGATAGTTACTTTGTGGGTTAAGCGAGATAGAATCACAACCGTAACTAAATAGTCAAGTCTTTATCACCCTCTATAAATGCGCAAACAAGTCATCTTCGCGAAAAGGATAGAAAGGAAGAAGACAAAATAAGTAGACTCGCCCGAAAAACCTCACTTCAAATCCAAATAAGACATACCGAACAACAAACGATGTACCCAAGGATAGAAAGGAAGAAGACAAAATAAGTTCAAGCCGTGACATAATATTTTCCGTGAAAATGTATCCCAAAGTATCTCATCATTGCATCAAAACTCATTAACTCAAGTCTTATTGACAACTATCTTCAACAAATCTCATGAAATCTTGTTATCACAAATCACATGATCAATTTACACCAGTTACGTCTCAAATCTCATAAACACTCATAAAGCCCAAGTCATGAGAAGTCACATCAACTCACATATTATGCGATCCAATTATGAGAATCCGATCTATCCAACATCCAGACTCTAGTGATATATTACTTGACCCAATAACACCAAAAATTCTTAAACCAACTCATGACACCAAAAATCACCACATTCAAAATTAATGAGATTCAACTCAATTAATCCCGATAGTAAGAAATGACACAAGATTGTCATAAAGTCTTAATATCATGTTTCAAATACTATATAGGCCTAACACATATATCCGGTCCAAAATCCCATTCAATTATTACGGCATCACAACGACACAACATGTGTTAATAACACATAGCCCAAATGTATCCGAACCATTTTTAGCCCACGAGAGAGATAACAACTAACGGCCCAGCTGAATTTCATACCAAAAGCCCATGTTCGGTATAATAATTGAGCAGGGCCCAACGTAATTGCTTCAAACCCTAATTACACGGATTATATAATCCTTACTCACTTCTCACTAACCCTAAATTCACTAAATTACCACACCCCCATCTTAGAATATTTCTCTCCCTTCATAAAAGTCACTAACCCTAAATTATCTCACTTCAATCAAACATGCGCCTCTATTCTCTCCTTTAGCATAAAAAACGGATAGTTACAATCCTTTCATTTATCACCTTATATCAATTCCGTTTCTTCTTTTCTTGTATCAGTCCATACCAGATTTATCACCATATGATCTATAAGTCCTCGCCACAGGGATAGCAGAGGTCTTCAATGCCACAGGGATGGCTTACAGCATATGGACAAGACTCAGAACAAGGTAGGTTTTAATTGTAATGAGTTTCTCCTTTGTTGAGTCTTTGAACGAACCAAAGAGATAAAAATAACAACCTTGTTATATTTTATTTCTTGAACGATTCGAATATCATTGAAGCTTGACTTCGAAAATTGATCAATGATGACAGTGGTTAAAAAATCTTTCGAAAGATATAACTGGAATCGTTTCTGAGATCATTTGTTTTTGTTGTCGTAGTAAATGAGATGAGTCTTGATTGTGTTTGGGTCATGAAATAGATTGATGATGAAAACTTGTTAGAAAGACCTTCTTGGTTCTTAATATATTGCACATGTATACTAACAAGTGAACCTGAGATCTTGGTCATATCTTCTTGATAGATGTGATTCAAATGATGGATATTTACACTACAGATTCGGATATGATGTAGATAAACCGTTGAAATGAGTCATGTGTTGGCATTTGTTTTGAGGTCAAGTGGTAAAAAAGTCACTCCGTAGATCTTCTTCTTCATCTTATTTTCTGTCAAGTCGCTAAGTCAAGTCAAGTCACTAACATTTTCAAAACAAGTCGCTACATCTTATGGACATGAGTCAAGTCGCTAGGTCATTTATTTGACTCAATAGTCAAAGAACCAAGTCGCTACATTTTTTCATGATACGAATCGCTACTTCACATATGTAAACAACTCGCTTGACATTAAAAAATGTCAAGTCGCTACCTAAACTTGCTATAAAGAAGGTACACTGAATCTGGACACGACCAACTCGCTATGAAGAATAACCACAAGTTGCTAGCAAGATTTCTGACCAACTTCAGACCATGTTCATGACAAACCCAGAAAAAGCATAATGAACTGCTACTTTGAGCCTTTGGCTTCACGAATATGACCAAAAAAATATGCATGGTTTGACCACACGTTTTATCACAGATTTGATACACAAAAAGTTAAATAAAGATGATAGACTAAACTGGTTTGGACAAAAATGACTCAACCCAGATAAAAACGTGGACCATATGACTTTTTCATTTAAACAAATAGGATACACAAAAAGTTTAAAACTGTTATCAACCAAACAAAACAATTCAATTTTAAAAGTATTGTTAAAAAACAGTTTAGAACTTGTAATAAAAACCATACCAATCATCAAAACACAAAAAAACCTTGGCTCTGGTACCAATTGTTAGGATCAAATATTTATGTGTTTGATGATTCGGGTGGTCTTGGATGATGGAATTACATGTTAGCCATTTAGAGAGAGAAAGTAGATGAGAGGGTGTTCAAGCTAGAGACTTGCTTTGTAAATTATGAAAGGTTAGATTGAAAGCACCACCCCTTCCATGGATGGAAGGGGTATTTATAGTTACAAAGCAAACGACCTCCTGACGGCTTGTGGATCAGGTATACAGTGGGTAAAGACCCGTCCTTCCTCCACGGTGTTACACTACGCTAAACTACGCTACAAACTAACTAATTAACTACAAAATAACGTAAATAACTACAAGTCTGTGAGCTAAAATATGCTAGACCATAATTGGGGTGACATACACTTTAACATGGAATTTCCAATTCCTAACAAACTTTGATACTTTCGGGGAACATTGGGGACAATGTTTAGTTTAAGTGTAGGGAGGGAGAATAAAATGGGAACTTAGAAACTATGCTTATCCTTGAATATTTGTCTTGTCCTAGTTCATTTGTGTAATAAGCTATGAGAAATATTTGTTAGGGCAATTTTAGCACAAAATTTAAAATTTTTTATGACATGTACGAGCAAAAACTTTAGTCTTAATTAAGCGTCTTATAGATAAGAGTTATATGACTAGCACAAAAACCGTTTACCACTTAAATTCCACCCCAAAAATGTGAGGATCGCCCCTAGATCTTTAGGAATAAAAGCATTCACCTTTAATGCTTAGAGAGTGTACCGGTAGTATAATAGATTCTAGAACTTGTTTTGTGATGTATTCCGAGATCGCTAGTGAGACTACACTTGTGTAGTTAAGAATAACTAAATGATAAGAGGCATTAGGATAACCCTTCTTTGAAACTCGTATTATAATTACTTCTTCCACATTGGTTGAGTAATTCCCCTACACCCTTGCGTTGTACTCATCTTTAGTACACGATACCCCTAGTTGACCCCTCAGAGCCTATCCTATTCGCGGTTCTCGTGATGTTTCGGTTTTCTGGAATATCAATGAAGAGCATTGTTTACAGCCTTAGCCTACCTTGTATGCACTCACTTTTAGTGCATTATTGTTATCATGCTAAACCCTTAGTTCAATTATCTAGTTACTTGCATGGTTGCTAAGTCGAGCATATCTTTTGTACACAGTTTTGGGATGATTAGGACTCATGGGTAAAGTAAAATTTTATGGAGTGACAGGAAAGAACTTTAAATTCAAATTCCCTTTATTTACATAATTAAATACTCTAAGTGTTTTGATCTTTTCAAATCGGGTCAAATTAGTGTTAGAGTAATAAAAACTCAAGTGTAGGAATGCACCTATAAATACCTTATATTTTGATGTTATCTTAGAGGATGGTGGAGTAAAAGTGTATGAAAAAAAAAATGAAGAAAAAAACATACAGGCTACCATCCTACATCTATCTTTATGTTTATGTTTTTCAATTTATGTTTGTTTGTTTCAAAGTTATCTAGAGTTTAGAGATTCGAGTCTTGGCTTAGCAACGCCATTCTTCTCATGCTTGTAACATAACGATTTTTGACTTGCCACCACTAAATCGTCTATCTAACCAAAACCTTTGTTTCCCTACCGTAAGCCTAACGTTACAACCCTTTAAAAGTCCTCTTAGATAGTTGTTCCTAGGTGCTTACGCCAAAGCGGTGGAGGTTTGATCTAGTCTCAAGCCTATGGTAATCTATGTACTATGACCAGGTAATGAATGTTTATCTTCCATTTCCATTTACTATATTTCATATACACCCGAGAGATGAGAGAATCCAAATACCCCTTGTGAGGTGCTAGTATATAATTTCCGTGCTTGTTATGACTATTGCGGTGCTTTTACTTGTTGTGAATTATGTTAAACCAATGCTTCATGCCCCCTAACTTATAAATTGATTGGCCAAAAGCAAATTTTCTTGAGGACAAGAAAATACCAAGTGTAGGGATATTTGATAAGGATTTTAAACCTACACTTTTAAGGGGTCATTTAAGCCCTTAATCGATCACTTTTATATCCGTTACTTCTTAATTTCATTCCTTTTCACTTTTTAGGTCTCTTGGAAGCAAAATGCTAGAATGATGCATATTTGGACGAAAAGGAGTGAATACATGAAGAAAATGGCTAAGTCAAGACCGAAGACACTCAAGCTGCTAAAATTAAAGCTGACGGCATCCCAACTAAAGGGCGACGTCGTCCTCCTCTACAGATTTGATAATAGATGCACTTGACGGCTCAGTAGACTTTTTGCTCAAATACACCCGACGGCGTCAGGCTTTGCAGAGGAAAGGCGTCACTAAGACTTTTCATCTCAGACGACCCAGATCCAGAATCTGACGACGTCCCTGCTGAAGCCCGACGGCGTCACAACTACAACATGACGTCGTCCAATCGATAACTTGGCCAAGATGAAAACCCTAATGATGGCGATCTGACGACGTCCCACCTATAAGGCGACGCCGTCGCAAGTGTAAATTTATATATAGAATTTGAATTTTCAGTATTTTAAAGAGGTAGACTTATGGAGTAAAAACCCTAAACATTTGTAGTATGACTTGGACAGTATCTTAGGGTCCTAAACCCTATTTTACACATCAAGATAAGTGTTTTATTCCATTGGTATCATTATGTCTTCCATTGAATGTGTGTATGCTTGCTTGTTTAACATGTCCGGCTAAATTTCTTGTGTGTTTGCTTAGATCTATGAAACCTAGTTGTTAATTATTGATTGGTTGTCTCTTATCTTAATTGTAAATGGCTTAGGAGTGCACTAGGCTATTTTTGTGTTTAAATGCTTGAGTAATCTTTGTGAACATTAGTTTATGAAACACTTAGCGGATTTCGTAGTCTAAACATCCAAAGATAACCTTAAAGTTAGTTTATGAATCATCTAGAGGACTTCGTAGACAATAACCTAAAGGTATTCTCAAAGAGTTTGGGCATAAGCATTCCCTACGACCTTAGAAAACACAACGCATTAAGAATAAGGACGTGACAATTCAACCAATAATAAAAGATAACTAGGGAGTAATAGTATCTAGGTAAACACATTTTTAATCATCATATGAGCACACAATCAAAAAGACATAGCTACCCGTAGTATTAGATAATAGATAGTAGAAGTAATTGGTAGAAGTACCACCCCCAAATCCATTGCCCCAAGAGTTTACCCTTAGCTTTCTAAAAAACATATAAAAGATGAAAAAGAATCATCCTCAACCCCAACCTTAGCGTAGTACACTTCTTACTAGCATTCCTATTCCCCTAGAGAACGATATGAATACTCGAGGCTTACACAATACTACACTACAACAATTAGGTTCACTGCCTAGGGTGTTGAAAAACTTGCTCGACGAAAAGGAAGTTCCTTTGACCTCGAACGCTCTTTGTACGCGCATCAATGTCTTTGTAGGTAATTTCACATATAGGTGTGATTTTATGATCTTGGAGGATGTTATAGGCATCATTGATGGATTCTTAGGACAGGAAATACTTGGAAAACTATTTATTGAAGAGTCCATGATGATTTATGACTAAGAGGAAGGGATAGTCAAGTTTTCAAATGGAACCGAATGTGTCAAATATATAATGCCTTGCAAAAATAAAAAGTTTAAAGGCATTGAAGAGTTAGATGTGGATAATATACCGACTTTTGAGGTTGACTGTGAGGATAAGGTTTACTACACCGATTGTCTAAAGCTAGGCCCCGAATATATTCGTGATGAACGAAGAGTCAAAACATTCGAATGGGCATTTAAGATATGCGGGACGTAGGGCACAACTTCGAGTCTAGCTACAAGACTCATAGTAAAGAAAAGCGCTTCTTAGGACGCAACCCATGTTTATTGTTTGGTTGTTTTGTCATTAATTTTGTTTGTGTGTTTGATATATTTTTTCCATTGTTGTTTAGTTCTCGTGTCCATTTTTTGAAAATGCTTTATTTTGTTTTTAACCTCGTCTTAATTGCGTATAAAGGTATTTTTCAAAAAGATAAGTGTACGGAAGATCACATATGTTTTTAAGAACTTGCATGAACATGAGATTAACAATATATGGAATTGTATATATTTGTGTGTTTGTTAGAATCAAATGCTTGTATCGAGTCATAATGGATGTTTTGCAGGAAGTTTTCCAGGTTTTAAAGAAGTAATTTTTCCAGAGTTTTTCCGGAAAACGCACCATACCCTTTCTGTCAGGACAACCTGACGGCGTTGGGACTAAAGCCCGACAGCGTCAGGCAATGTAGAAACACATTTACAGTTTCGTTTTCTGTCTAAACTTGTAATTTTTTGAAAACTTCCAATTCTTAATTTTTCATAAAAAATGCAAACATCCGTTCCACAAGCATTATATCTTATTTTCTTTTTAGTATAGTTTTGTTTCATATATAGTTTACACCGTCGATTTTACGCGAGGTTTCGTTTCGTTTTCTTATATGTGTGCAGGTTATATTAGACAAGAAGAAGAAGTACATGATGGAAGCAACACTTATTACTTGCTCATTCTTCTTGGAGGAGGATTTAACCGCAACTTTATACATATCCTACCAAGCTAATCAGGGGAGTACTAGTTTATTTCTATTTTTTTTACCTTCCTATATCATAACTTTGAAACTTTCAGGGAACATTGGGAACAATGTTCAGTTTAAGTGTAGGGAGGGAGAATAAAACAAGAACTTAGAAACTATCCACTCACTTGATTTTTGTCCAGTCCTTAGTAAATTGTGTAATAAACTATGAGAAATATTTGTTAGGGTAACTTTAGCACCAAATTAAACAATTTTATGGCATTTACAAGTTAAAATTTAGTCTTAATAAAGCGTCTCATGGATAGGAATTATATGACTAGCACAAAAACTGTATACCACTCAAATTCCACCCCATAAATGTGAGGTTCGCTCCTAGATCTTTAGGAATAAAAGCATTCATCTTTAATGCTTAGTGAGTGTACCGGTAGTATAATAGATTCTAGAACTTGTTTTGTGATGCATTCCAAGATCGCTAGTGAGACTACATTCGTGTAGTTAAGATT
Source organism: Chrysanthemum makinoi (assembly GCA_910596185.1). Lineage (NCBI taxonomy): Eukaryota > Viridiplantae > Streptophyta > Magnoliopsida > Asterales > Asteraceae > Chrysanthemum > Chrysanthemum makinoi. The sequence goes on along the minus strand of OU343217.1, from coordinate 85,520,492 downwards.
AACTAAATGAAAAGAGGCATTAGGATAACCCTTGTTTTAAACCTATGGTAATCTATGTACTATGACATTCATATAGTTAGGATTTACGCCAAAGTAGTGGAGGTTTGATCTATTCTCAAGCATATGGTAATCTATGTACTATGACAGGTAGTGAGTGTTTATCTTCCATTTCCTTATATATTATATTTCATATAAACCTGAGAGATGAGAGAATCAAAATACCTATTGTGAAGTGCTAGTGTATAATTTCCGTGCTTGTTATGACTATTGTGGCGCTTGTATTTGTTGTAAACTATTTTAAACCAATGCAACATGACCCCTAACTTATAAATTGATTGGCCAAAAGTACATTTGCTTGAGGACAAGCAAATTCCAACTGCAGGGACATTTGATAAGGATTTAAAACATACATTTTTTAGAGGGGTCATTTAAGCCCTAAATCGATGCATTTTATATCCGTTACTACTTAAAATCGTTCCTTTTCACATTTTAGGTCTTCTGGAAGCAAAATGCTGGAATCAAACACTTTTGGATGATTAGGAGCGAAAACATGAAGAAAACGACAAGTTCAAGAAACAAGGTTGTATTCTGTACCAGACGGCGTCCCAAACCAAAGGGCGACTCCGTCGCTAAAGAGGTTTTATAATTAAATTACAAGCAACGGCTAAGGTGTGATTTTTGTTCTACAAGATGACGACGTCACGCTTTAATTCTAGAAGGCGTCACCCTTTGTTTTACACTAGACGTCCAAGAAGCATTTCAAGACGATGTCCCTTATAAAGACAGACGACGTCACACTCCTCAACTGAAGCCGTCCCAATGATGACTTGGCCCAAACAAAACCCTAAAGACGGCTACCAGACAGCATCACCAGCAAAAGGCGACGTCGTCGGATTTGTAAATCAATATAAAGAATTTAATTTTTCTGCATTTAGAGAGTAGTATTTTGGAGAGAAAACCCTAGTTCGTTAATAGTCCAACTTAGACAGTATTTTAGGGTTCCAAACCCTTCTTTACACCTAAATATAAGTTTGTTAATCCATTATATCACCATGTTTAGCCTATGTTCAATTGTTTGTGTGTGTGTGCATGCTTATCTATAATGAGTAGCGAAATTACTATTGTGTTTGCTTAGATCTATGAAACCTAGTTGTTAATTATTGTTAGATTGTCTCTTGTTTTATTTGGTAGACGCTAGAGTAAGGAAAACTGGCTTCTTCTTTAATTGTTGCGAGCTTGAACATCCTAAATAGCACAAAGCTTGAGAGTGCACTTGAATCATCATTGTGTTTATTTCTTGAGTTGTAGCTTTAGGATAATAGAGTATTTGGGGGAGATACTACGGTACTTGGCGATCCCGGATAGTCTAGAGGAGAGTTACAATTCATAGAACTAGGGAATTAGGCACCCCCTATGACCAACATGGAATACAACGCACCAATTAAGATGAGGATGTAACAATTCAACCGACTAATAAGAGATAACTAGGGAGTAAGAACATCTAAGTAAACACGCTTTTAATTATCTTAAGAATCCACCATACAATACATAGCTTTCCTTTTCCCTTTTATTAGTTACTCCATCCGTCCCAAATTATAAGTCCACTTTCATTTTGCACAAAGTTTAATAAATTCCCACTAACTACTTTACTAACCAATCAAATATCATTTCTCTCCACTAAAGTCTCTTTTGATTGGTTGGGATATAAAATGGATAACTATTTTGGGACAACAAAAAATAGCAATATGGACTTATAATATGGGACGGATGGAGTAATCAGTTTTTAATATTTATTATTAAGTAGTTAAAATTGGTAGAAGTACCACCCCCTCCTATACCCCGAGATATTTACTTATTTTCAAAAAAATATAAAAAAAGCTAAAAGAATCATCCTCAATCTCACCTTCTCGTCATACATCTCTACTAGGATCTCTATTACCCTAGAAAACGATTAACCCCCAGGCTTACCCGTACTACACTACAACCATTAGGTACACTGCCTAGTGAGTTATAAAGCTTGCTCGCGGAAAAGGAAGTCTTTTGACCCCGAACCCATGCATCATGTCGCAAGCTTCTTCTATCACAAGTACAATTGAAGTTCTCGCAACAATTTCTTGCGAAATGGGCACAATTTTCTTTCGTAAAATGCGGGTAATAAAAAGGTTCGCAAAGCTAGTATCGCAAGAATAACTCTCGCAAACAAAAGACAAAGGCTATCACAACCTAACTTTCGCAAGAAAATAGACTTCGAATAGAGCTATCGCAACCAAAAACAAGGTTCACAACCTATTCTAAGCCAGATGTCGCAACAAAACCGTAATCTTGCTAACAAAATTTTGTGAGCAAAATCTTGCGAACAAAAATAAAACCCTATTTTTACGAACAAAAGTAAACTTTTTCCAAACTTGATAACCACGTTTTTAAGCACAAATCTTCACCAAATTCATAAAGTGTTTGTATAGAATGATAAAAAAATGTTTCCTTAATATCTAGTATGTTTTCTAAGACAAGTTTATAAGATTAAACACGTAAATGACTAATCTTTATAAAGTCGTACATTAGAAAAATATGTTAGAGAGAGAAAGTCTTTAAAATCTATAAACATCCAAACCTTACTGCTAATGAAGATCTAAACGAAGCTAAAACACTAATAAATGAAACAATTAATCATATTTTGCTCTTAATACCAATTGTTGTTTCCAAAATATCACGTATACTTATTAATCTAAGAGAGATAAAGTGGGTGTGGACACTTTATCTTAGAGAGAGAAACGAGAGAGAAAGAAAGAAAGTCTCGCAAGACATTTAGATAACACACACCACATAACCCATGTGGTAGGGGGTATTTATACCCATACATAAGGTTAGCTTCACCTCGCAACTATACTTGTAAGGGTAAGTAAGTCTTGCAAATCATAACAAAACTACACAACGTACCCTAAACTATTACAAAAGAAAAATAGAAATCCATGCACTAATGATTTACATTTTTTTCGTGTTCCAACAGTTGAGACACTTTATGAGTCAAAATTCTTTATATTTTTGACGAGTTGGTGGAAATTTTTATGTTATTTCACAACGATGAAAAATCCCGAATCCTTGCGGGGATCCTTGATCCCCATTGGGGATGGGGATGTAAAGAAATTCCACGATGAGGATGGGATGGGAATGAGGATGGAGAGTGGAAAACGGGGATGGGGATGAAAAATACAGTCACTGACATACCCTGCCCCGTTGCCATCCCTATTCATATTAAATAATTGTTTATTTAATTATCCTTTGTCATTTCACATGATTTGACAAATCATATGAGTTATATTTATCTTTTATAGCATTTAGTTCACAAATTTATCCTTTATCCATACATTTCAATGTGAATTTTTGTCTACTTACTTTTTAGTCCAATAGTTTTCTAATTTGTTGGTTTTACAAATTTTGTTAATATACGCACATACAAATTTAGTGTATAAATTGATGTCAAATGTTGCTACTTTTAAATTTAACAACTTGTCTATTACCATATTGACATATTATAAAATTTAAGGGATGTTATATATGTCGACAGAGTATTTGGGCTGAGGCCCACGAACATACGATCTAGATAAGTTTAAGATGACATTTCCTAAACCCTAAAATAAATTATGGTCGTTGGATCAAGTTGATCATTTAAATTGAGATATCTTCTTGCTATAAAAGGTTGATAAGGGCAAACACAATTTTGCAAACACAAAAATGAAAAAGAAAACGGCGACAAGAATACATACCTTTTTAGATCCTCATTTCGATAAACAAAAATCAATTCAAGATGAAACATCTTGTTTCATCACGATCATTGTTCATAGTATTTCGATTGTTAGTATATTTAATATAATCCAGATGAAATATATTTTACTAAGAAAAAACTTGTTTTTTTGGTAAGTAATCTTACATATGTTGTTTCCTTGTACAGACGGAGTTTACTAACCCGGGGTTCTATCAACTTCACAGTCCAATATGTATCAGGTAATCTGTTTATTTAACAATTGTTTTTTTATGAAATCAGACATTTAAAATAATGGTGTTGCAAAAAAATTTACCCCTTTAAAAGCAACATTTTCTATTTTTCTTAACATTTTAATTAAATGAATGACAAAAATAAAAAATAAAAATGCAAAGGAATATTTAAAAAATACAATCTAATAACGACGACATTATTAATAATATCGTGCATATACAGATTTTGGGTATTACAATTGATCCCATGCACACACATATTTTTGGTATTATATTCAATTTAATCTAATAATGAAAATATTATTTATAAGTAACAAAAACAAAAAAATAAATATGGTTATTAGAATATAAATATAACTCTATGGGGTAGATATTAAATGGAAAACATAAGACCCCTTGGTATTTTTAAGATCTAAATCTATATCTTTTATATATCTATAATTTCTAAGTTTCATGATATAATTGTGAGTATTTATTATACTAAAAGTTTAGTTCAACAAAAATAAATAAATGAATATGAGTATTTATGGTACCAAACACTTAATTCAACAATAAATAAATAAATAAATAAATAAAACATATGAAAATTTATTGACTTTTATCTAAGTATATTAATAAATGTGATTTTCAAATTAACATGTAAGTAGTTTTATAATTTTAGTGATAAAAAAACTAATGTGTTCATGGTATAAATGTGAGTATTTATTATACTAAACATTTAATTCAACAAAAATATATACATACATATGAGTGCTTATGATACCAAACGCTTAATTGAACAAAAAAAGAATAAATAAATAAATAAAATATGTGAAAACTTTATTAGCTTTTATGTAAGTATATTAAATAAGTGATTTTCATGTTAACGTATAAGTAATTTATAACTTTAAAGATAAAAAATATTGTGTTCATGATATAAATGTGACTATTTATTATAGGGATTAAGTCGTATAATAGCAATGTACTTTTCAAAGTGTCCCATTTTAGTACGTATACTTTTTTAAGTTGTAGAATAGCAATGTACTTTCCATAAGTGTCATGTTTTGGTACTTGTACATTTTGTAGCTTTGTTTAAGTTGTAGAATAGCAATGTACTTTCTATAAGTGTTCCAATTTGGTACGTGATCCACGTACCAAATTGGAACACTTAAGAAAAGCACATTGTTATTCTACAACTTTTACAAAGTTAAAAGAAGTACACGTACCAAATTGAAACACATTGAAAAAGTATATTGCTATTCTACAACATAAAAAAATTACACGAACCAAAACGGGGACACTTTGAAAAGTACATTGTTATTCTACGACTTAATCCCTTTATTATACTATATCTATAACTTTAGAGACTCATGATATAAATGTGAGTATTTATTATACTAAATATTTAATTCAATAAAAATAAATAAATAATATGAATATTTATGATATCAAACACTTAATTAAAAAAAATATATGTAAAAAATTTATTGTTTTTTATCTAAGTATATTAAAAAAATGTGATTTTCAAATTAGAATATAAGTAATTTAATAACTTTAGTGATAAAAAAATTATTAATAAACATAATTCAACAAAAATAAATACATAAATATGAGTACTTATGATACCAAACACTTAATTGAACAAACAAAGAATAAATGAATAAATAAATAAATAAAATATGTAAAAAATTTATTATCTTTTATCTAAGTATATTAAAAATGTGATTTTCAAAATAAGTAATTTATAACTTTAATGATTAAAAAATTGTGTTCATGATATAAATGTGAGTATTTATTATACTATATCTATAGTTTTTGAGTTTCATGATATAAATGTGAGTATTTATTATACTAAATATTTGATTCAACAAAAATAAATAAATAAATATGAGTATTTATGATACCAAACACTTAATTCAACAAAAACTAAATAAATAAAATCTGTGAAAAATTTATTGTCTTTTATCTAATTATATTAAAGAATGTGATTTTCAAATTAACATATAAGTAATTTAATAACTTTAGTGATAAAAAATAATTATTGTGTTCATGGTATAAACTATTATATTAAACTATTATCTCTGTTTGCTTGCATATACTTCCTCAATGACAAGGCAATTTGGGATGAACCAATATATTCCTGTTGACGTGCCACGAGCAAGTATAACTCACGAAATTGCTTGGAGATTCTACACTAGACCAGTTAAGGATGTTAAGTTGTATATACCATCACAACACCCTGATCCGTGTGTCACTGTTCCATACATGGAGTGGTGGAATAAGTCTTATGGCGAGTGTAGTTTGCAGTCCCTAGATGGTAATAATCAGACTGAAAAGTTTGACAAAGATGAATCAAATATGGTAGGATATGAAGATTATTGTATGGGTGGTGATGACATTGAAACATTGGGATTGGAGCTCGAAAGGAGAATCAGTAAACTTGAGGCACTATTTGCATATCTCAAAGATAAAAAGGATGGTGTGATATGTTAATGTATATTTGTTCAAAATCATATCATCTTTTGTGGTAAGTTTTATTGAAACTATACCAGGGTATCTGAACTATTAGCTTGTATCCTCAGTGGAATATCAAAATGGTAGTCCTGTTACCTTTTGACTTGGATGTGAATTGATGTATGTTGTTGTTTGATTTTGCTTTTGATTTGGATTCGCATTGATGTATGTTGTTTTTTGATTTCGCTTTTGACTTGGATCCGCATCGATGTATGTTGTTATTTGATTTCTCTTTTGCCTTGGATCTGCATTGATGTATGTTGTTTAGTTTATGAAGGGATCTTTCTAATATGATATTGTAGATATGATGTTGTTTCTCATACATAAAAAAACACCTTAGATTATTACTCGATTAACCAGACTTTTAAATATGCTAAATAGTTACGAAGTAAACATTTCCGACATAGTAACATAAAGTTATAGAACACAATTACAGCCTTAGTTGCTTTGATTATTGAACTGGATTAGATGGGTTTTCTTTGATTCTGTGCTCTAAAGATAGATCACCTTTCACAATGTTCTGAGAATGGCAAATTAGAGAATCACAGAGGTATCATAATGGGCTCTTTTTAATAACTTGGTTGTGATGTTGTAATTATTTGATTACACTATTGGCAAGTTTTGACCTGTTAAAAAACTTCCACTTGATTCATTTAGGGTACCTGACGAAGACATACTATTAACACAAATGGGCAATTTCTTATGGAAAAGGTTAGAGACTACCAACCCTAATCAAACCGGATTAGTAATAACTGAATTGAAACGGTTCAGGGTGCATTAGTTTTGTACCTTTTTATCCTTAGAAAAATAAAACAACCCATTACAGACCGACTTTTGTTCACCAGGGCAAAAAACTATAAAATTAAAGCTCAAAAAGAGGAGGAGAAGGATCACATGTATACAAGACCAAAACCATAGCTTCAATACACCAGGCCACAAATTTCATTAAATAAGTAGCCAGTTAAGGATGTTAAGTTGTATACAAGTTCATTCTTTCATTCTATGGTGAACCCGTTAATTTTAGAGAGAGAAACAGAAATTTAAAGAGAGAGAAGCAGGAAAAGAGATGACATGAGGGTGGTGGTAGTGATGGTATAACTTTTTTATTAAGTGCACTGTTCGTCCCTAAGGTTGTACCAACAAAATAATCTACCAAAATGATAAACTGACCATTTTTCCCTCATGTACAAGGTACATGGGAGAAGATAATAGACGTTGACTAACGGAAAATGGGTCAAGGGACTGATTTAGACTATAAAAACCTTGTTGGGAATTGCAGATTTGATGATTACAAAACCCACGAGCAAGAATGAAGAAAGAATAAACAATGAGGGCCTAATATGTAATAGTTGTAAACCCCCCTCTATTATATAAAGAGGGTAGGCTTCTAGGTTACATTCATCCATTCATAGTAGACATCTCCTAATGAGAGTCTAGACACACGATTATAGCGTGTGTAGATTAGTAGTAGTAGTAATAGTAATAGTTGTTTTTATATTCAATAAAGAAAACTGTAGAAAACTAGAAGGGGGGTTGAATAGTTTACTAATTAAAAACTTTTTTTTGAAACTTATTGTAAAGATCAATTGATATTGATCTTAGATATGTTAATGAAATATGCAAGCAATATGTTAGAAGTAAATAAGGAAAGAAATGATCAAACCACAACAAGTTGTTTATAGTGGTTCGGTCTACAAGGACTCTTTTTCCTTGCCCTACTCCACTCCTCGAGCCTCACACTCGAGAGTTTAACTTCACTAGTCAACAAGCTCCTTTCACCGGCGGAGAAAACCTTTACACTTCGCTTACACTATTTCCGACACTAAGCTAGATGTCGAGTTCTTTCCAAGGGTACAACCACTCCCACACACAATGTATTTTGAGGACTAAAATACTAACCACTCACACTCACAAGATTATGATGGTTTGATACAACAATGAAGTATGAATCAACACTAGATCATACAACACTAAACAAACAAGACTTCCAACTTCTCGTTGAAGCTTGAATATGACTTGATCTTCTTTGCTACAAAAGAGATCACTAATATGATATGAAACTGAGTTAGAAAGGTTAGAGAGAAGATATGTATGAGAGTATGTTAGAAAGGGATGAGAAACTACTTGACTTGGCATTGCTATTTATAGCCAAAGTGGACAGGAGCGTCCACGGACCGCGGAACCCTTAAAAGGGTTCCGCCCGTGTACCATTTTGGTACCGCCGACAGTCAAGATATCATATCTTTGCTAAAGTCAACTCTATCTAAGTGAGATTGTGCAAGATATGAAGAGTACAAATCCACACAAAATATCTAATGAAATCTTCTAATGATTTCCATGATGCATTACATGATGTCATAAGTTGTATTTCTATTTTTAGAAATATGCAAGTACATAAGTAGTGTTTGGTTTTAAGAACCTAACACATTCTAAAAACTACTATCATACATAATGATTAGAGTCATATCAAGATGTTACTAATCATAAATGTAAATGCTTGAATGATGAATATATTGTTTGAAAAATCTTGTTTTAATATCTATTAAACTTGACAAGCTTTAAGCTTTTATACAAATTAAATTTACTTTTGTCGTTAACAAAACTTAGGTAAAGATCAAAAATATAAATAACGTTTAATGACGATATTTGTATTAACAATCTCCCCCTTTTTGTTGAGGACAAAATATAAATTTTATTTTTATAAAAGATACAAATTTTGTACAAGAGTTATAAAAATATTAGTTTTAGAACTTGAAAAGAGAATGATAATGCAAGTGTATGATGTTTGACTATTTTATGAAAGTCAAAGTATTCACTAGTTGATGCATGATGTTGACTTTTAGAGAAAGTCAAAGTATGCAGTTTGACTTTTTTAGGAAAAGTCAAGTATTATCAATGAGGGTTCTGTTTGACTTTTAGGAAGTCAAATGTATGCAGTTTGACTTTTTCAGAAAAGTCAAATATAAATAATTTCAAAGTTCTATATTTTCTCCCCCTTTTTGTCTCAACAAAAGAAGAGGTTATGCGAATGTAATGAGCACGAGCTATTATCTCCCCCTTGTTCAAAGCTCCCCTTAATTGGGTGCTTTAATGGGAAGATTCATGGATTGTGAAAATAAAGCTACAAAAAATGTTAGTAATAATGATCATTCACAAGCATTTCCAAACACTATGTAATGACACCAACAATATAATAAACAACATTCATTAGTTAAAATTTTCATGAGTAAAGATCATGAAAAGAGAACACAATGATGTGTCTTTAGTACAAGAAGTAAAAATTATCCTAAGAAAGAAAAAATAGACTAAAAAGACTAGTCTAAAACCATCCTATTGTGATGGTGGATGGGAAAGAGCGTTAAGACGCTCAAGGATGTGGTTGAGGATGAACCTCATTTCTTCTTGGAAGTCATGGACCATAATCCGGGTCCTTTCCACGGTTTGGCCCGTTTGCTCACAAGTTGAGCAACCATGCCTTGGAGGGTAGTATGTTTGGGGAGGTTGTGGTGGTGGAATGGTGGATGTGTTGGTGTTGGTGGAGATGTTTGGGGTGGTCATGATGGAAGCAAGCAAAGCACTTTGCATTTGCATTGTCTCACTCAAGTGAGAGTCCACCATGCCTTTGAATTGGTGGAGGTTGTGGAGTTCGTTTTGAATCTCCTCTCTAGTGGGATTGGTATCCCACATACACTCCTCAATGTCCTCAAGATGAGGTGACATTGATGTAGGGAGTGAATGATCCCCATACAAAGGACCATGAATGTCTTTGTGGATGGGGTGGAAGAGAAGAGGTGTAGGCCCTAATGGGGCGTTTGGGTCAAGGGATGACCGAGGTGACTCATGAGCCATCCGCTCAATGGAGTCAAGTGATGGCAATGGTGGTGGATGACTTGGCCTAGGAGGCAAGTCTTCCAAGTCCTCTAGGAAAGGATTTGGTGATGTTGGTGGAGTTGAGAATAACTCCATAGGAATGAGAGTTGGAGACCTTGGTGAAGGTGGTGAGGGTGTTTTGGATGTTTGGATGGGTGCCGGTGGAGGTGAAGTAGGTGTTTTGATTGGTGGTGGAGTGGTGATCACAATGTGTGATGTATTGGGTGTAGCTAAGGTAAGGCTTGTATCATCTCTAATGGGAGATGAGATTGTGAGTGGAGAAGACTTGGATGATGAGCTAAGATGAACAAAGCAACAAGGTCTTACGCTAATTCTAGCGGTCTTCTTGCAAGTTTTTGGAGATGACTTAGTCATTTTTAACTTGGGTTTTGCTTTGCTAGATGGTAGTAAGAGTGAAGAGGGTGTGAGGATGATCATGGTAAAACCTCTCAATTTATAGAAGTGAAAAATTATGGAGAAATGTGTTTGATTTGATGTTAAACCATTGAAGAGATGAGGTTCCTAATGATTTGGAAGTGGGTTGAATGCTAGTCATATCACCCAAGTCAAGCCATTCAAGAGAGATGGAGTGAAGAAGAAAAGATTTGCAATAAATGTGTTCTATTGAGTGGAATTTCATAATATTCAGATCACCCACGGATTTGAAGGTACCAAAAATTTGGTTCCTTCCTTTATGCCAAAGGGCTCCTTGGGTGGATTTTTAAAATTTTTGAATTTTGGTGGGAAATGGATTTCTTATATACCTTAGTGAATTATACTAGTTCTAATAACAGTATAAACTAGTTGAGATTGATTTATAAGTGATGGAAGATAATTTGGAATCACGAAAGAGTCGAAATTCAGAAAATTACCTGGAGAATCCACGGCACCAAAACAATACACGGACGGTACCCTAAAAAGGGTGCCGTCTGGTCCGCCTGTACAGGTATGGCGGTACCAAAATACATAAAGGACGGTACCAAAATTATGGTGCCGTCTGATCCGTGGAGCGCATAAATATGGACAGAGTTCGTTTTTAGGTGTCGGGGACTTTTCCGAAACCTGAAATTCTTCTCAAAACATGTTATACTAAACATTTCTAGTTAGGAAAAGCAGATAACATATATATAAACATAGTGGAATATGTATTTTGAGCAAGGCTTATTGATTTTCACATTATAGTGAAAATGGGTAAAATTTGATAGCATACTTGCGCTATCCCCCGGCATGAAATTGTTAGCATTCACCATTGTTTCAGGTTATATTATCATCCTACATAATAAAACAACCAAATTGTATCAAACATTAATGATAATGTATTGTTCCAAACGCTCCTTAAAAGTACCCTTATTTGTCCAACTTCTTGTAAATCTTGTTCATCATCCTACCAAGGCACTTGAACATTCCCTTAGTTTGCTTGAACTCCGCTGATTCATTCTCTATTTCGGGAAGAGACGCATAATACTCTATTTCGGAAGACGAGAGCTTGGAAGACCATCCTCGGAGCTATTTGATGATGATGATGATGGAGTTGGAGGTTTTGCTCTCTTGCCTTTTGTCTTAGCAACTCGTGCATCACTCAAAGGTACAAAGATGTGAGGGATGAGCTCATAGTGAAGGTGCATCCCTTTTGGTGTTGGTGGAATTGGTGCAAAGTTTCTATAGAGACGGGTGAGGAGCATCCCGTATGGAAGAGCAACCGATCCTTGAGTTGGAATATCAATCATTCTCCTAGCTATGTAGTAGGCTAAATTGAATGGTTGACGGGTGGACAAGTTGTAGAGCATATGACAAAGGCAAGCGTTAATGTGATCCCTATTTCCTATGGTGCTAATGACGTTGGCTCTAAGTAGCTCCTCCCATTTCTTAAATTCGGGCTTAAGTTCATTTAGCTCCATTCCATATGGATCTCGGTTTACTTCTTTTCCCTTTCGGGTAACTCGGGTTGTGTCACTTTTGGGTTAAAAAGGTGTTCACGGATGACATCCTTGTCGGCCAAACGGGTTTGGTAGGGTAGAGAGCGGTCATTGATAGCATCAAGAGCGGTGAGTGACCATTTATCCGAGTAGAGACAAGTTCCCCGGTTGGGAATTCCTAGCACTTGAGCAAAGTTGGCTAAGGTGATGGTGTAGTCGTTTTGATTAATTCTAAACCTAAGACAAAATTCATCATCGTCTTCATCACTAAAGCCGGTCACACTAGCATAGAATTCTAACACAAACCTAGGACAAATTGGTTCATCGATGTCAAGAAGACAATCGAATTGAATGGCGGCTAGTTCTTCACGAAGATTGGTGTTTTCAAGGAAGGATGAGTGAATGGTTCTACCCTCATGGAAATACCTTGATTCTAGACCCTTAAATATTTCTACTTGTTCTTTGGTAAGTCCTTTGGTTTTGTGGTGTTTGGGAATGTAGTTAAGGGTGTCTTTGTGATCATAGAATCTTGCGGCTACCATGGTTATTCCTAAGGACAAGAGTTAATATGTTAAATAATGAGAATAAGTTTTAACGTTTTTGGTTCTAGTGTGTGCCTATATGAAAACAATTTGGAGTTGCGGTTATCTCGACTCATTTTATGCACAAAGATGGTTTTAGTGGGGTGTTTGGCAAATACCATGAGATAACCCAAATGCTCCTAATTCAATGTGGCTTCATTTGAATATACCCGGGAATGCATATTAGTTATGCAATACCTTTAGTATTCAAGAGCATGCAAGTGATGAAAATTTAACGTTTCTATTTGTATTAGCAATGAAAAAATTGTTTTCCTACAAGTGAGAAGCTTTTCAAAACTTTTGACATGGGGTGTTTGGTTGTTTGAATAAGGTCTTATATTCATTATCTATCAATTAGTGGGAAACATGATTTGTTTATGCAATATGATAATGTAGTACCTAATTTCAATGACTAGTTATGCAATTTGCCAATTGAATTCATATTTGGTATAAAAGCATACATAAAACCCCATGTAATGATTTGTGATAGTTTTGTGCATAAATAAGAATCCTAGACTCATAATTAAGAGATGAAATGTAGTTAGGATACTTACAATGATGTTATCTTCAGTGATTAATGAGTGGGAAGATGACTATAATGAGCTTGGTTTAAGTTTTACACGTTTTGGTAAAGTGGGTTTTGAGGAAGAGGATGATTTGTATATAGCAGTTTTGCTTCTGTAGACACCACGGACCAGACGGCACCAAAAATTTGGTTCCGTCTTTGTTGTCGTTTGGTGCCGTGGCTACAGTAGCAGGTACAAGACAAAATTGTTTTGTTTTGACTATTCTAATGTTTTGGGCTATGTTTATCCTACATGTTTGGTTCCATTAACCCTAAACCAAGTCTAAGAAGATTAAAAGGTTCTCGTTTAAGAGGCTTAGTTAAGATGTCGGCAATGTTGTCTTCGGAGGATACTTTCTCGATTGAAATGTTTCCATTTTGAACATTGTCGCGAAGAAAGTGATGGCGGATTTCAATATGTTTTGTACGAGCATGTTGAACGGGATTCTTGCTGAGATCGATGGCTCCTTTGTTGTCGCAAAGTATCACAATGTCGTTGAGATGAATTCCGTAATCTACGAGAGCTTGCTTCATCCAAAGAGCTTGTTGACATGCTTTTCCGGCTGAGACGTACTCGGCTTCAGTAGTTGAAATGGCCAAGGCCGTTTGCTTCTTTGCAAACCATGAGGTGAGACAATGTCCAACAAAAGTGCAAATACCACTTGTACTTTTTCTATCGACATAGTCACCGGCATGATCCGAGTCGGCATACACTATGGTTTCTACACCCGTTCCTTTGGGATACCATAATCCTAAACACGTTGTTCCCTTAATGTATCTAAAAATCCTTTTTAAGGCTTCTAAGTGTGATGCCTTTGGGTTTTCTTGAAAGCGAGCACATAGACAAACACTAAACATAATGTCGGGTCTACTAGCCGTAAGATAGAGTAGGCTACCAATCATTCCTCTATATTTAGTGTTATCTACGGATTCACCTTCCTCATCCTTGGTTAGTTTAGTGTCCGAGGACATGGGAGTTTTAGTTGGTTTGGAATCTTCAAGACCAAATTTCCTAAGCATGTCTTTTATATATTTAGATTGGTTAAAAAATATGCCATCTTCTAGTTGTTTTATTTGAAGTCCTAGAAAGAAATTTAACTCACCCATCATACTCATTTCAAACTCGTCGTGCATGATTTTAGAGAAATCATCACATAATTCTTGACAAGTTGATCCGAATATAATGTCATCAACGTATATTTGAACAATGATAATTTGTGATTCCTTTTTCTTGGTAAAGAGAGTATTATCTACTAATCCCATAGTATATTTGTTATCAATAAGAAAAGTCTTAAGTCGGTCGTACCAAGCTTTTGGTGCTTGCTTAAGACCATACAATGCTTTCTTGAGTTTGAAGACATGATGTGGTTTCTCAAAGTCGGTGAAACCGGGAGGTTGAGCAACATACACTTCTTCGTTAATAAACCCATTAAGGAAAGCACTTTTAACATCCATTTGAAATAATTTAAAATCATAGGCACATGCATAAGCAAGCAATATTCTAATAGACTCAAGCCTAGCTACCGGTGCATAAGTTTCATCATAATCAATCCCCTCTTGTTGATTATAACCTTGCGCTACAAGCCTAGCTTTGTTTCTAGATACTATCCCATTTTCATCCATCTTATTTCGAAAAACCCATTTTGTTCCAATTATAGTTTGATCTTTAGGTTTTGGAACTAATTTCCAAACATCATTTCTAACGAATTGGTTTAATTCTTCTTGCATGGCAATAACCCATGATTCATCTTTTATTGCTTCATTTATGGTTTTGGGTTCAATGGTGGATACAAAGCAAAAATAATTACTTTGATTTTGGGCTTGTGACCTTAAGGTTCTTTGATTGAGTTGTCCTATGACTTTTTCTAAAGGATGACTTTTAGATTCTTTGATGTTGACAATTTCTTTATTTAATGGTTCATCTTCCTTGTTATTATTAATTATTTCTTGACCTTCTATCATTTGACTTTCAACTAAGTCATCATCTACCAAAGGTGATGTCTTAGAGGGAGGTGGACTTTCGTCGAATGTTATGTTCAACGATTCCTCGACTATCATTGTTTCTTTGTTTAGGACAATGTAAGCTTTACTAGTTTGAGAGTAACCAAGAAATACACCTTCATAAGACTTTGGGTCAAACTTGGTGAGATAATCCTTAGTATTAAGAATAAAGCATTTACAACCAAAGACTCTAAAATATCCTAACGTTGGCTTTTTACCTTTATAGAGTTCATATGGTGTTTTGTTTAAGAAAGGACGTATTAAGACTCTATTCAAAATATATGTAGAAGTGTCAACGGCGTTACACCAAAACTTTTGAGGAATGTTTTGTTCATTAAGCATTGTTCTACTCATTTCTTGAATTGTTCTATTTTTACGTTCTACTACTCCATTAGATTGAGGTGTTCGTGGAGCGGAAAAGTTATGTGTTATACCATTTGTATCACAAAAGTTTCCAAATTGAGTTTCGTTGTCAAATTCCGGACCATGATCCGTACGGATCGACACAATTTTGACACCTAGAAGATTTTGAATTTTCTTGCTAAGTATTTCAAATTTATCAAAAGCTTCATTTTTGGTTTTCAAAAACAACGTCCAAGTAAACCTTGAATAATCATCTACTATGACCAAAGTGTATAAGTTGCCTCCATAGCTTCTTATAGCGGATGGTCCAAACAAGTCCATATGTAATAATTCTAGACACTTAGATGTGGACACAATATTTTTAGATTTGTGACTACTATGTGTTTGTTTACCAATTTTGCAAGCGTCGCAAAAGTGTTGGTCATATTTAAGTTTTGGTAAATTCCTAACCAATTCTTTTGAAGATAGGTTTTGTATAAGTCTCATATTAGCGTGACCTAAGCGTCTATGCCAAAGAGATGAGCTATCATCTAATGTTGTTAGGCAAAGTTTGTCATTATATGTTTGATCTATTTTCATGACATATATGTTATTTTTCCTAACTCCTTTAGCTATGGTGATACCATCTTTTAGTATTTTACTACCATTTTCATCAAATAGCACTTTATACTTTTTATCACATAGTTGGCTAATACTAAGTAGATTAAATCCTAACCTATCCACATGAGCAACATTTTCAATAGTTAGGGAGTTATGAGCGATCGTACCTTTGCCAATAATTTTGCTTTTGAGATTGCTACCAAAGGTGACATTACCTCCGTCATACTCTTGGTATGATGAGAAGAGACTTTTGTTTCCCGTCATGTGTCGTGAGCAACCACTATCTTTTATCCATTCATCCGGTTTCAATCAAACTTTCAAGCATACCTAAGAAGCAAATAACCCAAGCATTTGGTCCCCAATATCTCATGGGTCCATTTGGGTTATACATACCATTCATTTGATTCATGTATGGAAACGATGGGTAAGAGTTCCATGGCATGTAATTTGGAGTTTGATATGGTCTAGAAAAGTTTTGATTCCAACCATTGTGTTGGTAGTTGGGTTGTACGTTGTGGTTGCTCTTAGGAAAGGGGCGTTTGGCAAAAGGAGTTTTATATCGTTGTTGAGTAGTTTTTGATCTAAATTCATTTTTGACAAGTCCTACTCAAGTAACGGCAGTTTTAGTTTAATATTATTATTGGTTTTCTTTGTTATTTTAACAAATTCAGTACGGTCCGTATTGCGAACATTCTGTTCTGCTGAAGTACCCACGGTACCATTTTGCACAACGGACGGAACCCTTATTTTGGTTCCGTCTGGTCCGTGCTGTACTGCAGCAGTTTTGACAGAATGTTCGTCCTTTTCGGCCGTTTTATTTTGACTCTTTGGAATTAATACTTCATTAAAACCTAGCCCATTCATGTCTCCTGGTGTTTTATGAATTTTAACTATTTCATCGGCAAGAGCGATGTTCTTGTTAAACCTTTTAAATTTAGAATTGTTTTCTATTAAAACATCTTGTGTGAGCTTTAGTTTTTCTATTTCAAGTTTAAGCTCTTGACATGATTTACAATCATCGTCATTTGCTTTTCCTTTTCTAGTCGTTTTGCTTTTTCTTTTAACTCATAAACTTCATTTTCCAAAAATTCCTTTTTGGTTTTAAAAATTTATTTTTAGTTATGATTTTTAGACTTAGCTCACACAATTGATTATATTGTTTTTGCAAAGTGTCATCATCAATAGAAGAATAAGAAGAGTCGGAAAGTACCTCATTTGACTCATGTGCCATTAGAGCGATTTCTTCCTTGCTTGATTCTTCATCGTCTTCACTATCACTCCAAGCACCACTTACAAAAGCTCGTTGAGTTTTGCTTTTAGGTGGCTTGGGACATTCTCCTATGAGGTGACTTGCATCACCACATCTAAAACATTTTCTTTCACCTTTTCCCTTCTTGTCATCCCGATCTTTTTGGAATGGCTTCTTTTCTTCTCGAGGTTGTCTTACGAACTTTCCTCTTCTTCTAAAGAACTTCTTAAAATCTCTAACGGCCATGGCATATTCCTCATCTTCGCTACCGGAGCAAGATTCGTCATCATCACTTGATTCCGCTTTTGCTTTTAGAGCAACGGATTTGATCTTCTCCCTTTTTCCTTTGATGATCTCCGAATCTTTCTCCATCACCATTTCATGTACTTTGAGGTTACCGATCAACTCGTCTAGTGACATTATTGAGAGATCTTTTGATTCCTCAATGGCGGTCACTTTAGCTCTCCATTTGGGATGGAGTGCTCTAAGAAATTTCCTGACAAAGTTCTTACTACGAAAAGATTCATCAAGTGCTTTAAGTGATGTAATAATAGTGTTAAAGCGAGCAAAGCCACAATCAATGGTTTCATCTTCAGGGATAACAAATTGTTCATATTGTTGAACAAGAAGATCAATTTTGTTATCCTTGACTTGTGAATTACCTTGATGTGTAACAATTAAAGATTCCCAAATATCTTTGGCGGTTTCACACATAAAAATTCTTTCATATTCTTTTCTAGGTAAAGCATTATAAAGCATCATTTTAGCTTCATTATTTTTAGCAACTAGTTTCTTTTGTTCATCAACGGAAATATCCTTTGTTGTAGAACTAAAATCCCCTTTAACAATAATAAACCAAAGATCTATATCTTTTGATTTTACATATGTTTCAAAACGGTTTTTCCAATAGATAAATCCATTGGTTTCAAAGAGTGGTGGTCTTTGCATAGATTGCCCTTCTTTAAAGTTTTCAGAATCCATGGATCGTTTCAAGTTTATAAAATACAAGTTATTTTAGAAATTCTTGAGCAACGAGGCTCTGGTACCAATTGTAGAAAACTAGAAGGGGGTTGAATAGTTTACCAATTAAAAACTTTGTTTTGAAACTTATTGTAAAGATCAATTGATATTGATCTTAGATATGTTAATGAAATATGCAAGCAATATGTAGGGAGTAAATAAGGAAAGAAACGATCAAACCACAACAAGTTGTTTATAGTGGTTCGGTCTACAAGGACTCTTTTTCCTTGCCCTACTCCACTCCTCGAGTCTCACACTCGAGAGTTTAACTTCACTAGTCAACAAGCTCCTTTCACCGGCGGAGAAAACCTTTACACTTCACTTACACTATTTCCGACACTAAGCTAGATGTCGAGTTCTTTCCAAGGGTACAACCACTCCCACACACAATGTATTTTGAGGACTAAAATACTAACCACTCACACTCACAAGATTATGATGGTTTGATACAACAATGAAGTATGAATCAACACTAGATCATACAACACTAAACAAACAAGACTTCCAACTTCGTGTTTGAAGCTTGAATGTGACTTGATCTTCTTTGCTACAAAAGAGATCACTAATATGATATGAAACTGAGTTAGAAAGGTTAGAGAGAAGATATGTATGAGAGTATGTTAGAAAGGGATGAGAAACTACTTGGCTTGGCATTGCTATTTATAGCCAAAGTGGACAGGAGCGTCCACGGACCGCGGAACCCTTAAAAGGTTCCGCCGTGTACCATTTTGTACCGCCGGTCTGACAGTCAAGATATCAAATCTTTGCTAAAGTCAACTCTATCTAAGTGAGATTGTGCAAGATATGAAGAGTACAAATCCACACAAAATATCTAATGAAATCTTCTAATGATTTCCATGATGCATTACATGATGTCATAAGTTGTATTTCTATTTTTAGAAATATGCAAGTACATAAGTAGTGTTTGGTTTTAAGAACCTAACACATTCTAAAAACTACTATCATACATAATGATTAGAGTCATATCAAGATGTTATTAATCATAAATGTAAATGCTTGAATGATGAATATATTGTTTGAAAAAACTTGTTTTAATATCTATTAAACTTGACAAGCTTTAGGCTTTTATACAAATTAAATTTACTTTTGTCGTTAACAAAACTTAGGTAAAGATCAAAAATATAAATAACGTTTAATGACGATATTTGTATTAACAAAAACCTTATTAGTAACATTGGTGTTCTTATTGATTCCGCTTTGCATATTCAATGTTATTGATACCCTAGTTGAGTCCGGATCTTGGATTCTACAATTGGTATCAGAGCCTCATGGCTCTCGATCGTTTTCCTCTAATTAGGGTTTATACCCTAATTGATCTAGGGTTTATTGCAGCAGTCGTTAAAAATAAAAAGGAGTAGACGAGAAGATTCGTGTGGTTACTGTTCGTGAGATCCAAAAACACAACGAGTTCTTTTCTATTAGTACACGCATCATTAATGGCGTTACTACTTATCACATGGGTAAGTTATGCTTCATTGGTCTCTCGTTAATAAGTCTCATTGAATATATTTTTTTTAATTGAACGATGGATCTAATATTCGACTTGTGATTGGCTCGTTGTGTTTATTGGATGGTCGGTAAGGTCACCGTCCAATTTGGATGGGTTATACGATACTGGACGCTCAATGATTTAATATATTTGATTGGTCCACTTTTGTGTAATATTGTACTGATCTCATTTTCCATGTGGGGTTATTGGCTATCTTTATTGTTTTTCTATTCGAGTTATTAAACATGGTCAAACGAGGTTGTGTTTTGGGTCAATTGTTGCAGCGTGTGTGATTGGTGGGATGATGGTCAGATGTTGCGGCATGATATGATTCATGGGGCTCATTATTGATGTGGGGCTATATTGGTACTATTTTATTCCTACTGATTTCACAATATGGTTGCTTCTGATCTATTTGAAGTGGGGTCAAGTAAATGATCTCACAATTGGTACAGATGGTCACGTGATACTACTGGTCACATGTTTCGTTGTCTAGTCATTCAATATAATTGGTCAGTACATGTTTCATAAATGGGTTTTTCTAACTTGTGCCTTAGGGGCACAAGTTAAGCACACCATAAGTACACAAGGGCCCACGAAAAGTACACAGAGATTCACTTAAAAATACAGACAAGTGTACTTTTATGTGGGTCTTTGTGTGATTTTTGTGTACTTTTGTTGTGTTTAACTTGTTCCCTTAAGGCACAAGTTAGACAAACCCTTTATAAATACTGCTCTTAATATTTCATTGAATATTAGTGATCACATGGGTTGATAGTACAAGGATGACATCAGTACATGATACGAGGTATGGATGGTTTTGATTGATCTGACGATAATCAGTATTATTTATTGGTCAAATTGTTGTATATTTAGGCCAATGCTAATGGCAACCACAAATATTGTGGTCATCCGCTGCCACATCAGCGCCATATCAGCTTTCTCTCTCCAAGACTACACCCAACCATAACTTGCTAGTGGTGACCACAATGGCAACCGCAACTTTTCTTTTTTTTTCTTAAAAGAAAAAAATCTAAAATTTCATTCATAATTAAAAACATAACAATTCAAACTTAAAAAAAAATAAAAAATTACGATAACAATGCAAGTAAAAAAACATTACCATAACTGGTGCCATGGTGAGTAACTTTTTTTTCTTCATTTTTTAAAATAAAATAACATTCAATCAAAAATAAATTTCACATATGTCTAAACCATAATTAAGCAATGGAATTTACATTTGTTGAGTATACTTTTGATCAAAAATAAAAATTCACATTTATTGACTATACTTTTGATGATAATAAACAAGTTAAAAAAGAAATTAAATAGTGTAGATGATAAGATTGTACATGATAGATGATAAGATGCACACAACTCAAAAACATAAATATAAATATTAAAGCAAAAAAAAGCATTTTCCAATGTCATATTAAATACCACAAGGTTGTCATCTTCCTCTCTTCCTCAGCCATACCTGCAAAAGAAGAAGAAAAAAAACTCATCACCCAAACGCATCACAAACACAAACACAAACAAAAAAGAAACAAACCCAGATCTTTGTATTTTGGGGAGTGACTGATGAATACAAGTACTCAAACACCGCTCAAAGAAACAAACCCAGATCTTCCTCAGCCAACGGTTGAAAAAATAAGAAGAGTTGTGTTTATTTAATCGGTTGGCTGACAATCCAAAAGAATGCAAAGGTTGGGCTGAGATTCGGTCATGCTCGGTTGAGCTACTGGGGGCAACACGGTCGACGTCTCGGTTGGGGGTCAACCAACTTAACAAACACCCCTCCATTAGCATGGGCCTTATTTTAATTGATCAATTGACAATGGTTGGAGTAGAGATCACATACATTGGGTTCCTCATGCTAGTGATAAAATTTTTCTGTTGTGATCATAAGAAAGTATTGTTATCAGTTTCGGTTGCTACTGATCATTTCCTGCCGATTGTTACTGCTGGTCGGTTCCTGCTGTTTGGTTCCTGCTGGTAGTATTGGTTTATGCTGATCAGTTGCTACTGGTTGTTCTAGAGTTCCTACTGGCTGATCAGGTGCGTGTCTTATCATATCTCAAAGTGAGCAGAGACACTTTTGAGGTAACTTGTTCGTACATTAATGGTGTGACAAAGACTTGATAAATCTAGCAAAGGGGTGAGATCTACAGACTAAAGGTACTTAATGCGCACATTTGCTAGCACTTTAAGGAGTTACGTTATAGTACTCAGTGTTAGTGAAGGGGTGTGATCTACAGATTAAAGGTGCTTAATGCTCACATTCGCTATCACTTTAAGGAGTCACATTTTAGTGCTGAGTGTCTCATATTGAGGGTTTATCAAGATTTGGAGTCACGTGGAAAGTAGAAGATATAAGACGCATGCGTTGGTGTTCCTGCTGGTTCTCCGTTCCTACTGGTAGACTATTTTGCTGCTGACTTGATTTTTCTGCTGCTGCACTTTATTATTTTTGTTTAGTATTAAAAAAAATATAATAAAAAAATAAAATAATAATAATAATAATAATAATAATAAAATAGAGATGGTTAGTATATTTTAAGGGGAAGCTTATTACTTACCATCTACATGCATCACTTGAGGGGAAGCGTCTACGAGTTGCACAAGACCCCTATTAGATGATTATAAAAAGGGGAAGAAGATTTATGATGTGCAGCTTATTATTTGTGATAACATGTTTTAGCATTGTTTCTTTATACATATTGTTTTGTAATATCAAATAGGGGAAGATTTTTGGGAATCGCAGATTTGATGATTACAAAACCCACGAGCAAGAATGAAGAAAGAAGAAACAATGAGGGCCTAATATGTAATAGTTAGCTTTATTGGTAAGCTAGGGTTTGTAACCTCCCTCTATTATATAAAGAGGGTAGGCGTCTAGCTTATATTCATCCATTCATAGTAGACATCTCCTAATAAGAGTCTAGACACACAATTATAGCGTGTGTATATTAGTAGTAGTAGTAATAGTAATTGTAACGCCCCGACCCCACAAGGGTAAAGGAATCACAAGTAATGGTGTCATATCAAAGCAAACATATAAACCAAAAGAAATCTCAACATAAATATTGAAATAATCCAAGTCAAAAGACTTCAATACATAGGTCCCAGCGGAAAAATAAACTCCAAATGAAATGTCTAAAGTATAAAGTCTAAATGGCATCATAATATCAAAGCTAAAAATCTCTAAGGTAAGTCCACTCAGCACTCATCCCAAAGCAATACCCAGCTCCAATGTTTAGATACCTGCGCGGAAGAAAGAAAAGTGCGGTGAGCTTCAAAAGCCCAGTGAGCAGAGATATACAAGCAAAAGCGAATCTAAACGAGAACGAATACGAATTAAAGTGAAAGAAAACAGTGAAGTCATATTCATTTCAAAAGATAATTCAGAATATACGAATAAGTTTTATAGTTAACTACCTCGAAGCCCAGACACATATGCCATATCAGAAACATATCATAATCACATAAGGCAACATATTTGTAGGGGAGACCTACCAGAGTTATGAAGGACGTGCATGCACGCAGCATCAATCATCAGATAACATATAGCATATAACAGATAATATATGGTGTCACACCCCCAAATTACCTGTTTTGCAGCGGAATGGAATTCCTGGGGATTGACTGTCATAGCATCACAATCGCAGTTATATTGAACGACCTAAAGTGTCGTTTGGAAAACACATCGTTTGATTTAATAAAACAATCAGAGTTTACAAAATGTAGGTCCCAAATGAAAATCAACTTGTGCGGAAATAAGTTTGTTACAATTCAAACGATGTTTTAAAGTGCATAAATCCAGGAGAGATGCGTCGTCACCACGACTCTTATAATCAGTCCACATGCATGCCATGAAGTGTATGCCTTAGATACCTGAGATAAAACATGCTAAAAAGTGTCAACACAAAGGTTGAGTGAGTTCATAGAGTTTGGGTTGAAATGTAAAGCCTTTCAAAATCGTTTATGCAGCAAAGGCATTGTAAATCCACCCAGTTCCAAGTTCCGCCCATACAAAACTTGCAACCTGTGTGTTCACAACCCACTTGCCAAAATGTGTGTAGTTTATGTTCAAAACACATGATGTCAAATGAATTCACAATAGTACCTAACTTCGGCGTAGAACAATAGCACTTAATCAATAGGGCTAGACTCAATGTATCAGTAGTCAACTGATTTAGAACATTATACGACGTAGAACTGTAGCACATAATCAATAGCACCTAACTCAATGTATCAGTAGTCAACTGACATAGTACTTTATTCGACGATGTATCAGTAGTCAACTGATTTAGAACGTTATCTGACGTAGAACTATAGCACGCAAACAAGAACAATTGATATAGTACAACATTTGATTTAGAAACAATGGTGATCATGATAGAAGTTATCCTTAAAAATATAAAGTACTTGTGAAAAATAATTGAGCATGTATCTCCCCCAAAATAGTACAAAACAATTGAAAGTGGGGCTATGAAAATCTCACTTGGTAAAATGAGGCGATGACAAAAGTGAGTACACCGAGATGTAGTGTAATGCTTTACCCTTGACCTATTGTGAATGATATGATACGCAATGAGTTATGATGTAATTGTTAGGAATTAGAAAATTCTATGTTAAAGTTTATACCATTTGTGAGTTTTGAAAATAGCTATAGGGTCGAAAATACTCTTTTGGCGTCTCGACCATTCTTAAATTACTTTACAAGTATTTTGCGTCAAAATGTCATCTACAATGGTTTAAGTAATGATTTATAGTGAAATTATATCACTTTTAAGTAGTAAAATGATGTCGTGAATTTTCATGAAAGTGACAAAAATGGCTTGAAAACTAGTATTAAAATGGGTATGCGTCGAAGCGTTACGAAGCGAACTTCGTGGTTTTGGAAAAGTTTGTATCAATATCTAGAATTTTTTAGTTCGGAGTTTTAGTCATAAAGGTCTCGGTATAAAGATAATAAGGGTTAAAGAGGTGATTTGTTGAATTGTGGTTCAAAAGTGAGTTTAAACAAAGTTTAGCGACCTAAATAATTTATTACAACCCGCTATACAAGCGGTTTGGTCGTTTGGAAAATATGTTTGGTGATCTCGATTTTATTAGAAGACTTGGTCCAAAAGTTCACATGTAGTTAAACGGCCCCTCCAACATGGTTAGTTTTAGTTACGTAATGCTTGTCTAAGTAAAAATAATATAGTTTTTTAGAAAATAATAGTTCGGCAATTTTATGAAAGCGTGTATATCTTGAGTAGTTTCAAATCCGTTTTCTCACGTATTATCGTCCTGCTTAGTATCAAAGTATACTAATAGATTTTTGATAAGTAGAAATAATTTGTAAAGCTTAGGACTGGTTTTTTGACTCAGAATAACGTAAAAATAGTATGCTGAAATTTCGAGGAAAAATATATATTTAGGTCGATCAAACTTTAAAATTCATAACTTAGAATTTATAACTCCGTTTTAATCGTTCAGCGGCCGCAGTTAAGTTTTAAAGTATATTTTCTAAATATCAAGGCCAAATTTCGTGCCTACTTTCGGATTTTCAGAAAAATAAAACAAGGACAGAACACTTTTATACTTACTCGAGAAAATAGTTTTTCCTCGTACTAAACCTATTCCAATCCCTTCAAATCAACTCCAAAGCTAATATAATCCTACCATACACCTTCTTAGGGTTTCATGGGTTCCTAGACATCATCAATACCAATATATAATAGGGATAATTATAGGATGACTTTATATATATAACTCTAAAATCAGTATAAAATGGTATAAATAAACACAGTCTTGCATGCTTGCTATGAAAATGATAAAATACTTATATGAAATGAAAAGGAAAAGATGTAAAATGAAATGATATATACAAGTTAATATGATGAGGTGCAGAACCAAGGGTTAGCCTAAACACCCTAGGTTTTATTTAAAACCTTAATGAGAGTGTGATCTAGATTGTAATTACTTGAGCTTGAGAAAAAATTTTTGATCCCTTGTACCTTGATGATGAGCCGGTTATGAAGGAGAGAAACAAAGAGAGAGAAAGATTTTTACTACTTTGTGAATTATTAGTAATGAAATGAGTAAATTGAAGAGTAAGACTTTGTGTATTGTGTAAAAATCTTTAACAATCAAAGAAACCATACCATCATTAATGTCACCTCCCACTTGTGAGTCATTGGGGGAGGATTTGATAAAAATAATTTTTTTTTTTTTACTTGTATGTAATTATTAGAAAATGTAAGTAAAGTGTACATGTAGAAATACTTGTAAGGTTTTGTATATACTTTAGTGTCTTTTAGGAAATTTTAGGTGAAAGTAATTTTTAATAGATCAAAGTTGAGTATAATGAGTTCATAAAAGTTGTAAAAATACATTCCTTGTGAAATTTGAATTGATATAAAAATTTTAGTGTAGTTTTTAAGAAGCGATAAGTAATAATATAACTAACGATTTATATACAAAATAAATTTAAACACTAGGTAAACTCAAAATATAGTTTTTATAAACTAAATGTAAGTATAAAAATATATCGGGATCATTTTAGAAATTGCGGATTAAATGTTCAAAATAATAATTTCTGTGATAGCGTTTATTTAATATAAAATTTCTGGCGTTATATGTGAAAATGAAAAATCATGAATGAATTAATATGATG
This sequence comes from Chrysanthemum makinoi, assembly GCA_910596185.1. Taxonomy (NCBI): domain Eukaryota; kingdom Viridiplantae; phylum Streptophyta; class Magnoliopsida; order Asterales; family Asteraceae; genus Chrysanthemum; species Chrysanthemum makinoi. The sequence goes on along the minus strand of OU343217.1, from coordinate 85,493,664 downwards.
CAAATGATGCTAATGAAATGTAGACTATACTTAGTCCATATGAAATGTTAAGTGATGATATAATCATGAATTCAAGCTAAACCCTTAAGGTTCACTTGAGATTTGGAATTTCTGCAAACCTAGTTCTACGATAAATGTTGAAATTGTAGGCATAAATTGTTTTAGAAATGACACGAAGTTGGATTTGTCATTAAGCCCATCAAAAAGGTGGTCCTTTGAATTGAGTGCATGTTAGTCTCTACGGTTTAAGAAAGTTTGATGTGGCAAACTTTCCCATTCTCGAGCAAAACCCTCAAAAGACTTTTAGGTAACAGATTTTTACTTAATCTCACAACTCATCAAACAAGAACTGTCATGAGATTAGGCTAAATCGGTTTTGAAATGCTTGAGTCTTTTGAAAATTTGGCTCGGTCGTAGAATTGCTTACACATATAAGCCCTCTTACTCCCTTCATTACCATAGTTCTACGAATTGAACATGGTGTCGAGGCTATGTATAATTTAGGAGTAACTATGCAATTCTTGGATATCGACTCATATGATGTTTGGTGTTGAGTCATAAGTTAGCATGTATAAGAATAAACTATATAATGATATGATGAGATACTATGATGATGTAGTTATAGTCTAGGGTCAATGATGCAACCTAGTTCTCTATAGTGAAACTCAGTACCAATCTGTCACCCCAAATTACATTTTTGCGTGGAATGCAATTCACGGATTATTTGTCATAGCATCTACGATGATTATATGACGACCTAAAAATTATGCGTTGGAAAACACATCGTTTGATTTAATAAAACAATCGAGTTTACAAAATGTAGGTCCCAAATGAAAAGCAACTTGTGCGGAAATAAGTTTGTTACAATTCAAACGATGTTTTAAAGTGCATAAATCCAAGAGGCAATGCGTCACCACGACTCTTATAATCGATCCATGCATGCCATGAAGTGTATCACTTAGATACCGAGATAAAACATGCTAAAAGTGTCAACCTGAGGTTGAGTGAGTTCATAGAGTTTGGGTTGAAATGTAAAGCCTTTCAAAATCGTTTATAAACAAAGGCATTGTAAATCCACCCGATTCAAGTTCATATACAAAACTTGCAGCACGTGTGTTCACAACCATTTTGCCAAAATGTATTGTAGTTTATGTTCAAACACATGATGTCAAATGAATTCACAATAGTACCTAACTTTCGGCGTAGAACAATAGCACTTAATCAATAGGGCTAGACTCAATGTATCGATGATCAAGCTGATTTAGAACATTATCACGGCGTAGAAGCGTAGCACATAATCAATAGCACCTAACTCAATGTATCGATAGTCAAGCTGACATAGTACTTTATTAAACGATATGTCAGGTAGTCAAGCGATTTAGAGCACGTTATCGGCGTAGAACTATATGCGCGAAGCAAGAACAATTGATATAGTATAACATTTGATTTAGAAACAATGGTGATCATGATAGAAGTTATCCTTAAAAATATAAAATACTTGTGAAAAATAATTGAGCATGTATCTCCCCAAATAGTACAAAAACAATTGAAAGTGGGGCTATGAAAAACTCACTTGGTAAAATGAGAGGGTATTAAAAGTGAGTACAGAGATGTAGTGTAATGCTTTACCCATGACCTATGTGAATGATATGATCTGTAATGAGTTATGATGTAATGTTTATGCATGCATTTAGGTATGTTATTTATACCATTTGTAGTTTTGAAAATAATATATCGTCAGAAAAATACTCTTTTGGCGTCCTCGGTAATGAATTACTTTACAAGTATTTCGTCAAAATGTCATCTACAATGGTTTAAGTAATGATTTATAGTGAAATTATCACTTTTAAATTAGTAAAAATGATAATCGGTAGATTTTCATGAAAGTGACAAAAATGGCAGAAAACTAATTAGTAAAATGGTATGCGTCGAGCGTTCACGAAGCGAACTTCAGCGGTTTGGAAAGTTTGTATCAATATCTAGAATTTTTAGTTCAGGAGTTTTCGTCATAAAGGTCTCGAACATAAAGATAATAAGGGTTAAAGATGGTGATTTTGTTGAATTGTGGTTCAAAAGTGAGTTTGGCAAAGTTTAGCGACCATAAATAATTTATTACAACCCAGCTATACAAGCGGTTGGTCGTTTTGGAAAATATGTTTGGTGATCTCGATTTTATTAGAACATTTCGTTCCAAGTTCTACATCATAGTTAAAAGCATTTCCAACATATGTGGTTTTAGTTACGTAATACTTGTCTAAGTAAAAATAATATAGTTTTGAGAAAGAAAATAATAATTCTGGCAATTTTATGGCGATGTATATCTTAGTCGTTTTCAAATCCGTTTCTCATTATCGTCCTTAGCTTATTATCAAAGTATACTAATAGATTTTTGATAAGTTAAATAATTTGTAAGCTTAGGACTCGTTTTTGACTTCGAATAACGTAAAAATAGTATCTGAAATTTCAGAAAAATATATATTTAAATTCGTCAAACTTTAAAATTCATAACTTCTTAAGTTATAACTCCGTTTTAATCGTTCAAGCTGCCGCGGATTAATTTTAAAGTATATATTTTCTAAATATCAAGGCCAAAATTTCGTGCCTACTTTCGGATTTCCAGAAAAAATAAAACAAGGACAGAACACTTTTTATACTTATCGAAAATAGTTTTCTCATTACTAAACCTATTCCATTCCCTTCAAATCAACTCCAAAGCTAATCTAATCCTACCATACACCTTCTTAGGGTGTCATGGGTTCCTAGACATCATCAATACCAATATATAACAAGGGGATAATTATAGGATGACTTTATATGTATATATAACTCTAAAATCATGTAAAAATGGTATAAATAAACACAAGTCTTGCATGCTTGCTATGAAAATGATAAAATACTTATGAAATGAAAAGGAAAGATGTAAAATGAAATGATATAGCACAAGTTAATATGATGAGGTGCAAAAGAACCAAGGGTTAGCCTAAACACTCTAGGTTTTTATTTCAAAACCTTAATGAGAGTGTAATCTAGATTGTAATACTTGAGCTTGAGAAAAAATTTGATCCCTTGTACACCCTTGATGATGAACCGGTTATGAAGGAGAGAAACAAAGAGAGAAAAAGATTTTTACTACTTGTGAATTATTAGTGAATGAAATGAGTAAGTGAAAGAGTAAGACTTTATGTATTGTGTAAAAATCTTAACAATCAAAGAAACCATACCATCATTAATGTCACCTCCCCCTTAGTCGGCCAAGGGGGGAGGGATTTGATAAAAATAATTTTTTTTTTTTTTTTTTACTTGTATGTAATTATTAGAAAATGTAAGTAAAGTGTACATGTAGAAATACTTGTAAGGTTTTGTATATACTTTAGTGTCTTTTAGGAAATTTTAGGTGAAAGTAATTTTTAATAGATCAAAGTTGAGTATAATGAGTTCATAAAAGTTGTAAAAATACATTCCTTGTGAAATTTGAGTGATATAAAAATTTTCGTGTAGTTTTTAAGAAAAACGTCGTAATAATATAACTTTAACGATTTATATACAAAATAAATTCAAAACACTAGGTAAACTCAAATATAGTTTTTATAAACTAAATGTAAGTATAAAAAATATGCTTAGGATCATTTTTAGAAGTAACGGATTAAATGTTCAAAATAATAATTTACGCGATAACGTTTATTTAATATAAAATTTACGTATATGTGAAATGAAAAAAATCATGAATGAATTAATATGATGCAAATGATGCTAATGAAATGTAGACTATACTTAGTCCATATGAAATGTTCGTGATGATATGATCATGAATTCGCCGCTAAACCCTTAAGGTTACGCGAATTTGGAACACGCAAACCTAGTTTACGATAAATGTTGAAATTGTAAGGCATAAATTGTTTCGAGAAATGACCTGAAAGTACGGGTTGTCACATATGGCATATAACAGATCTAGGATGCATCCATACGCCCCACAGACAAATATTCATAATATAATTCAAATTGAGCTCATACAGATAACAGATAAGGGACGTGTGCGAACATCACTCTACCGCCTATAGTCATGTCGGTGCATTTGCTGACACGGACATGGAATCCCCATGACTAGTTATAATTGGCTCGGGTGTCAAACTATCCGAAATCAAATAAGAATGTCATAACTGACATAGATCATATTTTATCAAATGTTTAATCATGTTTTCAAAATCAAAGTCTTCATATCATATAGTTTCAAAATCAAATGTTATATGATTCAAAAATCAAAGTTCAGATAAGCAACAACTCAAATATACACATTAGGGTTCATAGCAAAGGTTTAGGAAATCCTAATATGAAAACGAAAAGAAAACTTATCTGAAACCTTTACTTGAAAGGTCAGAATATCCGTACCTTATTCGAAAGCAAAAGATCAAAAGTCAAAACAGGGAAGCAAAGAATTACTCCTTCTTCACAGAACCTATATACATTAATGTCTTATATATTATTAATGATTCCGAAATCGTCACAATGATCCTTTAATATTTTAGGGTTTCCATATTAAATGAGATTTAAATGTTTTAATATTAATATCGTAAATTAGGGTTTCATACGTCTTTTATTAAAGTTAGGGTTTTCTCATTCTTAAATGTCTCATTAATGTATATTAACTTACATGTTACGTCTTTTAATGACTAGTTACTTAACCTAACACGTCACAAAATAATCTTTCCTTTTTATGTTTCACATTACCGTTTATGATTTTATGTGTCATATAAGTTATTAGGATTTAGTATACTTTATACGCTTTACATATTAAACTAGGGTTTATGTTCACATAACCTTTACTTAATTAATGCATCTTCAAAACTCATATGTAACTCGAATCAAATTAGGGTTTCGGTTATTAGGGTTTTACACTAGTATTAGCTCATCTAAACATGTTACATAATCAAGTTATAATGTTTTACACCATATTCGAAAGTCATGCATGCCTCGGTCCAAACTCATGCATGTTTCGGTCTAGGTTAACTCAACATATACATGACCCGATTCAATATCACTTATCACGTTACATGTCTCTTATTAGTTACTAGTTAAATTAATTAGGGTTTCTTGTTGTTTCGGTTCACAACTCTCGGCCACAAAAGAAAACAAGAAAAACGCGACGAAACAAAATATAACTTGACATATTCATGCAAAGTACGTTAAAGGAAGACAAATAAACGATATACCTTCACTTGATTGAGCAAAATCGACACCAAGGGTTGTTTGTTATGGTTCGGCCCGAATAGGAGAAAAGAAAAAAAAGAAAGAGCAAAATTACTAGGGTTCCAAACTTATGATTATGTATGGTATATATAGTTGTAGTATTTGAGTTAAACTAGGAAAGTAATTGGGTTTGGGTTTGGGTCCAACCGAACACCTTCACCTCGCCACCATGGGCTTCGGCCTTGGCTCACGAACACAAAGAACACGACCCCAAAATATTTACGAAACTTTAACTCTTCGTCGTACCAAATCAATTACGTAATATATTTTAGTTAGGGTTTTTAAGTATTCGCAAGTTAATCTTTTAATTTCTTTAAGTGTTAGAAATATATTTTACGTATTTTATAATTTTTTAGTTCCAAGGGTATTTTAGTCTTTATTCGGATTTTAAATTTTCAGGTTTTACAATTCTTCCCCTCTAAAGAAAAATTTTCGTCCTCGAAAATTGAATGAAACGAAATGAAAACGAAAATGAAAACGAATTGAGAACATACCAAACTATTCAAAGAAATGAGGGTAACTAGCACGCATCGACTCCTCGGTTTCCCAAGTAGCCTCACGTTCAGGATGATTTTTCCAAAGAATCTTAACGAATGGAATAACTTTATTCCTCATAACTCTTTCTTGTCTTTCCGAGAATCGTTCGGTTCTTGATAAAGACATATCGGATTGAATTTGATCAAGCGGATAAGAAGCAACGTGTAACGGATGATAGTTGTATCCCCTTAGGAGTGATACATGAAAACCGTCATGAACATGCGATAACTGAGGCGGAAGTGCTAAACGATACGAAACCTCTCCTATACGTTCAAGAATCTCAAACGGTCCAATAAATCGAGGACTAAGCTTGCCCTTGATTCCAAAACGTTTCACACCTCTAAGCGTGCGAAACTTTCAAAAACACACGATCACCAACTCGAAACTCTAAATCACGACGATGCTTGTCGGCATAACTTTTCTGACGAGACCTAGCCTCCTTCAACTTTTCTCTAGCAACAGCTACTTTCTCATTAGTGATCTCAATCATTTCCGGACCTTTGATTAGACGTTCACCTACTTCATCCCAACAAATAGGTGCTCTACATTTCCTTCCATAAAGAAGTTCAAACGGTGCCGCCTTAATGCTAGCATGCCAACTGTTGTTATAAGCAAACTCTACTAAACATAAATATTCATCCCAACTACCAGTCCATTCTAAAGCACAAGCCCTTAGCATATCCTCTAAGGTCAGTATAGTCCTCTCTACGACCATCTGTTTGAGGATGAAATGCCGTACTAAAGTTAAGTCGAGTACCCCAAGCTTTCGCAAACCTTTCGAAACGAGAAGTAAAAGCGCGGATCTCTATCGGACACAATAGGCGTCGGAGTACCATGAAGTCTAACGATCTCTTCTTTGAAAAATCTCCGCCAACTTACCAATACCATAATCCTTCCTAATTGGCAAGAAATGAGCAGATTTGGTTAGTCGATCAACAACCACCCAAATCGCATCATGCTTCTTCCTAGTAAGAGGTAATCCAGTCACAAAATCCATAGATATCTTATCCCACTTCCATGTTGGAATCTCCAATGGCTGTAACAATCCACTAGCCCTCTGATGTTCAATCTTAACCTGCTGACAAATCATACATTTCGACACAAACGTCGCCACATCTTGCTTCATGCCGTTCCACCAAAAGTACTGCTTCAAATCCCTATACATCTTGGTAGAACCAGGATGAATAGTGAAAGGAGAACTATGAGCTTCAGTCATAACTTTCTCACGAAGTACCTGATCATTGGGAACACAAAGCCTATCTCCATACCATACAATACCGTCATTATCAACCTTAAACTCCCTCCGCTTACCTTCTTCAACATTTTGCACCACGGCCCACAGCTCGCCGTCATCTTTCGAGCTTCCTTAATTTACAGTATAAGGTTCGACTCCACCTTCATACTAGCCCAGTATCCACCAAAACCTCGTACACACAACTCAACATCCAAACTCTCTAAGTCACGCAAAATCCTAGGCTCAATCTTGATACCGCAAGAATGCCGATTTCCTGCTAAGTGCGTCAAGCAACTACATTAGCCTTACACGGATGGTACTGAATGTTGGTGTCATAATCCGTAAGAAGTTCTAACCATCTTCTTTGTCTCATGTTAAGTTCCTTCTGAGTGAAAATATACTTGAGACTCTTATGATCGGTGAATATATCACACGCCTCTCCATACAAGTAATGTCTCCAAATCTTCAACGCCAAAAACCACAGCCTAACTCAAGATCGTGAGTTGGGTAATTCTCCTCATAAGGTTTTAGCTGCCTCGAAGCATAAGCTATTACCTTCCCATGTTGCATCAAAACACAGCCTAATCCTTTCTTAGATGCATCGCTGTAGATTTGAAATCCTCATGAACCAGTTGGAAGAGTCAAAATGGGAGCCGACACCAATCTCCGCTTCAATTCTTCGAAACTCTTCTCTCGTTCATCCGTCCATACAAACTTTTCACCTTTCCTCATCAATTGGGTTAAAGGCAAAGCTAGACGAGAGAAACCTTCAACAAAACGCGTCTATAGTAACCCAAGTCCAAGAAAACTCGACCTCGATTCGCATTACGTCGTAGGTCTTGGCCATTTAGTGATAGCCTCAACTTTAGAGCGGATCCATGGTAATACCATCGGTGTCACGATATGACCAAGGAAAACAACTTGTCTCAACCAAAATTCGCACTTCGAAAATTTGGCGTACAACTTCTTCTTCCTCAAAATCTCCAAAACTATACGGAGATGTTCTTCATGCTCTTCTTCAGACTTAGAGTAAACCAAGATGTCATCGATGAAAACAATAACGAACTTTTCGAGAAACTCATGGAAAACACGATTCATCAGGTCCATAAACACAGCAGGCGCATTGGTCAAACCAAAAGGCATAACGAGAAATTCGTAATGACCATATCCGTACGAAAGCGCGGTCTTAGGAACATCCTGCTCCTTCACACGTAACTGATGGTAGCCAGACCTCAGGTCAATCTTCGAAAAGAACTTAGCTCCTTGCAGTTGATCAAACAAGTCATCTATACGCGGCAAAGGATAACGGTTACGAATAGTAATACGATTGAGTTCACGATAGTCGATACATAGGCGCATGCTTCCATCCTTCTTCCTCACAAACAAGACAGGTGCACCCCATGGAGAAACACTAGGGCTAATAAATCCACTTTCTATCATCTCTTGCAGCTGTTCCTTCAACTCCTTCAATTCTACAGGTGCCATACGATCACGGAGCCTTCGAATCGGTTCAAGCACGAATTAATTCAATGCTAAACTCAACTTCTCGAGCTGGGGAAGTCCAGGGGAGTTCATCCGGAAACGTCGGCAAATTCGCAAACAACCGAAAGACTATCAATGTTAGGACTCTCCAAAGATGTGTCCTTAGCAGATGCTAGAAAACCTTGGCACCCATGAGCAATCATGATCCGTGCCTTCATAGCGGAAATGAGCTTAACATATTTAAGGGGTTGAGAACCATGATAAACGAATTCAGGATGTTTTACGTCTCCAAAGATCACCGTTCTAGCATGGCAGTCGATTGAAGCTCTATGGTAAGCCAACCAATCCATGCCTAGAATGATATCAAAGTCGACCATATTGAGAGGATACAGATTTGCAAAGAGAATACGATCATCAAAACGAAGAGGACACTTAACATATTTATGATCAATGATCACATGATTTTTCATAGGCGTAGAAATCGATAAGTGATTTGTTAACGGTTTGGGCTTCATATTAAGTTTCTTAGCAGATGTGATAGATATAATGGAGTGTGTGGCCGTATCAAATAAAACGAAGACAGAAAATCATCAATGAAAAGAGTGCCCGTAATGGTACCGAAGTTCGCCCGCCTGGTTACGAGTAGTAGCATAAACACGTCCAGTAGTAGTTGGCGGCTTGATGTAGTTTCTAGGAACTGCCGGATTCTTCTTAGGGCAATCCTTAATCTTGTGAGTAGTGGAACCACAACAAAACATCCACCATAGCCTTGAAACATACGCCTGGATGAGCCTTTCCACAAGTAATACAAATAGGTGGGGGTGGCAAAACCTCAGCTGTCCTCTGGCGACTAGAAGACCTGAAGCCGCGACCATGATTTGTTCCTCTAGGCCGATCCCTGTTGTAGCTGGTTATTGTTACCTTGGTTCACGACGATCACTTCCATTCCTACCCGCATTTCTATTATCTTGACCCTCGACTCAGCGTCCGGTGTCAACATTCCTTCCGACCGACCCTGATCATAACTCCTATCCTCATGACCTCTCGAATCATAACTCCTACCAGAGTTTCCCTTATAGTCATTGCCTTGAGTCCTACCTTGAATCCGATCACCATCGCGATTACGCTTGTTAGAACCTGAAACCTCATGAAAGATCTCAATGTTACGAGCTGCGTCATTGCAGGCCGACACATTCTCATACTCAATATTAAGCAATCGGTCCAACACCCACTTCTTCATTCCCCACTTGAAGTGCTTAGCTTGACGCCTACCATCTCCAGCAATCACTCCAACAAAACTCACCAACCTCATAAACCTACTCATGTACTCATTAGAGGTCTCATGATCAAAGCGGTAGATCGCTGATAATCCCTCTCGTACTTTTGCTGTTCAGCATCAGGGAAGTAACGGTTATAGAAGATAGTCCGAAACTCAGTCAAGTACAAGTCACGGCAAAAGCGTCACCTCCTCTTGCTTGTTTCAATGCTTTCCACCAACTCAAAGCATCACCTTCCAATTTGAATGAAGCCAAACGAGTCTTAAACTCGTCTCCACAACCCAGTACTTCAAACAGCTTCTCAATATGAGTGATCCAGTCCTCGGCCTCAGATAGGAGTAGCGCAGTGCTAACGAAAGAGGCTTGACTTACCAAACGCTTCGAGCCAAGTATGAATACCGACGGGTTGATTTCCTCCACTACCGAAGCACCATTCTGATAACGAATGTTGTTGATCACCTGCTCCATCATCTCAGGTGTAGTCAAACCAGGGAAAAGAGAGTTGAGAGCATTCGCAATCGCAGCATCCATGTCATAGCATCATCGTCCCTCGAGTTGCCGTTACGACGAGCTTGAACCATCTGAACGATATCCAAACGATTAGCAAAATGAACAAAGGTGAGATACGAAATGGAAGTACGAAGGAATCCTAAAGTCTACCCAAATCCTCACAGGTCAAACCCTAAACCCTAAAGTCTCAAAACCTAGGCTCCATATGTCACAGGTCCTGACTACAAGTCGTAAACCTGGGCTCGGATGCCATAAATTGTAACGCCCCGACCCCACAAGGGTAAAGGAATCACAAGTAATGGTGTCATATCAAAGCAAACATATAAACCAAAAGAAATCTCAACATAAATATTGAAATAATCCAAGTCAAAAGACTTCAATACATAGGTCCCAGTGGAAAAATAAACTCCAAATGAAATGTCTAAAGTATAAAGTCTAAATGGCATCATAATATCAAAGCTAAAATCTCTAAGGTAAGTCCACTCAACACTCATCCCAAAGCAATACCCAGCTCCAATGTTTAGATACCTGCCGCGGAAGAAAAGAAAAGTGCGGCTGAGCTTCAAAAGCCCAGTGAATGACATATACAAGCAAAACGAAGACGAAACGAGAACGAATACGAAATAAAGTGAAAGAAAACAGTGAAGTCATATTCATTTCAAAAGATAATTCAGAATATACGAATAAGTTTTATAGTTAACTACCTCGAAGCCCAGATACACATATGCCATATTAGAAACATATCATAATCACATAAGGCAACATATTTGTAGGGGAGACCTACCAGAGTTATGAAGGGCGTGCATGCGCAAAGCATCAATCATCGATAACATATAGCATATAACAGATAATATATGGCATATAACAGATCTAGGATGCATCCATACGCCCCACAGACAAATATTCATAATATAATTCAAATTGAGCTCATACAGATAACAGATAAGGGACGTGGCGAACATCACTCTCTGCCCTAGAGTCATGTCAGGTGCATTTCGACGGACATGGAACCCACATGACTAGTTATAATTGGCTCGGGTGTCAAACTATCAGAAATCAAATAAGAATGTCATAACTGACATAGATCATATTTTATCAAATGTTTAATCATGTTTTCAAAATCAAAGTCTTCATATCATATAGTTTCAAAATCAAATGTTATATGATTCAAAAATCAAAGTTCAGATAAGCAACAGCTCAAATATACACATTAGGGTTCATAGCAAAGGTTTAGGAAATCTTAATATGAAAACGAAAAGAAAACTTATACGAAACCTTTTCTGAAAATGGTCGAGAATATCCGTACCTTATTCGAAAGCAAAAGATCAAAAGTCAAAACAGGGAAGCAAAGAATTACTCCTTCTTCACAGAACCTATATACATTAATGTCGTATATATTATTAATGATTCCGAAATCGTCACAATGATCCTTTAATATTTTAGGGTTTCCATATTAAATGAGATTTAAATGTTTTAATATTAATATCGTAAATTAGGGTTTCATATGTCTTTTATTAAAGTTAGGGTTTTCTCATTCTTAAATGTCTCATTAATGTATATTAACTTACATGTTACGTCTTTTAATGACTAGTTACTTAACCTAACACGTCACAAAATAATCTTTCCTTTTATGTTTCACCGTACCGCGTTTATGATTTTATGTGACATATAAGTTATTAGGATTTAGTATACTTTATATGCTTTACATATTAAACTAGGGTTTATGTTCACATAACCTTTACTTAATTAATGCATCTTCAAAACCTCATATGTAACTCGAATCAAATTAGGGTTTCGGTTATTAGGGTTTTACACTAGTATTAGCTCATCTAAACATGTTACATAATCAAGTTATAATGTTTTACACCCTATTCGAAAGTCATGCATGCCTCGGTCCAAACTCATGCATGTTTCGGTCTAGGTTAACTCAACATATACACGACCTGATTCAATATCACTTATCACGTTACATGTCTCTTATTAGTTACTAGTTAAATTAATTAGGGTTTCTTGTTGTTTCGGTTCACAACTCTCGGCACAAAGAAAACAAGAAAAACGCGACGAAACAAAATATAACTTGACATATTCATGCAAAGTACGTTAAAGGAAGACAAATAAACGATATACCTTCACTTGATTGAGCAAAATCGACACCAAGGGTTGTTTGTTATGGTTCGGCGAATAGGAGAAAAAGAAAAAGAAAAAGCAAAATAACTAGGGTTCCAAACTTATGATTATGTATGGTATATATAGTTGTAGTATTTGAGTTAAACTAGGAAAGTAATTGGGTTTGGGTTTGGGTCCAACCGAACACCTTCACCTCGCCACCATGGGCTTCGGCCTTGGCTCACGAACACAAATGAACACGACCCCAAAATATTTACGAAACTTTAACTCTTCGTCGTACCAAATCAATTTCGTAATATATTTTAGTTAGGGTTTTTAAGTATTCGCAAGTTAATCTTTTAATTTCTTTAAGTGTTAGAAATATATTTTACGTATTTTATAATTTTTAGTTCCAAGGGTATTTTAGTCTTTATTCGGATTTTAAATTTTCAGGTTTTACAGTAATAGTTGTTTTTATATTCAATAAAGAAAACCTTATTAGTAACATTGTTTTTCTTATTGATTCCGCGGTGCATATTCAATGTTATTGATTCTTTAGTTGAGTCTGGATCTTGGATTCTACAAACCTTGTTTTGGACTCCCCATGATGAAAAAGGCATGGTTTGTCCCAATGTGATGCTTGTGTACAAGATTAGGGATGAACGGTGTATTTTACTCTTAATTTTATAATTTTAATGATAAAAAAATATATTGTGCTTTTACTTATTGAAACAAACCTTTAGGTCAACTTAACTTCCACACTTTTGATTTGAACCCATTTGTAAATATTTTGAATAGAACTAATTTTTCTTGAATCTTCAAAAGAAAACCAATGGGTAAACTTAACTCAAAATGTTTTATTAGAAACCGATGTTATACATTTTCACTCGTAAACTTACATGTATCATATACAAAATTGAATAACTGACATAAATAAAGTGTGATCATATGATGGTAAACAAGATCCGTATATCTCACGGGTCAGAATGCCTAGTATTCATTGACAATTGAGTTTCACGTCGTTGATGCAAAATATTAATGATTATAATGTGTTTTTTCACATGTAAATAAAAACCATATAGTAATAAAATTATACTAATATATAAATATAATAATGAAAGTATAAGTCTCATGCAACAAATGTTACTTCTTAAAATTTAGATCTTTGTTGTATGCTATTATTTAATTTGATAAAACTAGAGTTTCATGTGACAATTAATTTTCATGTCATTAATGCAAAATATTAATGATTATAAAGTTTTTTTTACATGTTAATAAAAACCATATGGTAATAAAACTATGCTAATATATAAATACAATAAATAAAGTTTGAGTCTCATGCAAAAAATGTCACTTTTAAGATTTAGATCTTTGTTACATATTATTATTGATTAAATTGAATAAATCATTCCTAAAGTTTGGCGAATTTGTATGTTTTTCCGAGTGATTTCAAAACTACAAAGACCGTCCTTGTGGCAAACCTTTGGGGCATGTATCATCCCAAATCAGGGACGATATATGCTCCAAAGGTTTGCCACAGGGATGGTATATGCCCAAACTAGGGACGATATATGCCACAAAGACGGTCTTTGCAGTTTTGAAATGTTTTGGACGAAACATGCAAATTCGCTAAACATTAAGGACGATTTATGCAATTCACTCATTATTATTTATTTTGTTAAAATTTTAGTTTCATGTGAAAAATATATATATAAATTATTTTGAACTATTTTATAAATTTAAAATGTTAGGTTTATGCAATAAATGTAAGTAGCAAGGATACGAAAATTCATTAAGAATCTTACTACTTAATAATGCATTTAGGACTTCCTATAAAAAGAAATCTTAAAAAGTATAAGCCAACACATTTGCTAATATAAGGAAGTCTCATGTGTTAAAGTAAGTCAACATTTTAAAGTAATCTTCTATAACAATCTTCATGAATAAAAAAATAACAGCCCAATGTTGTAACACAACAATTGCAAAAAAATAAATGGCCCAATAATGGCCTTTCATTTTTATGAAAGGCTACAAATTAGGAATTTGACTACTAAAATGAAGCCCTCAAATATTGCTCTTTGCCACTATAAAAACATGCCACATGATCATAGTTTTGCGATTACAATATCAACTTTTGCAAAATCACTATGATGTTCTAACCACATCAAATAAAAAATAGTACTCGAATCAAGAAGAATTGAAAATCAATAAACTTGTGTGTTAAATCTTTTGTTCTTCATCTTGGATCCTCGATATACAAGATTGACATTTATAGTGGCATTTTTGTGTTTATGTAATTTACATTTTATTTTGTATTGACATTTATCTTTAATTTATGTCTTAAATTTGGATATGAAATAGTTTGCATTGTAATGGTTCATAGTTATTTTAATAAAAATTTGTCATTATTTCATAAAGTTATTGTTAAAAAAAACATATAAATGCATGAACAACATTTACTCGCCATAACATTTAGTTATTGGGTACCCACCGCCGCATTGCGCGGGTACCCTGCTAGTTACTATTAAATATGTTAACAAGTCGAAATTTTAGTGACGAGTGTAAATATTTAAAGACTTAAAACTCTTTTAGAACTTCAATAAGCAAAGTTTAACTATATCTTTAATAATTGAGTTTCATGTCATTAATGCAAAATATTCATGATTATAAAGTGCTTTTACATGTAAATAAAAACCATATACTAATAAGAGTTGGGATCAAATGAGAAATAAATATGAAATAAGAAGGATGAGAAGAATTACAACCGTACATTTCAGATGCACCTACAAAAGTAGATGCATCTCCCCTTAAATTTATCATTCTTATTTGAAATATGTGGCTAAGAATACTTCTTACCATTCTTATTTTATTTTTCTTCCCACTAGATCTCTTTCCATAGTAATAAAACTATATTAATATATAAATATCATAATAAAAGTTTGAATCTCATGCAACAAATGTGATTTGTTAAGGTTTAGTTATTTGTTATATACTATTATTTAATTGTTTAAAGTTAGACTTGTAATTATCGTTGACATACTTTACTATAGCTAAAGAAGACAGGTAAATGCCCTTCTAATAAAGAGTAAGGTAACAAAACAAAGTAGCCCGTGAATACCCTTCTGAATCTAAGTGTTTGTTTGTATAAGCACCAAAAAAATGGCGCTATTGTCTCGAGGAGGATAATGTCGTTTATGATACACTGCTATAACATTCGTTTGTTATTCAATTATCCTTTTGAGTGTTGTTACTAAAAGAAAATAAATGGAAGAAAGTAACCTCTTTGACGCCTTAATGAAACCTTTAATAATCAATTTTTATGAATAGCAAATATTATACAATCAATATCCAATAAACCAATATATTTTAGAAAAATGTATCTTTTGAAAATGTTACATTAATTTACAGCATCAAACTTAATGTTATATTACGAAAAGGTTGGACAAAAGTCTAGTCCATTTAGGTGGTGATTCACCTACAAATAATTCATAAATCAGTTGTAAGCAAAATAAAGAAAAACTATGCATCAAGAGTGGAGTGATAAGATGGTTATACCTAGAGCTGTGCATGCTTAAATTTATGAAGCGTGACATGTTCAAAATATTCAGGGAAGTGGTCAAGAACATGCGTAGATATAATAACCTCGTGAACAACATTGGTTTATTTCCTTTTACCTAAACAATAAAGATCTAAGTAAAGAATCAGTGAGCTTGCATAAACTATATTTTAGTTATAGACGTACATGTTTTATGGATGAGATGTCTGTTCCAATTTGATCCTTATGTTTCAACGTTTCGTTATACAAATAACTACTTATCTTGATCATATCCAATTGCTCATTGCTCCAAAATATCTACATAAATAAAAATGATTCATATAAGGAACAAAAAGGAATAGATGTAAAACCAACCCATATTTGATCAGATGGGGGCAGTTTTATGTGTACCCATAATGAACGACACGAAAATAAATGTTTTTTTATAATAGAATTGATCATACCTTGAGTTTATTAATTATCAACAAAGAAATATGTCCATTGGTTATCTTATGATCACCGACAGAAGACTCCAAGCTCAAATCCATATCATGCATGGATGTAAAACCGAACCACATTTGATCAGATGGGGGCAGTTTTATGTGTACCCATAATGAAGGACACGAAAATAAATGTTTCTATAATAGAATTGATCTTACCTTGAGTTTATTAATTATGAACAATGCAATATGTCCGCTGATTATCTTGTGATCAACGATAGAAGACTCAAAGCTCAAACCCATATCAGGAACAGGAATCCAAATGTAATACAGGAATCAATGCAGTATTTACAAATCAAGAACCTGATAAACAAAAGTATCATATCAGATTATAGCGTTTAAATCGTGTATTTCACGAGGCGACCCTCAAAAGAATTTCAACCTCGTAATCTCTGCAACTTGGCGCCTCTCCAATTTGATCTATATAATTATCGTTGACATACATGCTTATGTGATTAATACAATGGTCAAAACTTTGTAGCTGGGTAGCCCGTGCGTTGCTGCGGGAGCGCTTTGTTGATGGTGTCGAATGTTTTTCGCATTTATCGGTTATTTTTGGTATATGTAAAGGGGTATAAATTATTTTTGTTGTTATTTTTATGAAAAAGTTATATGAACATTTCATATTGCATTTAGTTGTTCCTAGAAACAAATACAAAGTGACACTATTTACGCATAAAAAAAGCCTGATATATTTAGTTGATGTAGTGGGTGTGTTTTGGTTTCCTTATCTGAAATTGTTTATAAGTGCTTATTAAGTATTTGATTGTATAATACATATAATCCGCTTAATATAAACATTCACAGCTACCATTTGCTAAAAAAAATGAGGATATATTTTAATCAGCAAACCCCAAGCGCTCTCGTTATTTCGTTCTTAAAGATTACAGGTTCAGATAGATGTTGATGATGATGCTTACTACATATATAGATGTATTCTTATATCATGAAACATATTACACGAAGACTTGGTTTCGCAGAACTGAGCTTGAGGTTGGAGGTGTATCCGATGGATCTCAAGTACTGTTAGATAGAATATGACAACAACGAATACTGTACAGGTAGCCGTAACCTTCCTCCACTTTGTTGATCATCACTGGGGTAAAGAACACTCATATTATATCATCACTAGAACAAAAATTGGATTTGGCCACACCGAATATGTGTGACGATATACATATAGTCACACATGATTTTTCGGCCGTGTGTGACTAAAGGTCGCGCGACCATAGGTAATCTATGGTCACGTGTTTGACTTTTTTTTAGTCTCTATTGCAAAAGAGTAACCAAAACCGTAACATGTGTGACTAATTAGGTACAAATTTTGTTGGATTAATCCGTATTAGTGACCATAAACACTGTATAGTCACACAAAGCATGTTTGTTTTGGGTATTTAGTCACATACAATTAAGCATAAAGTGGCCAAAAGTGTTAATAAGTGTGACCATATGTTAATTAATGTGAAGAAATATGTATTTTGTGTGACTATTGATTATCCAATGGCCACTTGAATTTTATGTTTGTGTGACCTTTTGTAACATTTAGTCACACAAAGCATGTTTGTTTTATGTATTTAGTCACATACAATTAATCATAAAGTGGCCAAAAGTGTTAATAAGTGTGACCATATGGTGTTTAAAGTGAAGAAACGTGTATTTTGTGACTATTGATCATCCAATGGCCACATGAATTTTATGTTTGTGTGGCCTTTTCTAACATTTAGTCACACAAAGCATGTTTGTTTTGGGTATTTAGTCACATACAATTAACCATAAAGTGGCTAAAAGTGTTAATAAGTGTGACCATATGGTGTTTAAAGTGAAAGAAATGTGTGTTTTGTGTGACTATTGCTCATCCAATGGCCACAAGAATTTTATGTTTGTGTGGCCTTTTATAACATTTAGTCACACAAAGCATGTTTCTTTTGGGTATTTAGTCACATACAATTAACAATAAAGTGGCTAAAAGTGTTAATAAGTGTGACCATATGGTCTTTCAAGTGAAGAAATGTGTGTTTTGTGTGACTATTGCTCATCCAATGGCCACTTGAATTTTATGTTTGTGTGGCCTTTT
This sequence comes from Chrysanthemum makinoi, assembly GCA_910596185.1. Taxonomy (NCBI): domain Eukaryota; kingdom Viridiplantae; phylum Streptophyta; class Magnoliopsida; order Asterales; family Asteraceae; genus Chrysanthemum; species Chrysanthemum makinoi. The sequence goes on along the minus strand of OU343217.1, from coordinate 85,475,165 downwards.
CTAACATTTAGTCACACAAAGCATGTTTGTTTTGTGTATTTAGTCACATACAATTAAGCATAAAGTGGCCAAAAGTGTTAATAAGTGTGACCATAAGGTGTTTTAAGTGAAGAAATGTGTGTTTTGTGTGACTATTGATCATCCAATGGCCACATTAATTTTATGTTTGTGTGGCCTTCTCTAACATTTAGTCACACAAAGCATGTTTGTTTTGGGTATTTAGTCACATACAAATTAAGCATAAAGTGGCCAAAAGTGTTAATAAGTGTGACCATATGATGTTTAAAGTGAAGAAATGTGTGTTTTGAGTGACTATTGATCATCCAACGGCCACATGAATTTTATGTTTGTGTGGCCTTTTCTAACATTTAGTCACACAAAGCATGTTTGTTTTGGGTATTTAGTCACATACAATTAAGGATAAAGTGGCCAAAAGTGTTAATAAGTGTGACCATATTGTGTTTTAAGTGAAAGAAATGTGTGTTTTGTGTGACTTTTGCTCATCCAATGACCACATTAATTTTATGTTTGTGTGGCCTTTTCTAACATTTAGTCACACAAAGCATGTTTGTCTTGTGTATTTAGTCACATACAATTAACCATATGGTGTGTAAAGTGAAGAAATGTGTGTTTTGTGTGACTATTGATCATCTAATGGCGACTTGAATTTTATGTTTGTGTGGCCTTTTCTAACATTTAGTCACACATGAATTAAGCAAACAAGTGACAAAAGTGTTAATAATATTGACTATATGAATCTTTTAGTCACATATAAGAAATCAATATATATCAAAACAAATTCAAATATATATATATATATATATATATATATATATATATATATATATATATATATATATATATATATATATATATATATATATATATATATATATATATATATATTCAAAATATATTCAAATACAATAAAATTGGAATGTATATAAAATTGTAATGTCGTACATAATAAAATTCTCAATAATTTAATGACTTTTGACTCTTGATCTTCTTAGCTTCCTTTTGCATGGTATCACTAGAGACGTAGCGCTTCGTTTGTATTTTAGGTGCGATTCTGTTCTCACCAATCAGTTTTATGGTACTTGGTGGTGTTACCTGTAGGAAACAAAAGCCACGGTATCAAACACTGAATTAAATATGAAGAATGATATATGTAGGTTTATAAAACACATGCATGTATGTACCTTTTCATCGAAAACCACTTGATTCTTCGGCCATGCATAAAAACCACCTACTACATCCTTAAGCTGTTTGAGACCGTTACTTCCTACATTCGGTATGCACGCTGCATCCACTAAAGCTTTTTCAATAGACACTCTGTAGCAATCCTTTGGGAGTGGTTTGTTATGAAGCATTTGTTTTCCATCATTTTGTACACGGTTACCCTCCATAATAATAGTTGATTTCTTTAAGTGCCGGTACATCGCAATTACCTAAAAAGATAATTTGTTGCATGTATATATGTATCAGGAATTAATTAAACTAAAGAACATATGAAAATGTTTAAATACATACTTGTGGTAGTACTTTTAATGGAGACTCATTTTCTTGTGATCCGGAAAGTTGACGTGAAGAATCCTTTCGTTTTGATCTAGTCGATTTCTTAGATGCGACAATTTAACAGATTTCCTATATGTATAATACACGGTAAATAATACATGTATGTAGAATTCAAAAATCCTGTGGGGTGATTTATTACTTATGCTTATTTCCATTTCCTTTTCCAAAGTTGCAAGTCCATTAGACTTCTCAATGCTCGCATTTTCTCACGTCCAATAAACCGTGTTCCGGCATCCTCATCAACCTTGCTATTTATAAGATTAATGTTCACCCGGAGACACCTGAAATATAAATTGTTTAAGAAGGCGCAGCAGTATTTAAAAGGGTAAAAAAAAGATGGAATGTTACTTTCTTATGTCTTACCTCCTTTTGTATCAATGGAGTTGCAGTTGACTGCTTTGTGCGACCAATTGTTTCATCAAATACTGTATTATCGCCTCTTTTTCTTGACGTTGGCGCCTCTCATTATCAAGTTCACTTTGAAGTGACACCACTCTTTCATCAGATGCTTGTCTGATTCGAGGCGGAATCAAATACCTCTTGTAGGTTACTCCACCTCCTACTCCTCTCGCATATCCTCCCTTTTCCTTATCTAATACAACTGTCATGGCATCAGTGCCATGATCAAGCTTCAAGGTTCCTTGTTTGATCTTCTCCTCCGTCTCTTTCTGTACACACAATATGGGAAATAGGTTATTTAATTCTACCAGTATTAAATTTTAAATAACATTATTAACTTATAAATACAGATATTAACTTATAACTACAGTTTTAACTAATACACTATCAGTATTAACTAATACACTATCAATATTAACTTATAACTAACAATAAACATAATCATAAAATGAGACAAACTTACAATTTTTGTCCAACGTTCGATATCATCATCGTGAAATTCTCCGTCTTTATTCACCCTTCCTTTCAACCACAAATACCGCGCGGTGGTTCTTCATCTGGTTCAATTTCTTTATTCTAGATCTTATAAACATCAAATACCTACACTTGTAAGATAAACCAATATAAACGAAAGTATGATGCTATTAAATGCAAATGTTTAATATTTAATGTTACCATTTTATCCATCACAGCAGGTATCCACCTCGTCCCATTCTATCTTTGATAAACGGACTTGGAGCAGCACTTTAGATGCGTGATTTCACCTTGCAGCACAAAATAAAAAAGGTGTTTAGATGTAGTAATGCTGATAGTATACAACTAATATATATGGAAACATCAAATGTGACAGATATTTGAACTTGAATAAAATGAATAATTAATACCTTGTATTCCTCGGTGGCCGTGTAGTTTACAAAATTTACCCAATCTTCGGCTTTTATAATTGCACTATACTTGCCGGACTTCATTAAGTTTTGAAATGGTATTTTGGTTGGGCAATATGTAGTTTTCGGTCAATTTCCTTCTGAAATTCCTTAGAAGTTGACCAAGGCGATTCATTATCACTTCGGTTGTCAAGTCAACATCAAAATATCGCTGCAAATATTAACACAATGTTGTTAATTAGTTGCACACAATGTAAATGCGGAGATAAACTTATTAACACCTTGTACCTCTGACGGCCAAGCCACTACTAGTTAAAAAAAAGTATATGTGTACCGTGATTTCGTCCCACATTTTATCTCTTGCTGAATCAACCTTCCTCCAGGGATAGAATCCGACACCTATATGCTCACGAACCAAATCACCCAAAAAACTCAAAAACAATGCCTGTTTTTCACGATATCCTATTCATGCATCGAAGGTTACACTGACCTTTATTCCGTCGGTTTTCCCATAATCCTGAAACTTAGCTAACCTAGTTATGCCCCTCTTAACAACATTCGCATTTGAATGGTTGTTTCAGCATCTTCACCCTCATCGAATAATTTAACTCGATTCATATCCAAATGAGTTATCATTTTCCGATCGGAATAAACCAAATCATCCTGACAATTAGTTTGAGTTGCCATGATTCGTCAGAAGTAATGTGTTAAAGAAAATTAGTAAACTTAATTGGTAAATAATGGTGTAAAATTGAAGTTCTGGTTGTTTTGCTTGAAGCCTGATTTATTGGAGTAAAATTAGGTCTCATTATGGGCGAGTTTTCAATTAAGGAAACCATAATTTCCTAAGTACTTTTAAAATTTTGCTTTGAAATTTGGCTCCAAATGTGATAATTTTAAAATGTGGCTCCAAATTGATAATATAGAATTTAAATATTTCATTTTTGGTTGCATTTTGAAACCAACACACCCATGACAGAAATGGTTCTTACCCACAGTCCCAAACACCCATATAACTTCAAACCAGTTGTATCAAAGACACATATAACTGAAGCTACACTAAAATCTCACCACATGGCGCATACAAATGTAGAAACAAAATCAAAAAATGGAATTAAAACAACTAATTAAGCAACTATAACTAATAAGCAGTCCCTGATAAACAAGTAAGCACAAAAATAATCAAATCCAACCAAGGACTGCTGACACAACAAATGCAGACCACGAGACCTTACTTTAAGTCTATAAATAAGCTATTTATAAGCACTTAAATAAGCTCTAACATCCTCAACAGTTAAAAATCAAGAAATCATGTAAATGCAATTAAATTAAAGCAAAAAAACAAACAAAACACCCTAAAATTGACAACAACCTTAAAAATGAACAACCTAAGCAAAGCACTTATGAACCGCATATCCATGGCTCAACATTGAACCCGACACATGGGATGCACCACTGTGATTGGATCAACCTCAAACCTACAAAAATACATTCTACGGATATGAACTTAAATACCACAACCAATTCCTAAATGCAAAACAACATTAAAAAAGATGAAACAAACTAGCGAGCGCATCCCATTCCATTCCATTGGATAAACCATCAAAAGATCCATACATGTTTCATTGTTAATATATCTACAAACCATAATATTAAACCAAGACATTAGACATTATAAACAAATGACACTAGAGCAAAAGAAACCATCCCTTTACATAGCGAGCAACCCTTCAACCATTCATCGACTTAATTTGTTCTTCCTTGGTCTCGATATCCTCCTCAGCTTGAGTAATGAGATCATTCAACCTCTGCAACTTAGTCCTCGCAGCCTCCAGTTCATGTCTAAGATCCATCAATGTGTCAAAATATTCATCCCCATCTCCAATAGCTACCATCTCAGCAATTAAAGCATTAAACTGCGCAATCTCATTCTTTCTTTGTGGTGGCCTCTTACATCCTCGGTTTATAAAGCCCGGAGACTAGAAATTTCTTTGAGCCTTGAAGAAACTCATGTAACCATTGATAATGAAATCAAAAATATGATATGTATATGATATTGAAAGATTGATAAGAAGGTTGAAGAAGAGTTGTGGGGATAGTGTGATAGAAGAAGATACTTGTAACTGCTTATGAATTCAAACTATAAAGACCTAAACTTTAAAACCGCAAAACAAGTCCTCCTTTTAAACTATCAATATAAATTAGGGGTGTTTATCCATTTGGTTATCGGGTTGTTTGGTTTCCTTTAAATCGGTATTTTTTATTGGTTCAACACGAAAACGAACCGAACGAACTAGAATTAAAAGCGTAAAACCGAATATGAATTCACTTCGCATCTTGGGTTGACACGAAAAGTCTTAAAAGCAGAGATAAAAGGAATAAAACGGACTACTTAGCGAAAACGTGTAAGAATGTAAGAAAACGTATGGAACTTAAGAAAATGTACATTAATATGTAAAACATATGAAAAACCGTATGAAAACGCGTGTGCGAAGACGCGTCTAAAATAGATGAAAACGGGTTTGAAATGGGCCACGAAACGTCAAAAACTTATACAAACGGACTAAAACATGAAAAACCCAGCGACAAAGTGTTAACACGGACGAAAACGTGTAAATAAAAACGAAACGATTATAAAACTGAAAAAAGGACAAAGTCGTAAAGAAACGGTGGAAAAACGTGATGAAAACAGACGCAAACGTGTAAAACGCATGAAAATGTGTAACAGTGAAGAAAGCGTATGAAACGGCGAAAAAGTCTTCAAAACATATGAAAATGGCTAAACGAACAAAAACGAACTAAGCGGAGCTTAAAAAACATATAAGAACGTAATAAATGTACGTTAATATGTAAAACATATGAAAAGCGGACGCGTCTAATATAGATGAAAACGGCTGAAACGGGGAAACGTCAAAACTTATACAAACGACTAAAACATGAAAAACCAGTAAAAGTGTAAACAAGGCAGCGATGTAAAACAAAAACAAAACGTATAAAACTTATTAAAAGGACAAAGTCGTGCAAAACGGTGGAAAACGTATAAAAACAGACGCATGTAACGTGTAAAACGTGTAAAAACGTTATGAAAATGTGTGTAAAAGTGTAAGCGTATTACAAAACGGACGAAAACATATGAAAAGAGATGAAAACGTGTAAAGCGTACAAAAATCGGGAAGAAAACATGTACAAAACTAAGAAAAGTATGAACACGGACGTGGCATATAGGACCGACTAAAAGCGCACTGAAAAAGCACAAGGGTTGTGTTACCGGTGCTAGCGTATCTAACGCAACCCTAAACACATTTTCACCACGTGTTTTGTGTAAGACTGCGTGAGTTAATGATTTTATGTCATCACGAAATGTCAAAATTAACTTGCCCACCTTTAATAACTTTAATACGCTTCATATAACCTTCACACAATAATATGAGTCAAAAGTATTGGGTTATAGTTGCTTAGAGTGTCATGTTACGACATGATTTAATCAATAGTATATATAAAATGTAAGCATATGAAAAACCCGACCAAATGGTCAATTTCTTTGGCTACAGAGAATGAAAATCCCAATTTGGTAAAAGAAAGTCAACACACAATATTTTCTAGAAATATGAGATATTCCTGAGTCGTTTAAGTCCCAACGGAGTGTGAATGGAAATTAGCGTGTTGGTTCGTGTCGGGTGATAAAGAATATTGAAAGATATTTGGATTTTGTGAATAAATTTATGAAACATAAACTAAAAACAAAAAAAGAGCAAGGTTAGATAAAGTGGTTAACACTCTTGCCTCTGGAGAAAGAGGTCAAGGGTTCGATCCTTACCTTGCGGCCGGAGGTCCTTTTGGTAGAGGTAGGAAGCCTCTCCAAGGGTTCGATCCTCACCCCTTGCAAATGGCAGGAGGTCCTTTTCAACCTTTGGTGAGGCAGGGCACTCTACTTTAGGTAGGGGTAAAGCTATCTCGTCTCAACCTCCCACATACACCATGGGAAGGCGGTATTTGGACCCATAACCCGTGGAAGGCGATACTGGGAGTTACTTTTACTTTTTGGTAACTAAAAACAACTAAATAAGCAAACAAATCCTAAAAATGCACTTAATCCTAAAAATACCAAATATTGTAAATTTAAGCATAAAATTTAAAATTATTTTTTAAAAGTCCTAAATACTTAAACATATATATATATATATATATATATATATATATATATATATATATATATATATATATATATATATATATATATATATATATATATATATAATAACAATCTTTATTTTGAGAACCACATAAGTGCGAGAACTGCGAGAAGCTCTGTAACCATTTTTAAAACCATATGAGAAGATCAAACGGTATATAAATGAATGTGGCAGTTTTGTAATTATACTAAAAGTAAAACATATTTAATTAAAAGAAAAAGGGTAGTATAGGGATTTCCAAAATATGCTCATAATAGATAACTGTTACACCAAAAACTACTCATCACATTAACAAATCTCTTTATCATAAAATTGTCGCTCCTCTATCCTTTTCATCTCTTTCTTCCTCACCCCAAACCCTAGCCGCCCCTAATTGTTCATCACCATCATCGTGTTTGATACAACCGACCGTCATTGAATATTTGTCACACAACCTATTCTGAATATTGGATCTCACACACACACAAAAAAAAACCCAACCGCCACTGAATGTTTGGTACAAATCATGTAAGTTTTTTCCTAATTAAATAGATATATGTATTTGGAGAATAACACCATTTATTGTGGTTATGTTGAATTTTATAGATTGTCGAGATTTCTAATATTGATTTGCTTTAAGTGTTAAAGTGATTTCTTTTTTTATTTGTAACCCTACAAAATCTATACTTAATTTCTACTTATTACAACAGTTTAATGAATAGCTATATGGAATAATTTATGTCAGATGTAGTATCGTTTTTTTTCTTTTTTTTTTTTGGTTCATGAAATTGCTTAAGGATCTAACAACTTTAAATGATGATGAAAATTCTATGTTATATGTTAAGTTATTGTTTGCCTGTGGTTATTAAACTATGATATAATATGTAATATAAATGTTGCACATGGTCTTTTTTTTGACTCCCATCAGTCCCATGTGCTTGAGAAATATTTAGTGTTTATGCAATTATAATACTTTTTAGTATTTTACACTTATGATACTTTTGTGAAAGTTTAGTGTGATTGCTTTTGGTATTTGCTCGTCCTTTTGTTTCAATGTCAATTGCTACTGCATCATATAGTTAATGGGTTTAATGCAATTTTTTTTTTGCTTTTCTTTAAAAAAAAAGACACCTTAATAATTTTCAATGTTAAATTTGATTTTGTTTGAATCGGTTGGTCATTGGCGTTCATATAGCGGTGGTTCTTTGACTCTTTTTAGTTATGTAAGTTTGATGTTATATATGTTTACGTATAAAATATAATGAGTCCTTTAGCTTTTGGAAAGATACACATATGTTTACGTATAAAACATATATGTTTACGTATAAAACATATATGTTTTGTGTTTGTATTATATTTTTGTTTTCTAGTTAAGCTTGTGCATGTGTGTTATGTTATCTTGAATTTTATTTTAATAATATTTAATCTTGACTATTATTTTTTTTAGGCTTGGCAATATGTTCTTTGAAGGCGTGCACATATGTTTTAACAAATTTGATGAAGTACATATATATGTTCTTGGAAGGTACATGTATGTTCTTGAAAGGCGTCTTGTACCATGTTCGAAAAGAATCATGATAAACTTCAAACAAATACGTTTTGTGCACATATCTTCATAGAAGCGTGTACAGTATATTCAAATAGTACATTTGATTTGTATTTCATTTGATATAAAAGTTTGTATTATATTATGTTCTTAGTTTGTAATAAATCTAAAGATCACGACTATAATTTATGTTTTAGTTTTATTTAAGAAGTTTATAGAATATCCGCAAGTATATATTGCAATTACATTTTTAAGTAAACTCCTGTTGAAGTTTAAACTATTGTACAATAAAAACACATATAAATTTACATTATCTAAAAGAAACACATATGTACTTTGACTTTTTCTAAAAACATGGATGTTAAGGGAAAAAATAGAAACATTCATGTTTTTTAAAATAAAAATAAATAAAAAATCAGTAATGAGATATATAAAAGCGGGTTTTAATAAAAAATTCTAAAATATGAAGATTGTATTTTACTATAATACCCTTTAGAGTAAATAATAATCTTTAATATTTAAAATCCCACATTGGTCTAGAAGCAGTTCTTGAGTTCATTAACAGTGGGTTTCAAAATAAGTCTATATATATATATATATATATATATATATATATATATATATATATATATATATATTTTAAAAATATTTCTTAATTTTATTTTATTTATTATGAATAAATAACCTTTTTAAACTAATTAAATGAAAAAAATCATTAAATCATAAGAGAAAAAACATTTTTAAACTAATATGAAAACTTTTCAAAAATTGAAGCAAATTTAAAATTCCCCCCACAAATTAAATTTATTCCCCCAAAGTTGCATCAAGGCCATTCCAAACTAATTGCAAAAATTAACTCCTCCTCCTCTCTCACATGGCACCTCCTCTCATCTCACCACAAATCCGCACCACCACAACTCTCCGGTCATAGACCCACATCCAGTTACCTTGGTAAGTATTGTTATCTTCCTTTTGTACACATCATTGTAACACATAAAATAACCTGTTAGCCTATTAGCTAATTGAACATTTGTTTAGAGATATCCTCTTGTAAATTATGTCATTTTCTTGTTAAATTTAGATAGTTAATTGGTTAAAAAAAATTTAAGAAACCATGTTAAGCTTGTTACCACATGAACATGGAACCATAATTTAGCTAGTTAATTTCTTATTTTACCTTGACCTAAACATCCCTTTAGGAACTGTTTCATTAGACTTTATTCAATTCTTAGCATAATTCAATACCACATTCAATCTTTGAGCTATCCTCATTACTTGGAATGTCTTTTTAAACTTTTAAGATCATCAATTGAATTTTGATGTTGTCTTGTATAATCTTCAATAACTTGGGTACTCTTTTTAACATGGCCTGTAGGGACTACATTTATAAACATTGCTGCTTGGATAAGTGGGACACATTTATAAACATGGACAAGTCTTGGATAGGAACTAATAGGACCAACAAATCTTATTATGATGGAGTAGCAGCATTTATTGATTATGCAGTACACAACTTGCGGAAGATGGGGAACATCGACCCACGAGTTAAGAAAAATGATCTTTCAATGCCATGTCCGTGTATAGATTGTTTAAACCACATAGAGCATAAAGTGGAGAAAGTGCAGTTCCATTTATTCAGCAATGGGTTTGATCTAAGCTACCTAAACTGGACTAAACATGGAGAGAAGGATGAGTCATCAATAAGTACCGAAACACACTGTGCGCTACAACGAGTTTGTTGACGACACAGATTTTGCTTCATATATTCCAACAGATGCCCCAACAACAGTAGAAATGGTTAATGCTACAAAATATAATTTTGATGAGGATGATCTTGTCAAGTTTCAAAAATTATTATTAGACGAGAGAAGCCTCTTTCGCAGGGATGTCCGACTTCACAAAGATGTCCGCAATAGTTAAACTACTCAACTTGAAGGGTAAGTATGCGGATGCTCATAAGTTCTTTCTTGAATTACTAGGATTGTTAAAGAAGATGCTTTTCTTTGGTAATGAAATGGTGGAAAAAACTTATCAAGCCAAAATTTTTTTTGAAATTGATGGGATCAGGATACAAAAAGATACATGTATGTATCAACAACTGCCTTCTTTCTTTGGAAGGATGACAAGGATTTGACTGCGTGTCGAACTTGTGGGATATCAAGATGGAAGGTGGATAATAAGACACATAAAGTGTACGAAAACATTTCGGCAAAGGTAATGTGGTACTTTCCAATTATACCAAGACTGCAATGACTCTTTAAGTTAGAAAGTATTTGGAAGATTTAAGATGGCATGCGACACGGAGGATAACAGATGGTGTGTTACGTCACCCTGCAGATTCAAAGGCATGGCGTACCATAGATGAAAAATTCCCCGAAATTGTTGAAGATCCAAGAAATCTACGGCTAGGAATATCGGTTGATGGGGTTGACGTCAACTCATGAAATAGGCATCACAGTGTATGGCCAGTTTTAACTGTCATATACAACCTTCCTCCATGGTTGTGTATGAAAAGAAAGTTTATCATGCTTTCGGTATTAATATCGGGATACCCGGGAAATGATATCGATGTTTTTCTAGAACCGTTTGTTGATGATCTAAAAACCTTATTCGATACAGGGGTTGATACATATGATGCATCCACAAAAGATAACTTTAATCTACGTGCCGTTGTGTTATGGACAATAAATGATTACCACTTACTTGGCACATTATGTGGTGCCCGTCTGATAGTGGATTCAAAGGTTGTGTAGTATGTGGGAAAGATACAGACAGTGTTAGACTTTCTGCCTCATCCAATCAAAGTTATGTTGGTCACAGATGATATCTACCATATGACCATCCGTTCGAAAAGCAAAGGAAGGCATTTAATGGACAACAAGAATTTCTCCCGGCTCCAAATCCAATGACCAGGGAACAAATATACAACGAGGTACAACATATTGAAAATAAGTGGGAAAAGGAAAACGAACAAACAATAATGCATCAGAAAACCAAGAAGATACGAGAGGCGAGGGTGGGAAGATTCAAAGCGAGAAAAAACATAACAGTAGAGGGTAGTTCAACCCAAGTGAACGGACAAAACGGTGCGTATTGGAAGAAATTCAACATTTGGTATCGAAAACTTAGGTATTGGAGGCATAATTCTGTTCCATATTGTATTGATTTTATGCATGTAGAAAAGAATGTTCTTGAGAGTCTCGTTGGAACTTTGCTACATGTTCGGGAAAGACGAAAGATGGACTGAATGCTCGATTGGATCTGGATGAGTTGGGGGTAAAACAAGAGTTGTTTGCTATGCAAGAACAAGACAAAACAACACTACCTCCAGCAGGTTACACATTAACGAATCTTTGAAAAAGATATTTTATGTGAAACTTTACACAACATCAGGGTACCACAAGGCTATTGTTCAAATTTCTCTTGTTTGGTGAGCCTAAAGGATAGGAAGTTCATTGGCCTAAAATCGCATGACTATCACATGCTAATGCAAGAGTTTATGCCCATTGCAATACGTTTAATCATGCACCCACCCACACGATATGCTATTATCAAGTTTTGCTTTTTCTTTAAATCAATATGTTGCAAAGAAATAATATTGCAAGAACTAGATAATATGCAAGCAGAACTGGTAGTGACACTGTGCCTACTCGAGAAGTTCTTTTATCCATCATTCTTTGATATTATGATACATTTGGCTGTGCACCTAACTAGGGAGGTAAAATTATGCGGTCCCATATGCTTTCGGTGGATGTATCCATTCGAAAGATGTATGAAGGTTATTAAAGGACATGCGCGGAACAGAAATAGACCAGAAGGATGCATTCTTTGAGGAGACTATTGGAAGAAACAATAGAGATTTTTAGCGAATATCATAAATCCATGAAAACTGTTGGTATCCCACCTGATAAACATGAAACAGATGAAAATGAGGAAGGAAAGCCATTGTCGGCCGGCAAATCAAGTGAAGTTTCTGAACTCTTTGAAAGCATTTGTTTGTAATAAATATCTGAGATGAAATTGTATGTATATCGAGTAAGTCTTACTAACACATGTCTATTTAGTTTGAAAATGATGTATCAATATAATAATCAAACACATTGTTTCAGGCGACACAAGCAAGTTTTGAAAGCGAAAAACCCGGGTAAGCGAATAGCATTTCGGAGAATGAGCACAGCAAATCTTTTGCCAAGTGGTTACGCAAAAAAGTAATTAATCTTATGTTACTCAACATACCCTTTCTAAACCTTATTTCTCAGCTCATTTTGATCTGTAAATTGGTGTACTTATTCTTTTGAGCTAATATATACTTGTAATGAAATTCAGGTTGAGAGAGAGTTAGAAATCGACAAAGAAAGTGTATCGAAGCGTAAGGTGGATATCCTAAGGACCACGCGCCACCGTAGTGAAATACGATGCATATCACATCAATGGGTATACCTTTCGTACGAAAGATCATGAAGGCAAAGTTTACCAGAACAGTGGGGTTAGTGTTGAGGCATTAGATATGCACATATCTAAAGAAGTTGCAACCACAAGAAAAGCATATTATTATGGGGTTTTACAGAAGATATGGGAACTAGATTACCGTTACATGCAAATTCCTCTTTTCAAATGTGATTGGGTTAATCACAAAGCCGGTGGTGTGAAGCGATACTACTCTTGGGTATACATTGGTTGACTGAATAGTTTAGGCCAAGGTTGATCCGTTCATATTAGCCGCACAAGCACGACAAGTCTTTTATGTGAAAGACCAGGTAGATAAAAATTGTTTATTGTGTTTAAGACACCTCCCAAGAATTACAAAGATAAGTATGACGAAGCCGATGAGGAATTTAGTACCGTCATTCACCAACACAATGATAACATATTGCCACGTGTGGATCGACGTGACTTGGGTAACGAATCACGAACTGACTACTATCGAACCGACTATGGAGGTGTTGTTATACGAAAATCCAAGTGAACCATGTTATGGTCAAGTTGTCACACTCTACTTTTATCACATTTCACTCTTTTAAAGCATATAGACATTCGATTTTTTGTACTTTTTTAAGGATTTATGTTTATTATACAAGACTTAATATTAGTTAAATCTATTAGGTATTTTTTTTTTGTTTAAGGATATGTTGAAAAGCAAGGATTCTCACATATTGGAGATGTGTGGAAGCTGTGCTAGTTGATGTGCTATAGTATAGAGTTAATTCTGGTGATGTCAGTTTTAAGTCTGTTTGACCATTCTTTAGTCTGGTAGTGCAAAAATTAAAAAACAATTTTTACTGTTTAAATAGTATCGTTAACTAATTTTAGGTGGTCAGAAGTATTTATATGGACAATTTTTATTTTTAGAATTCATATTTATCCTTTAATTACTTTATCCTAATATTTAAAAGTTTAATTCTTTTATTTCGATTAAGTCTCCTTACCAGCACTAAACCCTAATTACCCTGCGCACTAGCCGTACTTCAATTAACATAAAAGATGGCACAATTAAAGTTTGTAGACAAGCACAATCAAGTGGGATTTCTCAAAAAGCTGCTGAAAGCACACATGGACTTGGTAGTCATATCGGTATGCCCTTACTCATAATCCAACTATCTATGATTTCCTAGTCAAGCAGTTACGGCAGCTCTGCTAGAACTATTGTTGATGGGACACTAGAGTTAAATGCAACTATTGATACGTTAGAGTATTCAATCACTCGAGGGAATCGGTCGAAGCAAGCTTCAATTGGTTGATGCCTCAGGGATTTCAATGTTGGCAAATAATGACCTCTTTCAGGGATTGGAAAATATTGGATATCTAACTGATGGAACATTCACTTTTTGGAAGAGTCATTTTACGCCACAATGGCGTTTCCTTGTGCATCATATTTTACATTGTATGAGCTCTAAAAGTGGTGGATGGGATCAATTTGGAAGCAATATTGCTTCTGCATTGGTCTGTCTCTCCACTGGCAGACTCTTCAATTTTTCAAAAATGATTTTTGATGCCATGGTTGCTAATTCCAAGAATAAGAAAAAGTTTTTGATGTACCCAAGATTTTTGCAAATGATCTTAAATGTTGAAACAACAAGCAAACATCCTTTCATTGCTCCCCCTTTCACTAAAAATATATTTGGTAATATGAAAAGGGGTTTTGAAAGGGCACACAAGCCACTTTTGTCGCTATGTTGCCTTCTTTGCTCTCGACCACGAAGGTACATCTACATCTCCCATCTCCTCTGCTACATCAGAAGCTCAGGCTCAACCTACATCTGAACCTAAAAAAAGCGAGTTTGAACAGAGGACACCAACACCCCTACCACCTTCACCTTCAGTCCATGAGGAAGAACCACCAGTAATTCCTCAACCACAACCTCCAACACCCACTACTACAACAGAACCCGGTTCCTTATCTATGGAAGATCTACTTCAACTAGTTCCACAACTGATTTCAAGGGTTGATGAGTTGGAGAAAAAATTGAAAAGACCAAGTCACTGGGACTACTCGCAAAAGAGTTAAGAAATTGGGGAGGGATAGACATTATGGCAGACTTGGGTTTTGCGAGGCAGGTGAGGAATCCTCTGAAACTCAAATTAGTTCTCAAGGATTGGAGCAGGGAAATCTTGGTTAAGAATTTCACCACAAGAAATCCTTTAAGAGAGACTGGATAAAGAAGTGCAGTTCTAGTGGAGTGGATAAGTGCGGTGACTTTACTAAAGATAAGTGGTGCTGGTCGCTTTGATGAAGATTTTAATACTGGCTTTGATTTGGGTTAATACAAGTCTTGAACATATTAATCACGGTAGTGATCCGGTAGTGCTGGTGAGGAGTTTGTGCATAGGGAAGGCAAAGGAATAGTGCAAGAATCTTCGAAGCCAGTGAAGACCAAAAGCAACTCACGAAGAGGAAGCTAGCTTAGTGAGATTGCTAGGATTCAAGCGAGGATGCGTGAAGAAGCTAAGCGTAGAACTAACAAAGGATGATGAGTGATTGCCAGTCTGCAGGAGGAACCACAATTAACCGAAGAACAAATGAAAAGGAAAGCTGAAATTGAGCAATCTGCCAAATTCTACACTGATGAAGAATAGGATCCTATAAAGGCCAGATTATTAGTAAACAGAGATATCGTTCCTGATATTGGTGGAGAAGACTATGCAAGTAAAATGGTTGAGCTAATTAATGAGAAGAAGAGGCTTCTTAGAGAGCAGAGACAAAGAGAAAGGATGAAAAGACCCTTGACCAAAGCTGAGCAAAGGGATTATATGATCCACTATGTCAAAAGTCAAGGGAATCCTACCGGAAGTTGAGCCGTTAAAATTGAAGAATGATGATCTAAAAGCAGAATTTGAAAAAGTAGTGTACCAAAATAAAAAATTTATTCCAATGGATTCAGAGTTGGAAGCTTCCACGCTTAAAAGGAAGGGTTACAATCTTCAACAAAAGGATGCTAAGAAGCAGAAGATTGCAGAGACTGAAAAGGTTGCTTGAAGCTTGAAAAACTTGGTGATAAGCCAAAAACTGTAAAAAAAAAAAAGAAGAGAGGAGGAAGCTGAGGTTAAGCAACCAGTTTTGAATATGACAAGGAAGAAATCCACTGGAAATAAAGGAGTGAAAAAGGATAAGACAAATGTTAAGAAGGAAGTGGAAGAGTACATGAAGGATAAGGTTGATGAACCTTCATCAGAAGAGTATACCATGGGCTCCATTCCTACAGGTTCAGCACTTCCTGCTAAGATTGCAAAGGTTCAGATCATCAAAAATGGGAAAAAGGTAGTTTACCTGATAGTAAGGTAAAATCACACAGACACTATATATGTGAACTTTCCTGGTTTATTGAGTGATTTGTCCAGGGATGATTTGAAGACCATGTACCAGATGATGATGGAGAAGCATGGTGACAGAGACCAAGAGGAATATGAAAGAGTCCTCTAGGGTGACTTGAAGACCATGTTTGAGACACCGATGCGATGATGAAATGTGGAAGCGGCTGTCAAGAACAAGTGATCGAGATAGAGATATTTCCACACTTGTCAGTGCATGTTTTTTGGAATTAGAAACGCAATTCTTTATATGCTTACAGTGGGAGTATCCACTTCCAAACAGTATTTGCAGGGCTATGCTTGAGAAGAAGCTGTTAGGTGAAAGAAAGGATGATGCATGCTATCGGCTTTTGAGGTTAATTGAATCAAAAGCTCAACAAAATATCTTGGCAGTATAAATGTTAAGTCGGTAGTATTAAGTAGTTAGTTCTGTTTATGAAAAACAGAATAGTTTATTAGAGTTTAGGGAAGGATATGTACGCGTAGAGATATCTTAGGAAGAGATATCTATATCCTTCTACACGTTTTGTATACTAGGTTTTCCTAAGTGTATAAAGGAACCCTAAAGTATAGTGAAATGAACTTGTACTTAGACGAATAGAAATATTAATAAAAGAAGTTTATTAGTGAAATAGTATTTGTGTTCTTCTTGCTTGTTGTTAAGATTCCGCAGTAACAATCAAGTACTCGTCGTTAAAAAGTTCTTCATATATATAATTAGTTTGGATTTATCCAAGTTTAGTAAATTGTGGTGTTGCACAAGTGTTAATGTGTGTGTTTGTGTGTGCATATCAATGTGACTATAAAAGCCATCACCTACAAACCCACATTTTCATTAACAACACAATAAATGCAACAAACTTGACCATATGGTGTTTAAAGTGAAGAAACGTGTATTTTGAGTGACTATTGATCATCCAATGGCCACATATTAAGTTACGTGACCATATGTAGTGGATTTTGGCTACACTTAAATAATATGTGTGATTTAGTCAAAAGCGTGTTAGCGTGACCATATATCCAATGGCATTTATTAGTTCGACCATCACTACACTTAAATAATATGGTGACAAAGCGTTTAGCGTGACCATAGTAGCAAATGTGACTTTTTAGATTAGCTTTTGGCAAGCTAACACAAACTAAACTTTAAACACACATATTAACTTACGTGAACATATGTCTTGGATTTTAGCTACACTTAACGAATGTGTGACAACACATTTAGTGTGACCATATATGTCTTTGGTCACAGTGTTCAAGTGTGTGACATATATTTGTCACTGTTTAACTGTTTATATGTATATCGTGACTAATGCTTCAACCTTACTTTTCATTTGTCACTTGTTCCATTTTCAGATGTGGCTAAAGAGTTGGCAAAACATATCAGTCACCCTTAAATAATGTGTGACAAAACTTGACTCTATGATTTAGACACACAAAAAATTACTTCATGTGACTAAGCGATCAAGGTTACTTGTTTTTGTCACGCGTTCCAAATTCATATGTGGCTAAATGATCTGAAACAAAATCACCAGATACCTTTAGCCGCACAATGTTCAATTGTGTGGCGATACAGTTCTAATGGTCACACAATCAAAATTTTCATGTGTGACTAATTCGTAAATGTTGTCAATTTTCGTACCTTCAGCCATACAAATATGCGAATGTGTGGCCGTTCCATTTCGACCATGCGTGACCAAATCCCGTTTTTGTACTAGTGCATTAAAAAAAAGTCCAACCTGCAGATTAGATCACGGTATCATTAGAAAATTTTGTATGAGTGAAAAGATAGCATTTTAATTTCCTGTAAAATGGGGATATTAAGCTACAACTTAATAAAAAAATGTACATAAAATCAAATGAAAAATAAAACAAGGGCAATTTTATTATTAAAAATCAATATGTTTTTTGTAGTTTCATATCATTTGATGAAGAGTGAAGACCATATTGATAAAAGAATCAGTTACGAAAATAAATTCTCACCTATATGTTTCATTTATTTCTACAAAATATAATATATTATGAAACTTATTAAAGACTGGCAATGATAAATGACGTGTAAAACCGAAAGCATTAAGTTTGACTTCCATTATTAAAATGCTATTTAGTTTATCACGGTATGCATGACATAGACTGAGGCTACCCCCAATGATGCTAATCCCCTGTCGATCGTGGTTTGATTCGATCGAGTTGTTTCGATCGTCCTTGCTGTGGACAAATCGATCGAGGGGCATGAAGGTCGTGTTGCCGATCGAATTCAAACCATATTTCAAATGAAAACGTTTGTTTGCAAGCTGTTATTAAAAAATCACTTTATAAATACACAATACAAACACACTTCAATCCACAAATCTATTTCACAAAATTCAAACTCAAAATACTTCTCAACACAAGATATTCAAATTCAAAATGGCTTGCCGTCTCCCCAATTCCATTGAAGATGACTCTACATGCGGGGAGCATTCTGATTAGATTTATGATTCATGTATTTCGTATCGTTTTTATTTATGTAGCGTTTTAATATGATTAATGAAATTTTATTTTGTGTTAAAAAGGTCTTTTTTTTTTTTTTTTTTTTTTAAATATATGAACTTGATCGCCCTTACTGGGGCACCTAATCGCCTGAAGGTCGCTGGAGAGAGAAAGCTGACGTGGCAGGAAAAATGAAGGAGATTGGGGTATATCATTGGGGCTAGCCTGAGGAACAACCCACAATGGCATTGCTTAATAGTTTAAAACTTAAAGTGCTCAAAGGAACAACCATTCATAAATGAATGTTTGTGTGTGCTTTCCTTAATAAATAGCTGAGTTCTAACCTTGCAAGCTAAGGAAATCACATATAAACTACATCTTAATTTAGCATGTATAATATACCAAAGTAGAGGCGTGACCTTAATACAAAATGCAAGTTCCAATATATTGTTAGCCGGTGAATGCTTATGTGCAACAGACCACCCAAAAAAAGAAGGTACCAGGAATAGCAACAACAAATTCAGACAGTGTGAAGGCAACATCCAAACGCGCATAAGCTGTAAAAGAGACGTTTAAGTAATAAACATTACAAAAAGGTAAATATTATTGTGAACTCAGCTATATTTGAAACAAATAACAGCATCTATACACCGAATGATTTAGCGATTTTTTGATTAAAATGCTTTGCAAGAGTAGGAAAAAATTAAAATAGTCAACCACTTGACCAGAAACCTATGAACATCAGGAAGCTCTTCGTGATTAACTTACGCATTCTCGAAATAAATGATTGTTTATGCGTGCTTTCCTAATTGTTTGGTTCCATGTGATTATTATATAAACATAAGACCATATTCTCATGCAAATAAAGGGGGCGGCTAAACGAAGCAGCATCCTAACACATCCGCCTTTCACATATGCAAATAGAATAAAAAAGGGGTTGTGCCATTCAAGGAAATAAACCTGATGACATGACTTGTCAATAACACATATAAGCTTTATAACCTGAATCCCGCTTAACTCATCAACCTAATTAGACGCACGTACCTTAGATGATGCTCCTGACCCGGTCAACCCGTTTACCCCAGCTGGCCCCGTTTGCTTGTGTGCCCCTGCTGGCACGTTTGCCTCATCCGTTGTTTCAGTTGTGCTACATACGCTTTCAAAGATTCAACCTACAATATTTCATATTACAGTCGGTCATAGTTCATTTTAACTCATATATAGTGTATACAACCAATTGGAAATAACAGTGACAACAAAGTTCAATCGCATATGTATTTATGTAATAGTCTACCTCAGGTCCTCAGCATCATAAACTATTAATGGAATTTAATGCTATCGCCTGTTCAAGCTATTAGTCATATGGCACCTTATCCTGCATTAGTAAATAAATGTATGGTCTTTAAAAGAAAGCATGTTTGAAAAACAGAAAACAAACCATTCTAAATGTGACATATTCGAATCAAGACATGTACTCTTTCAAAAATAAAGAAGAGTAACCTGATCTATGCATCAAAACATGTTCACGTACTTGGTCCCATTGTGGTGGCAAATGAAAAATTAGCGTACAATGGCTGATAGGTTGAAAAATTATAAATGTGTAATGAAAAACTATAACTGTACGCATTATCCCATGTTCACGTACCTCATCTGTTGGGGAGCCTTCTAACCCTATTCCAGACACGCTAACTCCAGAAAATATTATATTGTGAATAGATATCTTACACGATATCATGGATATCTCCACACACATGCACCTGTTCTAGTGTTGATTGTTTCATCAATGTACTGCAAGACGTCAACCCAATCATTTGGTTATACGCCCTAATATTCCCCATGAAATGCTTGTCTTGAAAAAGCTGTTTAATATAATCTAGTGGATCTGGTTCAGGTTGTATGTAAATTTTCCCATCCCAACAACACAAATGGCATTGGGGCTTTACCCTGCCTCGATGTCCTTTTATCCTTTCACTATACCAGAACCCAGCTCCACAATGCTGACAAAGCTGGTCACAGTCCCCAAGATCATGGTATGCTGCAAACAAAAATGCAATCAAAGTATTGAATCAGATTATCGAAACAAATGTTAAGGATGCTGGTATTTTGAATGGTCCACGAATTTAAACCTAAAATCGTGAAAAATAATCATCATGTTGTTTACCTTTATCGTGAACGGGGTTAGAAGGGTCCCCAACAGTAGCAGTTGCACATGGTTGATCAGTTTGGACACGACTATCACCATCGACAGCCACACAACATTTCAATTTCCAACATTTGTATCAACGCCAACCCATTTCCCAATTGCTTCCCCATTATGAATCGCCACAGCCCCTCGTCTACACAACTTTTCATCTAAACTCTCAAAGAGCTCAACAAAATCAATTTCCTCATCATCCCATTAAGCAAAATAATCAACTTCCTACATAATATAAAATCAACAATAAACTGGATTTTAACATATTATGCAACTCAAATACTTGTGTCGATGATTAATTGGTTATAAATCCTAATAGACAGACCTGATATTGACTACCTAAAGTCCACCATGATGACTTTAGTACCCTATTGTAGCATCTTTAGCTTCTGGTATACACCCAACCATGCATGTTCCACAAATGGCTTCATAGGCAAAACATAAAATCTTTACATCAATATAATGTAATGCAACCCATCATGACATAATTTCTCCTGCTTGTACTACTCATAAGAAATAGGCCAAAATTGAGCATAAGATTAGATAAAAGATCAGGAAAGACCACCTTCGGTTTCGAGTGAATGAAATCATCCAAACTGGGCAGACTCAGTGTCAGGATCGCATCATAACCTTTTTCCATGCAAAACACTGCGTGTATATCATAAACATGGTACAACAATAACCAACAATATCTAATTTTCGTACTTTTATCATTACCAATTATACTAACTATATTACTCAAGAAACTCAATACGAACTGCTAACAGATCAGAACCCTTGTATAAAATCAGATGGAGTCAAGCAAGAAAACTGTTGAATTTTAGGTTCAAACCTTTGCTCTCAAGTTCAGGGGTTGTTTCTGCCCTTGCAGTATCTTATCTAACTCTATAACCTTTCTTTGGTTCTATTTTGTCTATGTTTTGTATGTGCAGGGGCTAAAGGTGGTCCTCCTCATTCTTCCTACCTATTTTATGTCTCTTGCTGCTAAGGGTTAAAAAAGGGAAGAAAAAAGCTGTCTTCTTATCATCTCTCACCTTCCTCACCATCCAAGACTTGTTACCGTTAGACTGAAAAAGTATACTTGATCAGTTGTGTCATATGTGTAGTATGATTGTTTACAGTTGTGTATGATCATAGTCTGAAATCTGTTGTATTGTATCTGAATCTCTTATGGTTTGAATCAAGGGGTGGTTGTTTTGGATTCATGTGTGGTGTTGTCTATTAATTTCTACATGGTATCACAGCGTAGGTTTTGGTAATCGAAGTTTTTTTAAGATCTAGGGTTTCGTTGGCAATTTGGGGCTTTTCAGTTTAAGCTTTAGATTGGGGTTCTTTGATGTTGTTGCAACGGTTCTTAGTTGTTTAATTGGTGATTAAGGGTGCTTGTGTTGAGATCTTGTTCAGATCGGTTGCTGTTCATTCTGGGACTTTCTTTGATCACAATATCTCTTAACTAAGCGAATTAAGAGTGTTGTGATTCGTTTCCGCAGTCATCTTTATAGCACTGTAAGCTTATTTTCTATCCTTTAAGATTAACTTTTCTTTGGTCAAGAGGGTGCAAACGGTGTGACTAACTTCTTGATCTGCCTCCTTGAGAGGTGTGAATACCTGCTCTGGTCTCACCCAATTCTCTCAGCTGAGTCTTGTTAATCTTGGGTGTGTGTTTAGTTTAATCTCTTATTTTTTTATTGTTTAGCTATAGTTCTTAGTTTCTGGCGATGAGTAGGTTAAGGGATTGAGAAGTTGGTGTTGGATTATTGGTGGTTATCTGTGTTTGAAGGTGGTTGGTTTTCGTCATTGTTTGTTGTCTCGCCGTTCGTCTTATTTGCTTGTTGTTTATTCTTGATATTTTTCTGTTTCCATGGCTCCTGCTAATAGTAGTGGTAATGAAGACCTTATTAGCAATCTTGATTTGGGTAATCCATTACATCTCCACTCTAATGACATTAGTACTAGTTCTATTGTGTCGTGAAATTAACGGTCAAGAAAACTATAGAGTCGGGCTCTTGCCCGTGGCTATTAAACGCAGCTGGATTATTAATGGAACTTGTGTTAAAGAAACTTATGCTTCTAGTAATGTCTTGTCAAATCATTAAGGAAAGATGCAACTCTATTGTGCTTTCATGGATCTTAAATTCATTAATGCGAAGATCTTTATCTTGGACAAATTTTTTTTGAAAATGCTTCGAAGTGTGGTGTGTGAACTGAAAGAAACCTATGATAAACTTGATGGGTCTATTATCTTGAGTCTTATGCAGAAAATTAATAACTTTAAACAAGGTGAATTGGTATGCAGTATTATCATAAGCTTAACTCTTTATGGAAGAATTGATATTATGACAAAATTGCCTAAGTGTACTTGTGTGTTGCTAGAAGATGTGTTTAAAAACATAATCAACTCATGAAACTTATGCAATTTCTTATGGGCTTAAATGACTTATATCAGCCTATCAGAAGCAGTCTTCTCTCTAGAGAAACTCTTCCTGATGTGAAAGAGGCATTTGTTATTGTTTCCAGGGAAGAGTCTCACAGAGGCGTTGCTTCGTCTTCCTTTGGTTCTGAATCTAAACCTCAAATATCTAGTTTTGTGTCTAAAACTAATTGGTCTAATAATGGCAACAAGAGGTTTGATAATAAAAATTTTTCTGGTTCTGACAACAAGAAGTTTAATAATACTGGAAGTAGTAATATTAATGGTGGAAACAGGGGCCCTAATCCTAATTTGCTTTGTAATAACTGTGGTAAAGTTGGTCACACTGTTGATAGATGCTTTGACTTGATTGGTTATCCTCCTGGGTACAATAAAAATGTATCTTCTAAACCTAATGGTTTTAAGTCTTCTTTTAATGCTAATTCTAGATCTTCATCCAAAGAAACTGGTACTACTATGTCTTTTACCAATGATCAGATGATGAAACTTATGAATCTTATCAATGATATGGTATACGAGCCAACATGGCAGGTATACCTAGTTTTTTGAATAATAATGTGTTTTTTATTATAAACTTTCATAGATTCTATAACAGTAGCTCTGATACCACTACATGGTATCAAAGCAACACATGACTGTTAATACCTTAAATATGTTTGGTATAATTGATATATCTGATTTAAATCTTACTATGGGACATCCCAATGGTACTCTTGCTAAAATCAAATACGTTGGTAACTTAAAACTCTCAGATAAAGTTATTTTATATGATGTATTAGTTGTTCCTGAGTATTGTGTGAGTCTATTGTCTGTTCATAAATTAATTAAAGATAGCAGAATGTTTGTTGGTTTTGATGAGACTAAATGTTATATTCAGGATTTGACTCGAAACAAAAATCATGGGGTGGTAGTGAGAATGGTGGTCTCTATTTGTTTGATTCTCCCTCTCCTTGCATCTCTAATATTCAAACAATAGGTAATATGTCTATTACTATGTCTAAGTCTAATGTGGCATAATAGGCGTTCATCCTTCTGACCAAGCTGTTAATCTTCTTCAATATGATCTCAAATTCACTAAGATTCTCATGTCTCATGTGACATCTGTCAAGCTAAGACTAGGGAACTTTTCCTTAGTGAGCATAAGAGTTCTGCTATTGGAGTCTTGTCCATATTGATCTTTGGGACCTTATAAAGTCACTAGTAGGGATAGTTTTGGTATTTTTTGACCATTGTTGATGATTATACGAGCATTTGGGTTTATCTTGTTAAAACTAAACATGAAGTTTATAACTTTGTTTGTTTGTCATATCAATCTTATCTGAATCAGGTTTAAATGTGGTATTAAAGCGTCAGATCT
>OU343217.1:85326371-85450226 GCA_910596185.1 Chrysanthemum makinoi | reverse complement strand
GTTATCTCAAGCAACAACCTAACCTAGGGTTGTGGTATCCTAAGGATTCACCTTTTCACTTGGAAGCTTTTTCAGACAGTGATTATGCAGGAGATAATTATGATAGAAGATGAACCACTGGAGGATGCCAATATCTTGGAAGAATATTAGTCTCATGGTAATGTAAGAAACAAATGTGACAACTCGTATTTTTAGGTCATATTTCAAAACATTACTCATGCTTCATCATTTATCATTTATCGTAAACTAGATTTATTTGAAGTATTAAATTCAATGTGAATCGTAATGGTTTAGTCTGTGAATTCATGAACATATCTATCATATTTCATAGACTCAGGTTTAGTCTACATATCATCAATAACATCATTTCATATCAATATTATGCATGGGTTTGCATTTTTCATTAAACTTATAATTTTTATATTAAATAAACGCTTATCGCAGAAACATTTTTTGAAACATTGACTACACTTCCAAAATATTTCCTTAAGCTTTTTATACTCATTTTAAGACTATAAAAATTATATTATTATTTTAGCCCTATGTTTCAATTTATTTTCAGTATATAAATTGTTATACTTATGTTATTATTTAATTTGCTCGTATATGCAACCGGCGTCATTTATTTCACTCAACTCATGTAAGAAATGTATTTTTGTAAGATATAACTTTTCACATACACATCAAACCATAACACAAAGTAGCATATAGATGGAATTCTAGAGAGAGAAAGTTAGAGGTTTAGGGAACTTAGTGAGAGAAAGTGAAAGATATTATTATGAGCTCCAACTCTCTACCTTGGGAGGTAGAGAGTATTTATAGTCTTACATAAATCGCCACACAACGGTCGGTGGATCGTGCATACAGTGGTAAAGACCCACCTCCGTCCTCCACGGTGTTACTTAACTAAATACTACTCAACTAAATATTACTATGACTACGAGCTTTCTAACGATTACATATACTTGAGGTGACCGACTTTTTAATACTGGGAATTTCTAATTCCTAACAATCTCCCCCTAAGGGAGGTCACCTCAAACATATACTAAAATGACATTGAATACAATCGGATATTACATTAACAATTGATCTTGCATTCTTGATGTAGTACTTTGGAAGTCAGTAGTCATTGATTCCACTTGCATGTTTGGTTAATCCAAGTGGAGGTCCTTTATCGATCCACGGATAATAATGTTGAGCCAGCATTTGAGATCATTAGCTAATAGAAAATCTCTGATACATCCATTGTGGTGTTGGTATTATGTGATGTTGTGACATTCGGACGACATGCTCACATTCGGATCATGATATCTTCTCATCATAGAAGGAGCGGAGCTTTAGTTGATTCATGATATTGGCGTAGCCAGAAGCGTAAGCATGGAGTGAAAATATCAGAGACATTGATGCACTAATCATGATTTCTTTTGAGATGAATGTTGTTAGTGAGCATGCGGCTATGGATTGACCGCTTCATTCGACAACAGAACGCCGGGTGTACCGCATAAGACAGCTTAGCAAAGTTTACCTAAAGTGTCTTTGAACACTTTCGCCGAATTGAGGTACACGCCCACACGCCTCCCGCTGATCGGCAAAGCACCGCTTCGTGATCGTGTATAATTCGAGAATTTCCTTGACAGGTTTCAGTGAACTGAGCCGTTTCTCAAACCGAACGCTCTCAAAGAAGACAACACGGAGTGAGTGAACCAAATAATTTTCGCCCATTGATTGATGAAAAGAGATTTGAGAAACAATCATGTATTGCTCAATAGAAATTGTTTTTGCAATATAACGAAGGTTTTAATGAAAATCAATTATCAATCATAAAACACCTTTTGATTTGAAAATTAGTACCGGTCCGACGCGGCTTAATGAAAAGAGGTTTTAAAGCACAAAGACCGGTTTTTCAAAGGTATCCGTCAATCCATAACCGAACCGTGATTGATTCAAAAGAATTGAATCGCCCCATTGTTTCGCTCGCTTGTCACATGGTTGATATGTATAATAGATCTCACATGCCACCTACCAGGAGCTTGTTAGATGTTGGCTCCGGAAGGCTTTCCATCTTCATTGTGAGTATGTTTGCATATCACTTGATGTTCCGCAATACCACAAGGATAATGCGAGGACTCAAGATATAATCTCTTTCCACATTGTGTGAAACAGAGAGTCTTCATTGAAAGTGTCCTAATGAGATTTATTGATGATCTCGTGGCTCTAGACTCAATTTGTGCATATTTGGATCCCTATATCGGAGACTAGGGAGAGGGTCTCCTTCTTCAATATCAACAATCTCTAAGAGAAAGTCGATAGATAATGTCGGTTCCTCGTGAGAATGAAACAAGTCCTTTTAAGAGGAACTTGAGTGGTTTGGGAAGTTGAAGTGCAGTCAGGCCACTGGTCCATGACGTCTTGTCTTCAATACCGATGTTACCATCAAGAGCATATGAATTGAACCCGTTTCTCCTCTAAGGTTGAATAAATGGAGGGCTATTTGTTTTCACCCTTTTCTCATTCAATTCTTTTAATTCTTCAACCTTCAGTTGCTTACCGAGACTTCATAGCTAGAACCTTGTTGGGTTTATTCCAAGACTAGCTCACCTCTCCGCGACTCTTCCCATATCTTTTTTTTCTCCTTTTATCATCATACCTAAGAACTCTACACTAACTAGTGGATAGTCCCTCGTAGATCCCTCCGGCTCTCAAGGGGATCATGGGAACACATTCCTAACCTTATCGTCCTTATATCACCATACATAATGGAAAGTTGGTCGGGTCTTTTGGTATTGTTCATCTGCCATAGGAACCAATTGAAAACCATTTGAAAATCAATCCAGATACTTATGATATTTTATCAAAGCATTTTGTACCGAATTGTTTTTGATATTTTTAGAAGAAGAATTTCCCCTCAACATGTGAGTCAAGTATTTGAAATAGTTTTCCACACGGAGGCAAGAGAAAGAATTAACTTCTTTGATTACCATTTTCTAAAAATATCAACATCACTTCCCTAATCGAATCAAGTAGATAAAGCATTTTGGGAAAGGATGAGGTTTTCATGATTTTGCTCCCTCAATATGTGCCTCGAGATTTGAAAAGAGTTTTGCACATACTAGAGGGAACCCGCACATTGAGATAAGTGATCACGTTTCAAATCATTGTGGTTTAAGATAGATGCTCCCTCTCAACGTGTGCATGGAAAATTTGAAATCGTTTGTCACTTACGGGGAAGGAGAGCTTGTACATCCTTATAAAACCATTTACCTAATTATCAGCTTAAATCCAATTTAAATCACACATTCTCCCCGATCACAATTATCAAATCATTTGAGATTTGTGATCTCTTATAGATTTAAATTGATTTTGAAAGCTTTTAAGGAGAATTGTGACTTGATTATGAAAGCGTTTTAACCGATAATGATCGGATTTTAAGACTTTAAACTCCATTGATAAAACATGCATGTACATCTTTTGAAAACAATTTAATGCCAAATAACTTTTTAATTTAATTGAAATCATTCTCCCCTCAATCAATGACATAGGTTGTTGATTGAGAGATAGAGATTTTGACAAATAAGTCCCGATGATTATCAAAAATAGAGACCGAGTTATTTTTCAAAGCATTTAGTTTTCAAGAGATAAATGTTTATAGAATCGAGCATGGAATTTGAAAACATGGTAAAACATGGCTCGTTTCTTTTCTTTTTAAACCGGTTAGGGTTACCTAAAATGGAAAATGACAATAAACCATTGTTTCTCTTTCTCTCAAAACATATTTTTTTTTTTTTTTTGAAATTCGAACAACATCTAAAGTCCCGTGTCATTCTTTGAATGACAACACAAAGACCGTAGATATTATCGAACCGAGAAAACGCATGACAAAAAGACAATATTTTTGAAGATTTTTCAATTTTTCGATTTTTATGGATTTTGAAGGTTTTATAATTTTGTATTTTGATTTTCCAATAGATATATACAAGAGATAGATGAAAATAGACCTTTACTCCTCGCCTTCCTCCTCAAGACGCTTTGAGAGTATCCGGTTGAAGGCTTTTCGCCAAGACGGAAGAATAAACTCAAAACGTTCTCTTGGAAGAGCTGGTGAAGATGTCTCGCTAACCGATATTCGCACCTCACAAAATATAGTTCCACCACACCTTTTCCACTTGTTCCCTGATGAAATGATGTCGAATGTCGATATGCTTTGCTCTTGAGTGTTGAACGTTGTTGCATGAGAGAGCAATAAGCACTTTTATTATCACAAGAGCAGAGGATTTTGTTGAATACAAAGCCATAGTCAGTTAATTAAGATCTCATCCATAAGATTTGAGCACAACAAGATGACATGGCTATGTATTCAAATTCTCAGAGAGGAAATAGAAGTGCTCATTTGCTGCTTTGAAGACCAGCTCACAAGCTTATCACCCAAAAACTGAGCACCTCCATGTACTTCGACGTATCTTGACAACCTGCATGATCGATCGATAGGTCGTTAGTGACATACCGGTGTCCTTCGGGTACCATAGTCCCATATTGATGGTTCCTTGGAGATACCGAAGACCCGCTTAACCGCTTCAAGGTGCTTTTTAGTAGGCTTAGCTCGTATCTAGCACACATGCAAACAAAGAACAAGATGTCCGGTCTACTAGCCGTGAGGTACATCGTGATCCAATCATACTACGATATTTCGTTTGGTCAATCATGATCCCCGAGTGGTCCTCATCTAGTTTGGTTCGATCAATCATGGGGGTGTCAACAAGGTCACTTGAATCAAATCCAAATTTCTTTAAAATCTCAAGCGCATATTTAGATTGATTAATGAAAATGCCTCCGGACTTTGTGAAATTTGTAATCCCAAGAAAAATGACATTTGTCCCATCATTGACATTTGAAACTTTGAACTCATTTCATTTGAAAACGATCACATTCCATTAGGTCGTCGAGGCAAAATAATATCATCAACATAAATTTGAACATGAGTTAAATGTTTGCCTGACTTCCTCGGTGAATAAGGTAGGATCAACTCGCTCCTTTATTAATCCGGTTGATAGAAAAAACTTTGACAGTGTATCATACCATGCCCTTGGAGCTTGCTTTAAACCGTAAAGAGCCTTCTTCAGACGATAAACGTGAGTAGGATGCTCTTGATTCACAAATCCTTCAGTTGGCCGACGTGAGACGACTTCTTTAAGATCTCCGCTAGAAATGCCGCCTTCACATCCATCCGATATACTACCATGTTCTTACTAGCAGATTAGCCGAAAAGATTCGATTGCCTCGATTCGAGCAAACTGAGCAAACGATTCTTCAAAGTCTATACCTCCTCTTGACGATATCCTTTAGCAACTAATCGCCTTGTTTTCAACACATCACCTTGCTCATCAAGTTTCACTTTGAAGATCCATTTAAGGGCAATAATCATAGCACAGCTCTGGAGCGTGTACTAACTCCCATACATCAAGTCGATTAAACTCATGAATTTCATCTTGCATGGCATTGAACCAAATTGCCTTCATTCATGGCGGTTTTAACATCTTTTGGTTCGATCTTAGATAGTAAGGATTGAAGAAACCATAAGGCATCGGTTGCAAGTTGTTTCCGTGTTGATACTAGACGAGAGGGATTTCCAATGATGTTGTCTAATGGATGATCGTAAGTCCATTTTCTAAGGTGTTCATGTGGCGTTTGTTGAGGAACCGAGGTAGCCGAGTCGATGTCTTCAAGAAGATGGTTCGATGATGATTCAGAGTAGCAAATATGTTTTCAAACGGAGCATCTTCAGGTGTAGCAAAGGGATTAACTTCATCATTGATGCGTAAACATTTCCATGATGTACATTTGAAGAATGATGATTTGTTGATGATCAAGGATCGCAGCAGCTGCTTCTTGACTTAAAGATATTGAGATCCAAGGATTGTCTTCATTCATGAATATGAGCATCTTCTGTTGTAGGAATCAACACCTCATTAGTAATTGAATCATACAGTTCATCAAACATAGGATCAAACAATTTCTTTAAATCATCTTCGGATGGAGGTACATATGGAGTTTCTTGAGAAGAGTTTGGAACAAGAGATGAACCAATGGGACTGTTTTGAAGTGCGGGTCCGAGCCGAGTGTCCGAGCCATTTGACCGGTCACTCATCAAACGTAACGTGAATGGTTTCCATGATATTTCAGGTTCTTTTGTTATAGATTCGGTATCCCTTTTTGTTTGGTGCATATCCTACAAATACTCCAATGTCACTTTAGCCCTAAGTTTCCCTAAGTCTTGACCCTCATTAGTTGGATAACACAATGCACCAAACACACGAAGGAAAGAGAGATTAGGTTTTCGGTTGTGGACAAGTTCATATGGTGTCTTTCCATGAACAAGGTGAATCGTGGAACGATTTTGTGTGTAGCATGCAAGTGGCAATAGCTTCACCCGAGAAACATTGGAACCTTTGAGTAAATCAACATTGTTCTAGCGGCTTCTACAAGAGTTCGATTTCGCCTTTCAACTACACCGCTCGCTGAGGAGTTCGTGGAATACTTCTTTGATGGCTGATTCCAATGCTTTCATAGAATTCACTAAGTTGTTTGTTAACAAACTCAATTCCATTGTCCGTCCGATAATTCGACGGTTTTGTTAAGTCGAACTCATACTGCTTGATAAGTTTGATGATGATATCAGGAGTTTCATCCTTTGTCCTTAAGAACTTGACCCATGTGAATCTAGAGTAATCATCAACTACAACTAATACATATTTCTTCCCAAAGATATTCTGGACTCTCATTGGTCCACATAAATCCATATGAATTGTATGAAGAACTTCTGTGACAGAGTTAGTAGGTTTGGGTTTATGGGCATACTTCTTGCTTTTTCCCAATTGACATGCTGAACAAAGATGATCCCTTTCATACTTTAGACGAGGTAAACCTACAACTAAGTCCTTTCTGGAGAGATCATTGATGGTGCCGGAGTTCAAGTGATTGAGACGACGATGCCATAACCATGACTTTGTTTTAGAAGCCTTTGACAAGAAGCAAATTGGAGAAGACTTCATCATATCTTCTATAGAGATGGTGTAAAGATTTGAACCACGAGTTCCTTTTAAAGTTCCTTGCCATTAAGATCTCTAACAAAGCAAGTATGTTTTCTCAAGGCTACTTCTAGATCGAATCACGAATTGACCAACAGATAACAGATTATGACCCAAACCTTCCACATAGTATACTCTAGAGATAACACTATCACCAACAACATAATCACCATAACCCTTAATTGCAACGAAATGATCATTACCGAATCTAACTGTCCCGATGAATTTGCTCACGAAGTTCATGAGCGCGACCGGTCTCCGTCATATGCTTGGAAAAACTGAGTCCGTACCACGTAACGATTTGAATGATCTGCAGTTGAACACGTGACAAGAATGGATAACTGGATATTTGGGATCCCCATGCAAAAATGGGTTCCACTTGGTTAGTAACATGAATTGGAACACCCACATCGTAAAACGAAACATCCATATCGAAGGTAGAAGCAATGGAATCATTGGGAATAGATGCAATGTCTGGTGTCCAGTATTTGACCTATTCAAAGTATGTTTACTTCTTAGGGAATAGTTCTACCAAGAGGCATCCATTTTCTAGTGGGCATAATCTTAGCAGCTTTGAGAACAAAATGATTATTCTTATGGCCAAAAGGTATCCAATAATAACCTATCTTTATAAAAGTTCTTCCCTGTGGGTTTCCACCGCTTTTCTAACATCTTTCGCTTTTTGCCTTTTGCCTTATTTGCACGATTATTAGCATTAACAATTTTAACGGGCATTTGACAAAGATTAGACAAAGCATTCACACCACATTCATGATTAGCAACGTAATTCAAGCGATACAAAGATTACAAGGTTTGCAAATAGTATCGAATTGAATTAATTACGATGCCTAAGGCTAATACTTGAATCAACACGATTCGTTTTATTCAACTCAAGCTTAAAGTTCCTAGATTGGTCTTCTACTCTCTTCCAATGCACATTCTTAGCTTGCAAGGTCCTATCATTCCTTGTATTGTCTTGAGACTTTGACCTGCTTCGCTTTAAAGTCACTATTTACTCCTGTAGAGGGAATGGGAACATTAGTTGGTTGATCTAATTTTTGCATTCCTGAACTTGATGTGCAAGGATCTGAAGTACTAGAAGGCACATTAGTGTTTCCTTTCTTAAGACTGGGCATAGAACGGATTTCTTGCTTGGCACTAGGCATAGAACAAGGCATCACAGCTTTGCCTTTTGCACCTAAGGTTAAGGATTTGGGACATGTGGCAATTACACATTCTAGCAACTCTTGAGATCGTTTGGCCTGGAGGCAAGCAAACCTAATTTCACTATCAAGAGGTTTGTTAATGAAATCCTCTTCGACAATCTCACGGAGACATTCTAGACTATCCTTAAGGTGAGCACAGATTCATGAAAAGCATGTTCATTATTCCTAAGATGAGGAGGAATATATTTAACTCACAAAGTGTATTTGCAATCTAAGGGTGATTTTGAGACAACATTCTTATTGAAAACAAGTGGCAGCTTTCCCATTTCCTGACTTCTCAGATTCTCAATTTCCTTTTGTAGAGACGTTATTTTTTCGTTGTTTTGGTCACGGTGACTTTTATTGAATCATATAACTCTTTAAAATGTCGTTTAACTTTTTCATTTTCTTCTAGAAAACTCTCGTTTCCTTTTGTAAGGCATCAACTAAGTTTTGAAGATGAAAAGTTTGAGAATTCTGAGAATCTAAAGGAGGAGGGATTTGGGAGCCTGTCATATTGTTCGTTTGACCCTTTAATTGAGAGATTTGGGCTTTCAACTTTCTCGATCGTGTTGCAATGAGCTTGAATCTGTTCATCACGTTTGTTAATTTGAAAACCGCGATCAAACTCTGAGCATCCGACGATGTCTTGATATCTGAAGTTTTAACATTTTCTTTAAGATGTTGATATTTTAGTTGTAAATTAAAATGCTCAACTTCCAGTTTAGAAAAATGTTTAACCAAATTGTCGTGATCATCCAGTTCAATTTTCTCGCTTAGTTTAGAATTAGTTTTTTCAAGCTCAATGACATGATCATGGGAGACTTTCAGGGCCACAGATAGTTCATGAAATTTGGAAGCATTAATAGAGCAATTTGAAGCAAGTGAAAAAGATATCCTGAGCAACACATTCAGTAATAAGAGTCTCATTTAATGTATGCAAGTTCTTCCTCTCAATCTCATTATATTTTAGTGCACGCCCATAATCACTAACTTCAACTACCATTGCATCAAATTCCTTTTCCATTCCCTTGATATCAGTTTCTTATCCCCTTTTAAGACTCTCAAAGTGATCTTTCAGAAGTTTAAAGAAAGGCATGACCTCACTTAAATAACATTCTTTCATTTGCTCAAAACCCCTTTCTCCTTCCGTTATACCAATGGGTGTGATCCTTTTCTTGCAAGTTTTCTCAAAATCAACAAATAGTTGAAATATAACATATTGGCTAATTAAGGTCTTGCTTTTAGTGGCAATTGTTCTAGGAACAAGATGCATTGGTGTATTAGGAGGATACACAGTCACTCTAGGCATTTTCCATAAGGGAGGGTTTGTTTCAACAATATTTTCAGCTTTCTGCTTATCTAAATCCTTTTTCCGGAAAACTTGTTCGGGAGTCAACAATGTCTGAGGCTTAAACATGTTCAAGGAAATCCAGTTTTCCTTTTGTAGTCATGGGGAGTGATAATTATTTTTTTTTCTTTGCATTTAGGATCATCTAATTTTTTGTTCATCCTTTCCCTAGTGACTTCATCCTGATTTCTTATCCTCCTCAGTGCACTCAACGCAACTAGGTTTCTGTCTAGGTTTAAAAATCTCATTGCCATCATAGATCACATTTTGAGCGCTTTTGCTATCTTTCCGCACTCGTGGTTGGTTTATCTATAATGTGAACACTATGCTTATCGCTTAAAACTCTATGCTTAGTGACCATGTGAGCAAATGAATGGTGTTTCCTTGTATGTACAACTTGCTTTCAAGTTTGTTTTTCAAAGTTTTCAGATTAGAAAAATCTCTCAAGAGTTTTGATTCCTTTGCATTAAATTCTTGCTTAAGCATTTTCACATTTTCTTGAAGTTCTTGTTTTTGCTTAGTGGTTTTAGAAAGCTTTTCTTGTAAGGAATTTAATTCTTGTTTCAATACTTCTTCTCTAAAATTACTTTTCTAATGACTGTACGCACTTGGTCATCCATTTCCTGCTCACGAGTGGTCAACTCAAATTTAGCACGTTGTTCATAAATAGCAACACGCTCTTTATAGGCATTTAGTTCGAAATTACGAATCATCAGGGGCACATGCAGTGTATTCATCAAAAACATAGTCATTGTTCAGAAGATGCATCACTTGGTACACCTTCACTTTCACTTTGTTTCACGTATTGATCATATGGGATAATATCGATATTACCCATATTTTCAACCTTTGATTCAATAGTTTCAGTTGAATGTACTTTGTCATGCATCTTTTGCACATCAACATTATCGTATAGTTTTAATACCTCTGAGATGAGTTTGTCTCGGGATGGGCCAGCTAGTGGTGAAGAAGAGACCTTGGGAGAGACCATTGGAGAAATGCTAGCCATAAAAATTGTGTGTGCCGTAGGTCCATCATCCACATCAGAGTCGTATGCATCACAATCAGCGACTTGAAAGGCATTCGGATGATTGTGACCTATCTCCTAATAGGCGCTCATCCACATCTCGCATCATAGGTCTTGGCCTTGCCCTCAGCTAGAAACAACAATTCCTCTTCATCCAAAGCAACACCATTGTCCTGAGCTTGTACCAGCAAAGATCTTATCTCTCGGTAATCAAGATTCTGTGGACGCTTTGGAGATGTACGCCTTGCAATGTGTCCCTCACCACCACACTTATAACATTTGATTGGCTTAGCTTGACCTTGGTTACCATTCCTTCCTCGATATCGTTACCAACATAACCTCTACTAGCTCCACCCCTTCCCTGATCATACTGTCTTTCCTGAACTGGTTGCACCACGATCCTTCCATCTTTAACAATGGCTTGATTGTGTGGGTTAGATGTCTGTTCGAGGTTGTTGTTGGTTTGTGGGAGAGAATTCATGTTTTGACTAATCATAAGAGCTAGTTGATTAATGAAGTTACCCACGGTGGATCAAAGATCGCTTGTTTGAACATAGGATCATGAATGAGTTTGTGATTACCATTACCCAAGGGTATGACTTGTGATGCTTTGGTTGTGATTCCGATGTTTGAGTAGAAGGCAGTTGAGTCATTAGACGAGCTTGTCTCTCCTTGGTTGGTTTTGAACTGATTGAGAATCAATTTTTCAAACATAGCATGTCTCTCATTCTCAAGGAGGAAGGCATAGAGTTGCTCATAGTTTGTATTCTTCAATCCTTTAGTGAGCTTCACAGCGTTGACAAACTTGTGCCATTCGGGATTCATGTTGTTCACAAATTTTGAGTTCACCTGAATGTTAGGCATAGTCATTCTGATGTTCCTCATGTCATTCACTAACTTATGAAATCTCACATAGTACTCATAGACACTCTCATCCGGTTTCATCTTGAAGTGTTCAAATTCGTCATAGAGTTGGGATTCTCTGTCTTCCATAGTTAATTATGAACCTGAGAGAAGCATCTTAACATTATCCCATACTGCCTTTGCATCGTTGTTGTGATTGATCAGCTTGTAGATGTCTTTAGGAAGACCTTGAAGAACAATGTTTGAAGCCCGATATCTCATCGAATCTCTTTTTATCCTTATCCTCAAGCTCATCATACATTTTAGGTCTGTCCATTCCGTAAATGTGAGTACCATCTTCATTTGTATCAAGTATGTCTCTAGTCGTCTCAACTCGATATGGTCCTTCATCAATGGATTTGAGAATGTTGACACCATTTTCCTTCCCAAGGCAGTATAATCTGATTCGTTGAGCCCAAGAATCGTAGTCACAAGCATGGGTGGACGAGTATCTGAGCTAGCTGCTTGAACATCCTCGGCAACAGTGGAGATGACAGTAGGAACGTTGGTAGACATGTTTACAATTTATACGGGATTTTATTAAATCAAGAGAAAACCGTAAACAATCACTCAAGTCGCTAGAAGATAATGCACTAAGTCGCTAGAAGATAATGCACTAAGTCGCTAGAAGATAATGCACTAAGTCGCTAACTCTTAATTCGCTACACCACTAAGTCGCTAGAGTCCCAAGTCGCTAGACAAATGCAAGTCGCTAGGTAGTAACTCGCTAAGCCTCAAGTCGCTAGCAAAATTTTGGCAGCAATTCGCTACTCAAGTCGCTAAAGATACAAGTCGCTAAAGAGCAACTCGCTATCGACCAAGTCGCTATCACCAAGTCGCTACCCGTAGTGGAGAGTCCACTACTTGTACTTTAAATCGCTAGATCTAAGTCGCTAGGTTTAGAACTGTAACTCGCTACAAATTTGTAAAGCAAGTCGCTACGAAGAAACTAATCCGTGAAGTAAGTCGCTAGCATGAAAACACCACATAAACATCACTTTTCAATCCAAAAACAACCCAACCAAGATGATTTAAGCTTACCAACTGAAAACCTACACACTTGTGATGATTCTAAACATAAAAGTACTAACAAAATCCGAACTTTACCCCGAGAAATCAACCAAATGATGTAAAAACCACTAAACTTTTTCAAACTCAAAAACCACCTAAAAACCACTATAAATCCAAAGATGTGCAAGATATGATCTAACCATGGCTCTTGATACCAATTGTAAGATATAACTTTTCACATACACATCAAACCATAACACAAAGTAGCATATAGATGGAATTCTAGAGAGAGAAAGTTAGAGGTTTAGGGAACTTAGTGAGAGAAAGTGAAAGATATTATTATGAGCTCCAACTCTCTACCTTGGGAGGTAGAGAGTATTTATAGTCTTACATAAATCGCCACACAACGGGCTGTGGATCAGGCATACAGTGGGTAAAGACCCGTCCGTCCTCCACGGTGTTACTTAACTAAATACTACTCAACTAAATATTACTATGACTACGAGCTTTCTAACGATTACATATACTTGAGGTGACCGACTCTTTAATACCTGGAATTTCTAATTCCTAACAATTTTTATAATTTTTATGACCTCAATATATTTTATTTTGACCCGTTAAAATTTATTTTTAGTTAACGCTACCCTAAAAGCTTAAATATGTACACAAGTTACTAATTATCCTTAATTAACTACACAATTACTCAACATTAAAACACTTGATTGTTATTAAATGCATCTAGTCTTATTTTTTTTTTATAAATGTCGACCAAGCACAAAGATGACTCAACCAAATGACTAACTTATACTTAATAAATATCTACTCATGATATTAACACATTCAACTCATCCATTCACAAAGAAATAGATCAAAATCATTTTCTTCTCTTCCTCTCTTCCTCACAAAACCGGCCAACCATGGAGACCAAGAAGGGATCATCATAAATTTTTCTAATCAAGGTTTTTACACTCTAGTCTCACTCTTTATTAAGGTTTTGCAATAAAAACCTAGGGTGATTAGGAAAATCCTTTGTCCATAAACCTCATCAAGTTACTAGTAAGCATCCATCTTCATCATCATATCTCATATTTATTTTTATGGTCATTTCATTTTATTTGAGGAAACATGCAAGTCTCATGATGTTTATACCACTTTTTCTTTGATTTTAAGAGTTATATATATATTTGACA
The DNA here is from genome assembly GCA_910596185.1 of Chrysanthemum makinoi. Classification (NCBI taxonomy): domain Eukaryota; kingdom Viridiplantae; phylum Streptophyta; class Magnoliopsida; order Asterales; family Asteraceae; genus Chrysanthemum; species Chrysanthemum makinoi. The sequence continues at coordinate 85,436,457 of OU343217.1, read as the reverse complement.
TCCTATAATTACTCCTTGTTATAAATCACTCTTGGTGATGTCTAGGAACCCATGATACCCTAAGAAGGTGTATGGTAGGATTAGAATAGCTTCGGAGTTGTTTTGAATGAGTTAGAATAGGTTTGGCGCGAGAAAAACTCATTTCGACAAGTCTAATTAAGGGTCTGTCCTTATTTTGAAATTCTGGAATTTTCGACAGTAAGCAAAATATTTTGGGCTAGATATTTGGAAAATACACTTTAAAACGAAAAAGTGGCCGCTTGAACGGGTTAAAATGGAGCTATAACGAAAAAGTTATGCTATTTTGAAGTTTGACGACGAAAACTATTTGTTGCAGAAAATTCAGCAAGCTGTCTCTACTTTTTACGAGTCAAAAATGAGTCTTAAGCATTGTTAAATGTGTCTACTTATCAAAAATATATTAGTATATGTTATCACGATTCCGTGGATATAAAGAACGTAGAAAACGGACTTATAACGACTAAGTTATTCACATTTTAAACATGTTGCCGTAACTTTATTATATAAGAAAAATTAGTATATTTTCTATTAGACAAACTTTACGTCAACAAAGGACCATGTTGAGGGTCGTTTTTAACAATGACGAAGTACTTTTTATAAAGTGATGTCTTCTAGTAAAAGTAAGTTCGCCTAACCTATTTTCCAAAATGTCAAACTATTTGTCAAGCGGAGTTGTAACGAATAAGATACGGTCACTTAAATTTTGCCGAAAACCACTCTTAAACTATACTTTGGACACAAGTACCATACTTTACCTATATTTTTCTCCGTGATCGAGACCTCTAGGATGAAAACTTAAACTCTAAAACTTTGAGATAATGATACAAGCTTCCCAAAACCGTTGAGTTCGTTTCCTAAACTCGACGTACACCATTTTACGACTAGCTTTTCGAGGTCGTTTAGTCACTTTCATGAAATTGTCAAACGACATTATTTTACGACGAAAAGTTATAATTTCATAATAAATCACTAAATGATTATCGTAGGATATCATTTCAACATAGATACATATGGAGTAATTTAAAAATGGTCAAGACGTTAAAAGATTATTTCTCGATGAGAAATATTATTTTCACAAATTCGTAAGTGGTATAGATATCATCCGAATTGCATGCATAACATTACATCATGACTTATTACATATCATATCATTCATAATAGGTCGAGGTTAGAGATTCACGCTACATTTCGGTGTACTCAATTTTGACATCGCATCATTGTCCATGAGAGTTTTCATAGCCCCACTTTCAATTGTTTTTACTATTTTGGGGGAGATACATGCTTAACTATTTTTCACAAGTACTTTAAATTTTTAAGGATAACTTCTATCATAATCACCATTGTTTCAAAACCGAATGTTGTACTATATTAATTGTTCTTGTTTGGTTGGTATAGTTCTACGTCGTATAATGTTCTAAATCAGTTGACTACTGAAACATTGGGTCATGTACTATTGATTATGTTCTATAGTTCTACGTCGTATAAAGTTCTATGTCAGTTGACTACTGATACATTAAGTCATGTGCTATTGATTATGTGTTATTGTTCTACGTTGAGTTAGTTACTATTGTGAATTCCTTTGACATCATGTGTTTGAACATAAACTATACATATTTTGGCAATGGGTTGTAAACACACAGGTTGCAAGTTTTGTATGGGCAGAACTTGGAACTGAGTGGATTTACAATGCCTTTGCTGCATTAACAATTTTGAAAGGCTTTACATTTCAACTAAAACTCTATGAACTCATTCAACCTTTGTGTTGACACTTTTTAGCATGTTTTATCTCAGGTATCTAAGGCATTCACTTCATGACATCCATATGGACATATCATAGAGTCGTGGTGACGACGCGTCACACATGAGATTTATGCACTTTAAAACATCGTTTGGCTTGTATCAAACCTAATTCCGCACATGTCTAATTTTCATTTGGGACCTATACTTTGTAAACTCTGATTATTTTATTAAATCAAGCGATGTATTTTCCAAACGACACTTTAGGTCGTTCAATATAACTGTGATTGTGATGCTATGACAGTCAATCCCCAGGAATTCCATTCCGCTGCAAAATAGGTAATTTGGGGTGTGACAGATTGGCATCAGAGCTTCAGTTATAGAGAACTAGGTTGCATCATTGACCCTAGACTATAACTACATCATTATAGCATCTTATCATTTCATCATAAGTGCATGTTCACTTTACATGCGGTTTATACGTACATTTTTTGAGTTATTTACTTTCATTTCAAATCGATTGTCACATAGATGCCTTTAAATACTCATCCTATTATCATTTCCTCCTACTCTAATGTGGAGAATGCTTTGTCATTCCTTATCACAATTTTAATATCAGCTGATTCATCACCGATAACGTTGAATGCCGAGATAAACCTTTAAGTAGGGCAAAGTCACTCTCACTCCTTCGTTTCACCACTAACATGTCGAGTTACACGTTATTCACACATTAAGTCACTAGACCATCATACATTTGAAGCACTTACGACACCTCATAACCCATCTTTTGGGAACCCGTTGATTATTTTGAAAAGTAACCTCAAACTTATCACCTCACATCACATCTCTTTAGAGCGCTTATTCTTAACATAGGACTTTGCTACGTCTCATTTTTCCTCTTATTTTGAAGAGTTATGGCACCAAGAAAGCTGCACTGAAATGACACCAGCTGCGATCCAAAGGTATATAGAGGATAGTATAGCCGAGGCACTAAGGAAAGAACGAGCAACGGTAGCTGCTGCCGCCAGCCACGGTTGCTGCCAAGCTGCTAGACTAGCTAATGCTACGGAGCTGCAGGAGGATCTGGAGTTCAGAATTGTACATACAAGGACTTTAAGAACTGTGATCCTACAAAGTTCAAAGGTACAGAAGGAGCCACTGCTATGGTTCGATGGTTTGAGAAGATGGAGTCTGTGTTTCTTCTATGCAATTGCCCAGATGACTACAAGGTGAAGTTTGCCACTGGTACACTCTTAGATGGCGCAATGTCATGGTGGAATTCGTATGCGCAGCCTATTGGTATCGAAAATGCTTACAAGCTCATGTAGGATCAATTCAAGAGGTTGTTGACAAAGAAGTATTGTCCACGCACGGAGGTGAAGAAATTAGAAACGGAATTCTATGAGTTAGTGACTGTTGGTTATGACATCGAGACCTACATTAGGAGGTTTCAAGAATTGGCTGCACTATGTCCATCAATGGTTTCGGACAATGAGAAACTACTGGAAAATTTCATTGGAGGACTTCCACAATGTATTCAAGGGGATGTAACTTCTTCCGATCCACAAACAATTGAAGAAACTATCAGGATAACTCAAAAACTCATGGCTCAAATTGTGAAGAGGGAAAACATTATCAACAATAACCGTAACAACAACCACAACAACCAAACTAGCAACAACAAAAGGAAATGGGAAAATGACCAGGGAGGTTATGATAACGACAACCAAAACCGTAACACTAATCATCACCAACAACTGAATAGAAGACAAGAAGTCGCCAGGGTCTATGTTGTTGCACCAACAAAGGGAAGAGCTTATACTGGAAACTTACCACGATGCCACCAATGCACGCTACATCATAATGGTTCATGTGGTATATGATTTTGCTGTCACAAAGTGGGACACCTTGCTAAGGACTGCAAGGGCAAGGCCATAGTTACATGTTAGGAATGCGGGGAGCAAGGACACTATCAGAATCAATGTCCTCAAAACCAAGGTCAACAAGTTGAAGGTGCTCATGGGAATGCATACATATTAGAAGGAGGAGAAGCTCGTCATGGTCTCAACAATGCGGAAGACTGAAGAAGTTCAGAAACTAACAGTCTTAATTTTCCTTATGTACTATGTTGTACTAAGTTTATGTCTTCCATCGTATTCGAATCTTATGACTTAAGATGTACTACTTTTGATAAACCACTCGTTGTAAAATATTCTCATTAAGCGTACTTTCTTTTCCTTCTGATTCGTTATCACTTACAAGGTTTAGATCTCTGTAAACATCGAGAGTTATAACAACTAAACCGAACGTCACATTATCGTTCCTTAATTATACATAGCCTAGCTAACTATGTCTAATTCGGGAGGGATATCGTTCCTTAATTATACATAGCCTAGCTAACTATGTCTAATTCTCGAGGGATCATGTTATGTTGGGAGCAGTTATTTATGAGTCTTAGTGCGCGGGGTTTTACATATTCATAAAAGTCAAGTGTTATTCATGGGAGATTCATCCAATATTTTCTTTACTATGATGTTTTATACGCTCTAAATCATCGATAACCGTAATGACATCTCTCCATGTCTTCTTTCCTCGTTATTCATCACAAACTCAAAAATTCGATAGACTAACACTCAACTAAATTCGTGGACTGAATTCCTTTTGGTTGGGCGAATGTGACAACTCGTATTTTCGGGTCATATTTCAAAACATTACTCATGCTTCATCATTTATCACTTATCGTAAACTAGATTTACGAGTATTAAATTCACGTAACCGTAATGGTTTAGCTGTGAATTCATGAACATATCATCAAAGACATTTCATATAGACTAGGTTTAGTCTACATATCATCAATAACATCATTTCATATCAATATTATGCATGGGTTTGCATTTTTCATTAAACGTATAATTTCATATTAAATAAACGCTATCGCGTAAACATTATTTTGAAACATTGATCCGACACTTCCAAAAATATTCCTAATATATTTTTATACTCATTTTAAGACTATAAAAATTATATTATTATTTTACCCGTTGTTTTCAATTTATTTCGTATATAAATTGTTATATTTATATTATTACGACGGTTTTCGTATATGCAACTCGATAAATATTTATTTTACTCAACTCATGTAAGAAATGTATTTTTATAATTTTTATGACCTCAATATATTTTATTTTGACCCGTTAAAATTTATTTTTAGTTAACGCTACCCTAAAAGCTTAAATATGTACACAAGTTACTAATTATCCTTAATTAACTACACAATTACTCAACATTAAAACACTTGATTGTTATTAAATGCATCTAGTCTTATTTTTTTTTATAAATGTCGACCAAGCACAAAGATGACTCAACCAAATGACTCACTTATACTTAATAAATATCTACTCATGATATTAACACATTCAACTCATCCATTCACAAAGAAATAGATCAAAATCATTTTCTTCTCTTCCTCTCTTCCTCACAAAACCGGCCAACCATGGACACCAAGAAGGGATCATCATAAATTTTTCTAATCAAGGTTTTTACACTCTAGTCTCACTCTTTATTAAGGTTTTGCAATAAAAACCTAGGGTGATTAGGAAAATCCTTTGTCCATAAACCTCATCAAGTTACTAGTAAGCATCCATCTTCATCATCATATCTCATATTTATTTTTATGGTCATTTCATTTTATTTGAGGAAACATGCAAGTCTCATGATATTTATACCACTTTTTTTTTATTTTAAGAGTTATATATATATTTGACATCCTATAATTACTCCTTGTTATAAATCACTCTTGGTGATGTCTAGGAACCCATGATACCCTAAGAAGGTGTATAGTAGGATTAGAATAGCTTCAGAGTTGTTTTGAATGGGTTAGAATAGGTTTGGCGCGAGAAAAACTCATTTCGACAAGTCTAATTAAGGGTCTGTCCTTATTTTGAAATTCTGGAATTTTCGACAGTAAGCAAAATATTTTGGGCTAGATATTTGGAAAATACACTTTAAAACGAAAACGTGGCCGCTTGAACGGGTTAAAACGGAGCTATAACGAAAAAGTTATGCTATTTTGAAGTTTGACGACGAAAACTATTTGTTGCAGAAAATTCAACAAGCTGTCTCGACTTTTTACGAGTAAAAAACGAGTCTTAAGCGTTGTTAAATGTGTCGAGTTATCAAAAATATATTAGTATATGTTATCACGATTCCGTGGATATAAAGAACGTAGAAAACGGACTTATAACGACTAAGTTATTCACATTTTAAATAAGTTGCCGTAACTTTATTATATAAGAAAAATTAGTATATTTTCTATTAGACAAACTTTACGTCAACCAAGGACCATCTTGAGGGTCGTTTTTAACAATGACGAAGTAATTTTTATAAAGTGATGTCTTCTAGTAAAAGTAAGTTCGCCTAGCCTATTTTCCAAAATGTCAAACTATTTGTCAAGCGGAGTTGTAACGAATAAGATACGGTCACTTAAATTTTGCCGAAAACCACTCTTAAACTATACTTTGGACACAAGTACCATACTTTACCTATATTTTTCTCCGTGATCGAGACCTCTAGGATGAAAACTTAAACACTAAAACTTTGAGATAATGATACAAGCTTCCCAAAACCGTTGAGTTCGTTTCCTAAAACTCGACGTACACCATTTTACGACTAGCTTTTCGAGGTCGTTTAGTCACTTTCATGAAATTGTCAAACGACATTATTTTACGACGAAAAGTTATAATTTCATAATAAATCACTAGATGATTATCGTAGGATATCATTTCAACATAGATACATATGGAGTAATTTAAAAATGGTCAAGACGTTAAAAGATTATTTCTCGATGAGAAATATTATTTTCACAAATTCATAAGTGGTATAGATATCATCCGAATTGCATGCATAACATTACATCATGACTTATTACATATCATATCATTCATAATAGGTCGAGGTTAGAGATTCACGCTACATTTCGGTGTACTCAATTTTGCCATCGCATAATTGTCCATGTGAGTTTTCATAGCCCCACTTTCAATTGTTTTTACTATTTTGAGGGAGATACATGCTTAACTATTTTTCACAAGTACTTTAAATTTTTAAGGATAACTTCTATCATAATCACCATTGTTTCAAAACCGAATGTTGTACTATATTAATTTTTCTTGTTTGGTTGGTATAGTTCTACATCGTATAATGTTCTAAATCAGTTGACTACTGAAACATTGGGTCATGTACTATTGATTATGTGCTATAGTTCTACGTCGTATAAAGTTCTATGTCAGTTGACTACTGATACATTAAGTCATGTGCTATTGATTATGTGTTATTGTTCTACGTTGAGTTAGTTACTATTGTGAATTCCTTTGACATCATGTGTTTGAACATAAACTATACATATTTTGGCAATGGGTTGTAAACACACATGTTGCAAGTTTTTTATGGGCGGAACTTGGAACTGAGTGGATTTACAATGCCTTTGCTGCATTAACGATTTTGAAAGGCTTTACATTCCAACTCAAACTCAATGAACTCACTCAACCTTTGTGTTGACACTTTTTAACATGTTTTATCTCAGGTATCTAAGGCATTCACTTCATGACATCCATATGGACATATCATAGAGTCGTGGTGACGACGCGTCACACATGAGATTTATGCACTTTAAAACATCGTTTGTCTTGTATCAAACCTAATTCCGCACATGTCTAATTTTCATTTGGGACCTATACTTTGTAAACTCTGATTATTTTATTAAATCAAGCGATGTATTTTCCAAACGACACTTTAGGTCGTTCAATATAACTGTGATTGTGATGCTATGACAGTCAATCCCCAGGAATTCCATTCCGCTGCAAAACAGGTAATTTGGGGTGTGATGATTGGCATCGAGCTTCAGCTTATAGAGAACTAGGTTGCATCATTGACCCTAGACTATAACTACATCATTATAGCATCTTATCATGTCATCATAAGTGCATGTTCACTTTACATGCGGTTTATACGTACATTTTTCGAGTTATTTACTTTCATTTCAAATCGATTGTCACATAGATGCCTTTAAATACTCATCCTATTATCATTTCCTCCTACTCTAATGTGGAGAATGCTTTGTCATTCCTTATCACAATTTTAATATCAGCTGATTCATCACCGATAATGTCGAATGCCGAGATAAACCTTTAAGTAGGGCAAAGTCACTCTCACTCCTTCGTTTCACATCTAACATGTCGAGTTACACGTTATTCACACATTAAGTCACTAGACCATCATACATTTGAAGCACTTACGACACCTCATAACCCATCTTTTGGGAACCCGTCGATTATTTTGAAAAGTAACCTCAAACTTATCACCTCACATCACATCTCTTTAGAGCGCTTATTCTTAACATAGGACTTTGCTACGTCTCATTTTTCCTCTTATTTTGAAGAGTTATGGCACCAAGAAAGCTGCACTGAAATGACACGAGCTGCTATCCAAAGGTATATAGAGGATAGTATAGCCGAGGCACTAAGGAAAGAACGAGCAACGGTAGCTGCCGCCGAGGCCACGGCTGCTGCTGAAGCCGCTAGACTAGCTACTGCTACGGAGCTGCAGGAGGATCTGGAGTTCAGAATTGTACATACAAGGACTTTAAGAACTGTGATCCTACAAAGTTCAAAGGCACGAAAGGAGCCACTGCTATGGTTCGATGGTTTGAGAAGATGAAGTCTGTTTTCTTCGTGCAATTGCCCAGATGACTACAAGGTGAAGTTTGCCACCGGTACACTCTTAGATGGCGCAATGTCATGGTGGAATTCGTATGCATAGCCTATTGGTATCGAAAATGCTTACAAGCTCACGTGGGATCAATTCAAGAGGTTGTTGACAAAGAAGTATTGTCCACGCACGGAGGTGAAGAAATTAGAAACGGAATTCTATGAGTTAGTGACTGTTGGTTATGACATCGAGACCTACATTAGGAGGTTTCAAGAATTGGCTGCACCATGTCCATCAATGGTTTCGGACAATGAGAAACTACTGGAAAATTTCATTGGAGGACTTCCACAATGTATTCAAGGGGATGTAACTTCTTCCGATCCAGAAACAATTGAAGAAACTATCAGGATAACTCAAAAACTCATGGCTCAAATTGTGAAGAGGGAAAACATTATCAACAATAACCGTAACAACAACCACAACAACCAAACTAGCAACAACAAAAGGAAATGGGAAAATGACCAGGGAGGTTATGATAACGACAACCAAAACCGTAACACTAATCATCACCAACAACTGAATAGAAGACAAGAAGTCGCCAGGGTCTATGTTGTTGCACCAACAAAGGGAAGAGCTTATACTGGAAACTTACCACGATGCCACCAATGCACGCTACATCATAATGGTTCATGTGGTATATGATTTTGCTGTCACAAAGTGGGACACCTTGCTAAGGACTGCAAGGGCAAGGCCATAGTTACATGTTAGGAATGCGGGGAGCAAGGACACTATCAGAATCAATGTCCTCAAAACCAAGGTCAACAAGTTGAAGGTGCTCATGGGAATGCATACATGTTAGAAGGAGGAGAAGCTCGTCATGGTCTCCACAATGCGGAAGACTGAAGAAGTTCAAAACTAACAAATCTTAATTTTCCTTATGTACTATGTCGTACTAAGTTTATGTCTTCCATCGTATTCAGATCTTATGACTTAAGATGTACTACTTTTGATAAACCACTCGTTGTAAAATATTCTCATTAAGCGTACTTTCTTTTCCTTCTGATTCGTTATCACTTACAAGGTTTAGATCTCTGTAAACATCGAGAGTTATAACAACTAAACTACCGACGTCACATTATCGTTACTTAATCATACATAGCCTAGCTAACTATGTCTAATTCTGGAGGGATATCGTTCCTTAATTATACATAGCCTAGCTAACTATGTCTAATTCTGGAGGGATCATGTTATGTTGGGAGCAGTTATTTATATGTCTTAGTGCAAGCAGGGTTTTTACATATTCATAAAAGTCAGAGTGTTATTCATGGGAGATTCATCCAATATTTTCTTTACTATGATGTTTTATACGCTCTAAATCATCGATAACCGTAATGACATCTCTCCATGTCTTCTTTCCTCGTTATTCATCACAAACTCAAAAATTCGATAGACTAACACGAACTGAATTCAGGGACTGAATTCCTTTTTGGTTGGGCGAATGTGACAACTCGTATTTTCAGGTCATATTTCAAAACATTACTCATGCTTCATCATTTATCATTTATCGTAAACTAGATTTACGAGTATTAAATTCACGTAACCGTAATGGTTTAGCTGTGAATTCATGAACATATCATCAAAAACATTTCATATAGACTAGGTTTAGTCTACATATCATCAATAACATCATTTCATATCAATATTATGCATGGGTTTGCATTTTTCATTAAACGTATAATTTCATATTAAATAAACGCTATCGCGTAAACATTATTTTGAAACATTGATCCGACACTTCCAAAAATATTCCTAATATATTTTTATACTCATTTTAAGACTATAAAAATTATATTATTATTTTACCCGATGTTTTCAATTTATTTCGTATATAAATTGTTATATTTATATTATTACGACGGTTTTCGTATATGCAACTCGATAAATATTTATTTCACTCAACTCATGTAAGAAATGTATTTTTATAATTTTTATGACCTCAATATATTTTATTTTGACCCGTTAAAATTTATTTTTAGTTAACGCTACCCTAAAAGCTTAAATATGTACACAAGTTACTAATTATCCTTAATTAACTACACAATTACTCAACATTAAAACACTTGATTGTTATTAAATGCATCTAGTCTTATTTTTTTTTATAAATGTCGACCAAGCACAAAGATGACTCAACCAAATGACTCACTTATACTTAATAAATATCTACTCATGATATTAACACATTCAACTCATCCATTCACAAAGAAATAGATCAAAATCATTTTCTTCTCTTCCTCTCTTCCTCACAAAACCGGCCAACCATGGAGACCAAGAAGGGATCATCATAAATTTTTCTAATCAAGGTTTTTACACTCTAGTCTCACTCTTTATTAAGGTTTTGCAATAAAAACCTAGGGTGATTAGGAAAATCCTTTGTCCATAAACCTCATCAAGTTACTAGTAAGCATCCATCTTCATCATCATATCTCATATTTATTTTTATGGTCATTTCATTTTATTTGAGGAAACATGCAAGTCTCATGATATTTATACCACTTTTTTTTTGATTTTAAGAGTTATATATATATTTGACATCCTATAATTACTCCTTGTTATAAATCACTCTTGGTGATGTCTAGGAACCCATGATACCCTAAGAAGGTGTATGGTAGGATTAGAATAGCTTCGGAGTTGTTTTGAATGGGTTAGAATAGGTTTGGCGCGAGAAAAACTCATTTCGACAAGTCTAATTAAGGGTCTGTCCTTATTTTGAAATTCTGGAATTTTCGACAGTAAGAAAAATATTTTGGGCTAGACATTTGGAAAATACACTTTAAAACGAAAACGTGGCCGCTTGAACGGGTTAAAACGGAGCTAAAACGAAAAGGTTATGCTATTTTGAAGTTTGACGACGAAAACTATTTGTTGCAGAAAATTCAGCAAGCTGTCTCGACTTTTTACGAGTAAAAAATGAGTCTTAAGCGTTGTTAAATGTGTCGACTTATCAAAAATATATTAGTATATGTTATCACGATTCCGTGGATATAAAGAACGTAAAAAACGGACTTATAACGACTAAGTTATTCACATTTTAAACAAGTTGCCGTAACTTTATTATATAAGAAAAATTAGTATATTTTCTATTAGACAAACTTTACGTCAACCAAGGACCATGTTGAGGGTCGTTTTTAACAATGACGAAGTACTTTTTATAAAGTGATGTCTTCTAGTAAAAGTAAGTTCGCCTAGCCTATTTTCCAAAATGTCAAACTATTTGTCAAGCGGAGTTGTAACGAATAAGATACGGTCACTTAAATTTTGCCAAAAACCACTCTTAAACTATACTTTGGACACAAGTACCATACTTTACCTATATTTTTCTCCGTGATCGAGACCTCTAGGATGAAAACTTAAACACTAAAACTTTGAGATAATGATACAAGCTTCCCAAAACCGTTGAGTTCGTTTCCTAAAACTCGACGTACACCATTTTACGACTAGATTTTCGAGGTCGTTTAGTCACTTTCATGAAATTGTCAAACGACATTATTTTACGACGAAAAGTTATAATTTCATAATAAATCACTAAATGATTATCGTAGGATATTATTTCAACATAAATACATATGGAGTAATTTAAAAATGGTCAAGACGTTAAAAGATTATTTCTCGACGAGAAATATTATTTTCACAAATTCATAAGTGGTATAGATATCATCCGAATTGCATGCATAACATTACATCATGACTTATTACATATCATATCATTCATAATAGGTCGAGGTTAGAGATTCACGCTACATTTCGGTGTACTCACTTTTGCCATCGCATCATTGTCCATGTAAGTTTTCATAGCCCCACTTTCAATTGTTTTTACTATTTTGGGGGAGATACATGCTTAACTATTTTTCACAAGTACTTTAAATTTTTAAGGATAACTTCTATCATAATCACCATTGTTTCAAAACCGAATGTTGTACTCTATTAATTGTTCTTGTTTGGTTGGTATAGTTCTACGTCGTATAATGTTCTAAATCAGTTGACTACTGAAACATTGGGTCATGTACTATTGATTATGTGCTGTAGTTCTACGTCGTATAAAGTTCTATGTCAGTTGACTACTGGTACATTAAGTTATGTGCTATTGATTATGTGCTATTGTTCTACGTTGAGTTAGTTACTATTGTGAATTCCTTTGACATCATGTGTTTGAACATAAACTATACATATTTTGGCAATGGGTTGTAAACACACAGGTTGCAAGTTTTGTATGGGCGGAACTTGGAACTGAGTGGATTTACAATGCCTTTGCTGCATTAACGATTTTAAAAGGCTTTACATTTCAACTCAAACTCTATGAACTCACTCAACCTTTGTGTTGACACTTTTTAGCAAGTTTTATCTCAGGTATCTAAGGCATTCACTTCATGACATCCATATGGACATATCATAGAGTCGTGGTGACGACGCGTCACACATGAGATTTATGCACTTTAAAACATCGTTTGGCTTGTATCAAACCTAATTCCGCACATGTCTAATTTTCATTTGGGACATATACTTTGTAAAATCTGATTATTTTATTACATCAAGCGATGTATTTTCCAAACGACACTTTAAGTCGTTCAATATAACTGTGATTGTGATGCTATGACAGTCAATCCCCAGGAATTCCATTCCGCTTCAAAACAGGTAATTTGGGGGTGTGACAACAAACCATTACAGCAACATCATCCACTGAAGCAGAATATGTTGCTGCTTTAAGTTGTTGAGGACAAGTACTGTGGATGCAGAATCAAATTTTGGATTATGGATTCAATTTTACGAATACTCCTATCAACATTGACAATGAGAATACCATTTGTATTGTGAAGAATCCAGTTTATCATTCCAAGACCAAGAACATTCAGATTAGGCATCACTTTATTCATGATTGTTATGAGCACAGGCTCATTAATGTTATCAAGGTCCACACAGATGACAATGTAGCTGATCTACTCATAAAGGGATTTGATGTTTCAAGATTCAACCATTTAGTGGTGAGCATTGGTATGATTAATTATTAAGCTACATTTAAGGGGAGGACTTAATTTAGTTTAGTTTAGTCCTATGCATTGTTTGCGGGGAGGCAACACAATGCTCTTTGATGTTTTTGCTCTTATGGAAAAGATGATGAAAAGTACTGCTTGGAATTCACTAGAAAGTACTGTGTTAGGAATTAGAAATTCCATAGTGAAGAGTCGGTCACCCCAAATATTATCTAGCATAAGTTAGCTCATAGACTTGTAGTTATTTATGTTGTTTTGTAGTTAATTAGTTAATTAGTAGCGTAGAATAGTGTAGTGTAACACCGTGGAGGAAGGACGGGTCTTTACCCACTGTATGCCTAATCCACAGTCCGAAGGAGGACGTTTAGTTTGTAACTATAAATACCCTCTACCTCCCAAGGTAGAGGGTTGGACCTTTCACTCAATCTAACATTTCTTTCTTTGTTTACTTTCTCTCTCTAGAAAGGCTCCCACCTTCTACTTTCTGTCTCTAAACTCTTAAACCATACGCCTAATATTATTATGTTATGATGTGTTTGTGAAATCCAATATCCTACAACTGGTATCAAGAGCCATGGTTTGATCATCTCTCTTTCATATCCTTGGATTTCTAGTGGTTTTAGATGGTTTTTGAGTTTGAAAAAGTTTAGTGGTTTTTGCATCATATGGATCATTTCTATTGTTAAAGTTTGAATTTTGGGTGTACTTTTGTGTTTAGAACCATTGTAAGTGCCTGGGTTTTGATTTGGTAAGCTTGAATCACTGTGGTTGAGCTTTTTTTTGATTGAAAAGTGTGTTTTTGAAGTTTTTCTTGCTAGCGACTTGGTTCTCGTAGTGTTTTTCATCATAGCGACTTGCTTCAGTAAAAGGTAGCGAGTTGTAGTGTTAATTGTTAGCGATTTGGTCCTAGCGACTTGTCTATTGAGACAAGCCGACAAACAGTACAACTTAGTGGATTCTCCACTACGGCTAGCGACTTGCTTTCAATTTTGTTAGCTACTTGTACTTAGTATTCTTAGCGACTTGGTGTTAGCGACTTGGACCTTAGCGAGTTGCTCTTTAGTGACTTGACTGTGTAGCGACTTGGTTCGTTAGCGACTTGTGTTTAGCGACTTGGTGACTTAGCGACTTGTCTTCATGGCGTTTTGTTGACGTTTCCCGATAAAACTACAAACGGCCATAACTTTTGAACCGTAACTCCGTTTTCAGCGTTCTACCCATCAAAACGACCGTGAGAACGAGGAGAATGGCACGCAAATCTTCGAAGCCTAAATCCGTTCCGAACAGAATTTATTAAGGTTTTTATGTTTTTAGACCTAAATTTCTTAGTAAAAACGGGCATAAACCAATCTGTTGGGAATAATCCATTACCACGGATAGTTGTGGTTTACACTGCTCGGATTAACACTAGCAGTGGAAACGTATTCCCACTGCCAGTACATTATTACCACTGCTATTAGTTTATGATTAGGATAACGCGTCTAGATAAGTATAGAATAGATCTTGTGTATATTCTATAATGTTAGCTTTATACTTATCTTGTAAAGGACTCCTTGTTGTATAAAAGGAGGTCCTAGGTCATAGTCTTAGGTACTTGTCTAATTACCTACGTATTATTCAAAAAGGCTTCAAGGTGTAACCCTAGTGATAAGCAAGATCACTCGTATTATTCATTAATAATATTAGATCTTAAGTTTTGTGTTTAATGTGTGTTTACATACAATACATCATACAATCCATCTTCTAAGTATTACTAAGTAAATTCCGCGTGCTTAATAGTATCATACAAAATATCATTGACACAAGGAGTGTGTCTAGATCCATGAAGTGGTATCAGAGCGAAGGTTCTGATATTTTGTTTTAGAAGATCCAAGGAATTAGCTTAATCTACTCACTCAATTCAATGGAGATGGAAAACAACCAATCAAACTCTTCTACACCAAGGCTACCAAAGCTCAAACTTAATGAGTTTGAGATGTGGAGGATATTGATTGAGCAATACTTTCTCATTCAGGACTATGCTATATGGGAGATCATTCAAACTGGTGATTCTTTCAAGCCTGTGACTAGTACTGTGAAGGTTGGTGACACAGATGTTGTGAAAGTTTCTGTGCCTGAATCTAGTGTTGAAAAAGCTTGCAGGAAGAATGATCTTAAAGCTAGAAGTTTGTTGCTGATGACTCTTCCTAGAGATCGATCATTGCATTCGCAAGTATACAACTGCTAAGGAACTGTTTGAAGATATTTGCTCAGTGTTTGGTGGTAATGATGCTACAAAGAAGACACAAAAGACATTATTGAAGCAAAGTTGTGAAAATTTCTCTGCTTCAAGCAATGACTCACTTGATAGCATCTTCACCAAACTCCAGAAGATTGTTCTACAACTGACTGTGCTTGGCATTGTGGTAGAAAAGGAAGACCTCAATTTGAAGTTTCTAAGAAGTTTGCCTTCAGAATTTCAAACCAATGTTACTGTCTGGGAAAACAAATCAGACATAGAAACAATGAAGCTCAATGATCTTTACAACAACTTCAAACTTATTGAGCAAATGTTGAAGAAGGCAGGGAAACTTAGCACAAGCTCTAGTAGCTTGGCATTGTTGTCAACCTCTGTTGACAGTGATGATTCTGAAGATGACAGTGATGATGAAGTTGCCATTGCTGGTTCTAAAGTTTCCACTGGTAATGTGAATGTTTCCACTGCAGGTTCAAAGAAGAAGGTTGCTAGTATTGGAGATTCTACCTTTTATGCTTTCATATCCACACAAGTTGATGGCTCTATCTTAACTCATGAAGACATAGAGCAAATTGATGAAGATGACTTGGAGGAGATGGATATTAAATGGCAAATAGCTCTTCTTAGCATGAGGGCTAGGAAATTCTACAAGAAGACTGGCAAGCCTATTCACATTAATGGTGATGAAACTGCAGGCTTTGATAAGAAGAAAGTGGAGTGCTTTAACTGCCACAAGTTTGGACATTTAGCTAGAGAATGTAGAAGACCAAAGACCAAGGATAACAGGTCTACTTGGTACAAGCAAAATAAGGGACCAACTATGGAAGAACCAAAGGCAATGTTGGCTATTGATGGTGTGAGCTATGATTGGAGTTACATGGCTGATGAACAAGAAGAAGAACAAACTGATCTTTGCTCTTGTTGCTACTGATTTTGCTCTCATGGCTTTCTCTGACTCTGAGGTACAAAACTTTGATAGTCGTTCTAAAACATGTAGGGCTACTAAAGAAGTTGAAAGACTTAATGATTTATATTCTAATGAAAGACAAGAGTTATATACTGCTAATTATACTATGTCTAATCTTAGGAGAGCTATGGCAGTATTAGAAAAGCAAAGAGAGCATTATCAGCAAAATGAGTCAAAATATAATGATGATATGATTCTTCTTAGAAGAGAGGTAGAACATACAACTGCTGTGAATGAAGCATATCAAAAAGAGCTTGAAAAACTTCAAAAGAAAAATGAAAATGTCAATTTAACTTTAGACACATGTTATCATCAGTCTAAGTCAATTGATAAAATTTGGAATGCTCAAGTATATAGTAAAGCTAAGTCTGGTATGGGTTATAATACAGTGCCTCCACCACTAAGAGGTGTTCCATCACCTCCAGGTATAGATTTAGCTCATACAGGCTTAGAAGATTTTCAGGATCTTGAAAGAGAATATGGTCCTTTAAAGGACACAATGGTGAAAAGTGAGGAAGAGATTAAGCATGATAATGATGTTTTTGAGAGTGCTAGTGACTCATCTATTGTTGATGAGAATGTTAAAAAGAATGTAGAGGCTTCTATCCCAAAAGTTGTTAATACTGTTACAGAGGAACCTAGGAAACCAGTTAATAAACCTAGTCTAAATGTAAGGTATGCTGAGATGTATAGGAACAAGCCTACAGCTCCTAGGGGTAACCAGATGAGTTGGAATCATGTTAAATCTCAACAACTAGGTAGTGATTTTGTAATGTACAATAAGGCATGTTGTATCTGTGGTAGTTTTGATCATTTACATGCTTATTGTGACTATCATGTTGGGAGAAGGGAAGTCCATGGGAATAAAAGGGTGGAGACTAACAGGTTTCAATATAATGTACACCCTAATTCACATTGCAAAATGGTCCCAAGAGCTGTTCAACTTAGAAGTGGCCTCAAAACTTTGGCCATTGCAAAAACTGTTAACACTGCTCACCCTAAGTCACTTGTTAAAAATGAAAAATCTGCACAAACAGGGAAAGGAACCTTTCAAGCTAAAAAGGTTAACCATAACCAACAGTGGGTGCCTAAAAAGAAACCAGCAGTGGGTTACCACTGCAAGGGTTGTGAATAAGAAAAGGGGGGACATGGGTGATGCTGTGAAGGCCTCAGCACGTTGGGAATGGAAACCAAAAGGAAATACCTCTATAACCAATCCCAATGATGTATCAATGACCTTTGATAGATTTAAATATATTGATACACGAGGCAGATCCAAGTCAATCATGGCTTGGGTCCTCAAAAGAAACTAACTCTTTACTCTTATGTGCAGGAACATCCAAGGATAAAAAGAACAGATCGAGGATATACAGATAGTGGATGTTCAAGGCACATGACTGGCAACAAGTCCTATCTTTCTGATTTTGAGCATTATGATGGATAGTATGTCAGCTTTGGAGGTGGAGTAAATGGAAAAGTTGCTGGTAAAGGAGTTATAAAAACTGGTAACTTGGACTTTGAACCTATGTACTATGTAAAAGAGCTAAAGTACAATCTTTTTAGTGTGTCACAAATGTGTGACAAGATGAAAAAAATTATTTTTACCAAAGATATGTGCTTTGTTCTCTCTAAGGATTTTAAGATGCCTGATGACAGTCAGATTCTTCTTAAAATTCTTAGAAAAGGCAATCTCTATAACTTTGATATGAACAACATTGTAGCTAAAGATGATTATACTTGCTTGATTGCAAAGGCCATAGTGGATGAATCCATGTTATGGCATAGAAGACTTGGTCATGTTAACGTCAAAACCATTAATAAGATTGTCAAAAATGGTTTGGTGAGAGGTTTACCTCAGAAAAGATTTGAAAATGATCAAACCTGTGTGGCTTGTCTTAAAGGCAAACAACACAGAGCTTCTTGCAGGTAAATGTTGGTTAACTCTATTGCTCACCCACTTCAAATGTTACATATGGACTTATTTGGTCCTACATCAGCGAGCAGCTTGAATCTAAAGAAATATTGTCTAGTGGTGACTGATGATTTTAGCAGGTTTACATGGGTTTTCTTCCTTGGAACCAAGGATGAAACAACAGGCATCCTCAAGATCTTTATCACAGAAGTAGAAAACCAATATGATATGAAAGTTAAAATCATTGGGTGTGATAATGGAACATAATTCAAGAATAGAGTTATGGATGAGTTTTGCAGAGATAAAGGTATTAAAAGAGAATTTAGTGTGGCTAAAACTCCTCAACAAAATGGTGTTGCTGAGAGGAGGAACAGGACACTGATAGAGGCTGCTAGAACCATGTTGGCAGATTCTAAATTGCCAATCACTTTTTGGGCTGAAGCAGTTAACACTGCATGTTATGTGCAAAACAGGGTTTTAGTGGTAAAGACTAAGAACAAGACACCTTATGAATTGTTTAGGGGTAGACCACCTATCCTTGACTTCATGAGACCATTTGGGTGCCATGTATCTATTCTCAATACCATAGATTATCTGGGCAAGTTTGATGAAAAAGCAGATGAAGGGTATTTTGTTGGGTATTCCATGGTTAGTAAAGCTTTCAGAGTATTCAACTTAAGAACCCAAAAGATTGAAGAGAATCTGCATGTGGAATTCCTGGAAAACAAAGTCAATCTCAAAGGAACTGGTCCAGAAAGGCTGTTTGATCTTGATTCTCTAACAAATACTATGAATTATGTGCCTGTTTCTACAAGAACATCTTCTTCTGATTTTGCAGGTTCAGAAGAGTTTCTTGATGATGATGAATTAAGCAAAGATCATGCAGATGATCAAGATGAATTCAGTCTACCTCTTTGGGACTATGCAGACAATGATGATCTATCAAAAACTGGAGATACTCATCCTTATTATGATTTGGAAAAGGAAGGAAATTGTAACTTGAATGCTGAAAATTCTGAAAGCAGTGGAAATTCAGATTCCACTGTCAGGCAAAATGTTTCCACTGCAACACCAGATGTGGAAATTACAACTCCAGTTACTCAGGAAGCTCAAGCCAATGATATTGAAATCTCAAATATGCCAAGTGAGATTGCAGTTCCTCAGACTCCCCACACCTCAATTCATAAATCACATCCTCTTGAAAATGTGATTGGGGATGTCTATTCACCAGTGAAGACTAGAAGACAAACTAAGTTTCCTGATGTCCATGGATTCATTAGTAAAATATATGAATCTAAGATTCATGAAGGCAAGAATGAATGTCTCTTTATGTGTTTTCTGTCACAAATGGAGCCAAAGAATGTTTACAAGGCACTTGAAGATGAAAGTTGGGTGGAAGCAATGCAAGAAGAGTTGCTCCAATTTAAGCTTCAAAAGGTTTGGGTGCTTTGTGATTTACCTTCTGGCAAGAAGGTAATAGGTACTAAATGGGTGTTTAGAAACAAGAAGGATGAAAGAGGAATTGTTATAAGAAACAAAGCTAGGCTTGTGGCTCAAGGATACACTCAAGAGGAGGGTATTGATTATGAAGAAGTGTTTGCCCCAGTTGCACGAATTGAAGCAATCAAGCTATTCTTAGCTTATGCATCCTTTATGGGCTTTAAAGTCTATCAAATGGATGTAAAGAGTGCTTTTCTTTATGGGCAGATTGATGAGGAGATTTATGTCTCACAACCTCCAGGCTTTGAAGACCCTAAATATCCTAACAAAGTATAGAGGGTAGTTAAAGCTTTGTATGGCTTGCATCAGGCACCAAGGAAATGGTATGAAACCTTAACCACTTATCTTCTTACTAATGGGTTTCATAGAGGCAGAGTGGATCAAACTTTGTTCATCAAGAAAGACAAAAATGATATCTTGCTTGTTCAAGTGTATGTTGATGATATCATTTTTGGATCTACCAAGACAGAGATGTGCAAAGAATTTGAGAAGCTGATGAAAGAAGAATTTCAGATGAGTTCTATAGGTAAA
Source organism: Chrysanthemum makinoi (assembly GCA_910596185.1). Taxonomy (NCBI): domain Eukaryota; kingdom Viridiplantae; phylum Streptophyta; class Magnoliopsida; order Asterales; family Asteraceae; genus Chrysanthemum; species Chrysanthemum makinoi. The sequence continues at coordinate 85,415,806 of OU343217.1, read as the reverse complement.
CTCACATTCTTTTTGGGACTTCAAGTACTACAGAGGCCAGATGGTATTTTCATTAATCAAGATAAATATGTGGCTGAGATACTAAGGAAGTTCTAGTTCACTGATGCAAAGTCATCCAGCACCCCTGCAGACAAGACTACACATCTACTTCTGAAAGAAAATAGTGGTGAAGCTGTTGATGTGCACATGTATAGGTCTATGATTGGTTCTTTGATGTATCTTACATCATCTAGACCAGATATCATGTTTGTAGTGTGTGCCTGTGCAAGGTTTCAAGTTACTCCCAAGCTCTCTCACTTGACTGCTGTGAAGAAGATTTTCAGATATCTTAAAGCATTTCCTACTCTGGGATTATGGTACTCCAGAGATTCTCCTCTAGATCTGGTTACTTACTCAGATAGTGACTATCTTTGGAGCTAGCTTGGATAGAAAATCTACAACATGTGGATGCCAATTTCTTGGCAACAGATTAGTGTCATGGCAGTGCAAGAAGCAAACTATGGTGGCTAATTCTTCAACTGAGGCAGAGTATGTGGCTGCTGCTAGTTGCTGTGCTCAAGTTCTATGTCTTCAGAATCAACTTTTGGACTATGGGTACAATTTCATGAATACCATCATTCATATTGACAATAGCAGTACCATTTGCATCATTAAGAATCCTGTTCAATACACAAAGACCAAACATATTGAAATTAGACACCATTTCATTAGAGATTGCTATGAAAAGGGACTAATTCAAGTTCTCAAAATTCATACTGATGACAACTATGCTGATTTGTTAACAAAAGGTCTTGATGTGGGGAGATTTTAGTACTTAGTCACAAGTATTGGAATGCTTAATCCATAACCTTTTTGTCAAAATGTTCTCTGGTGTTGAGGGGAGACTGTTGGGTACTGAAATTATTGTATGAGTTTGTATATGCTTGCTTGTATTTCTGTTTATGTGTTTATGAAGTTTTGTTGGGAGTTGAATTTAAAAGGTGTATATCTGAGATACACAACAAATGGTTATTGATTCACCATGTCTAACCCACATAAGAATCAACTAGTCCAGAGCAAACGGCTACTGGTAAAGACTTGACAAATCCGTTTATGGTTGATAGTTTACCAAAAACTATATGGTTATCAACTCACCATATTCTTTATGATTAAGAGTTGGCTAGTCCATAGCAAACGGCTCATGGTAAAGACATATCAAATCCTTTGATAGCTGGTAGTTTGCTTAAAACTATGATAAGAGCGGTCTTGTTATCACATGATTTTATTTACCACTGCTCTTTGAAATTTTTGTGAAAAATTACCTGCTAGTTCACGTTTCCACCGGGTGTTATTTTACCACTTTGTTGTTCTAGCGTTACAACTGATTGTGTCAGTAACTAATTTTTACTAGCCGCTGAAAGTAACCACTGATTGCCACATATATAGGGTTAAAATTTTAAGGAAATTATCTTCTTTCCATATTATAATTAATACTTTCTAAAGATAATTTTACTTGCGCAATAATTCTAAACCCTAACCCTATATATCTTTCTCTCTCAATTGGCTAGTTATTCTTTCAATTCTTACTGACATAATATCATTTTTCATCATAAGTTTCTATGGCATCTTTAAACTTTGCAGATGAGCACAATCTTGTGGCCTACCTACAAAAGTCTAACGAGAAGAGTGGCCTGTTTATCATCAGATTGTGGACTTTCTTCATACCACATGTCACACCCCCAAATTACCTGTTTTGCAGCGGAATGGAATTCCTGGGGATTGACTGTCATAGCATCACAATCACAGTTATATTGAACGACCTAAAGTGTCGTTTGGAAAATACATCGTTTGATTTAATAAAATAATCAGAGTTACAACATAGGTCCCAAAAGTTTACAAAGTTTGCGGAAATATAAATATAATACAAGTCCAAACGATGGTTTTGAAAGAAAGTGCCATAATGTACAATGATATAAGTCGACGCCGCGACTCAAAAGGTTCCCTAACCATGCCATGATGAATATGCCTTAGATACCTGAGATAAAACATGCTAAAAAGTGTCAACACAAAGGTTGAGTGAGTTCATAGGGTTTTTGTTGAAATGTAAAGCCTTTCAAAATCGTTTATGCAGCAAAGGCATTGTAAATCCACTCAGTTCCAAGTTCCGCCCATACAAAACTTGCAACCTATGTATTCACAACCCACTGCCAAAAGGTGCATAGTTTATGATCAAGTGCATGATGTCAAATGAATTCACAAAATAGTGCATAACTTAATGTATCCATAGTTACTTAATATAACACATAATTAAATGCGGTTTCAAATTGTTCCAAGACCATTAGTGCAATGATTATACCAAGACCATCAGTTCAATGAATGTACCAAGACCATCAATCCAATGAATATACCAAGACCATCAGTCCAATGAATATACCAAGACCATCAGTCCAATGAATATACCAAGACCATCATTCCAATGAATATACCAAGACCATCAGTCCAATGAATATACCAAGACCATCAGTCCAATGAATATACTATGGAAATACTACGATGGTAATACTTTTTTGCATGACTAAACATTCAATTCGGATAAACATATAATTTGCAAATAGTCATGAATGTAATAAACAGTTTGAGCATGTATCTCCCCCAAAAGTAGTATAAAAACAATCGAAAATGGGGCTATGAAAACTCACTTGATGAATTGGTATGATGACAAGAGTGAGTACACCGAAATGTAGTGTGATACTTTAACCTCGACCTATTATGAATGATGTGATACGTAATGAGTTATGATGAAATGTTATGCATGCATTTCGTATGTTATTTATACCATTTGCGAGTTTTGAAAATAATATTTATCGTCGAAAAATACTCTTTTGACGTCTTGACCAATCTTAAATTACTTTACAAGTATTTACGTCAAAATGTCATCCTACAATAGTTTCGTAATGATTTATAGTGAAATTATCACTTTTCGTCGTAAAATGATGTCGTCAGAAATTTCTTGAAAGTGACAAAAATGGCTTCGAAAAACTAGTCGTAAAATAGTGTACGTCGAACGTTAGGAAACGAACTTGACGGTTTTGGAAAGTTTGTATCAAAATCTAAAAGTTTCAGTTCATGAGTTTTCGTCATAGAGGTCTCGAACATAAAGATAATAGGGGTTAAATATGGTGATTTTAGTTACCGTAACACTTATCTCGTAAAAATAATATAGTTTTTCTAAAAATAATAGTTACGGCAAGTTTATGAAAACGTGTATATCTTAGTCGTTTCAAATCCGTTTTCTACGTATTATATGTCCTTAGCTTCGATCAAAGTATACTAATATAGTTTTGACAAGTCGAAATAATTTATGAAGCTTAAGGCTCGTTTTTGACTCGTACAAACCAAAAACACTTTGCTGAAATTTCAGAAAAATATATATTTCGTTGTCAACTTGAAAAATTCATAACTTCTTCGTTATAACTCCGTTTTTATCCGTTCAAGCGGCCACGGATTCGTTTTAAAGTATATTTTCTAGATATCAAGGCTAAAAATTCGTGCCTACTGTCGGATTTTCCAGAAAATCAAAATAAGGACAGACCACTTTTTATATTTATCGAAAATAGTTTTTCTCGTACTAAACCTATTCCAATCCCTTCAAATCAACTCCAAAGCTAATCTAATCCTACCATACACCTTCTTAGGGTGTCATGGGTTCCTAGACATCATCAAGACCAACATATACCAAGGGAATAATTATAGGATGACCTTATATATATATAACTCTAAAAATCATGTAAAAATGGTATAAATGAACACAAGTCTTGCATGTTTGCTCCAAATATGAAGATATAAATATGAAATGATAAGGAAAAAGGAAAAATATAAATGATATGCTTACAAGTTAATATGATGAGGTGCAAAGAACAAAGGTTAACCTAAACACCCTAGGTTTTTATTTCAAAACCTTATAAAGAGTGTGATCTAGATTGTAATTACTTGATCTTGCAAAATTTGATGATCCCTTTGTACACCCTTCTATGGCCGGTTTTAGAGGAAGAAAGAAAGAGAGGAAAAAGCTTTCTAACACTTGTAGAATTATTGTGAAGTGAATGAGTGAAAAAAAATATGAAGTAAGACTTTTATGTAGAGTAAAATTCAATACAATCAAAGAACCATGCTCACAATTAATGTCACCTCCCCCTTGGTCGGCCAAGGGGGGAGGGATTTGGAGATATTTTTTTTTTCTTTCTTTTACTTATATACATGTAATGTATAATTTGTAAGAAAAGGTGTAAGTAAATATAAATTCAAGTTAAGGTAAATGGTAGTTTTTAGGTACAAGTAAATTTTTAATAGATCAAAGTAGAATATAATGATATCATAAAAATTGTAAAAATACATTCCTTGTAAAATTTGAGTGCTATAATAATTATCGTGTAATTTTCAAGAAAAACGTCGTAATAATATAAATTTAATGATTTATATACAAAATAAATTTAAAACACTAGGTAAACTCAAAATATAGTTTTTATAAACTAAATGTAAATATAAAAATATATCGGGATCATTTTTAGAAGTAACGGATTAAATGTTCAAAATAATAACTCACGCGATAACGTTTATTTAATATAAAATTTACGCGGTTAATGTGAAATGCAATGTCATGAATGAACTAATCATGATGCAAATGATACTAATGAAATGTAGACTAAACTTAGTCCATATGAAATGTTCGTGATGATATTATCATGAATTCGCCGCTAAACCATTAAGGTTACGCGAATTTGGAATACGTAAACCTAGTTTACGATAAATGATGAAATTGTGAAACTTGAGAAATGACCTGAAATTGCGAGTTGTCACACCACACATATAAGGTATGCTTTGCTTTTGAAACCCACAATCTGTATCTCTCAAATCCAACAGTTTTGGACTTCTGCTAAGTCCATAACACTTGAGATTGGAGATACACATGAAACAGTGGATGCTCTAAGAGCCACTGTGGATGGGGTAACTATTGATGTTACTGAGGCATCTTTGAGGAGAGTACTCAAATTGGGTGATCTCAATGGTCTCATCACATTACCTATGCCTAAAATTCATGATACTTTATCATACATGGGGTATGATACCACTGACAAAAAGGCTACTTTCAAAAGAGTGGTTTTGTTCCCAATGGAGATTTTTGATTCATAATCTGTTGCATTGTCTCAGTCCAAAGAAAACATCTTATGAGCAATTTAGTTCAACCATGGCTTATCCTTTGGTTTGTCTAGTCACTAATAAGATTTTTAACTGGTCAAACTATATTTTTACAAGTATGAAAGGCAATGTACAGAGTAAAACAAAATTTTTAATGTATCCAAGATTTTGTGCAAGCAGTGCTAAATGAGTTTCAACTGCAACCCCATACTAATGTTTATCAAATCAGTTGCCTAAAGCCTAAAGTTTTTCAAAATTTGAACAAAGATGGCAATATGATTTTTACACCTCTTCTTCCCCAAATGCTTGCTAAGATTACAACTGAACACAACACACCCATAATTAATGTTCCAAACATTGATTATATCTCACCGATTTCAAACACCTATGAGAGAAGGTCTAAGCATCAACTCCTCTCATGACAACACAACAAGTTTATGAACCTTATGGTCTAGGAACAAGCAGTGGTGGTTCTAGACTTCCACCTAGTCCAACTAGGGAGGATTCTGAACCTTTGCCCCATGATTCACCTCTCCCAACAGGTAACACAGTTGGAAGAGATGAGGGCAGCAGGAACCAATTGGAATTGATGGTTTTGTGTACAAAGTTAGCCAAGCAGGTTGAATCTCTATAGAAGGATTTGGCACATGTTAAGAAGCAGCATGCCAAGGATGTTAAACACTTAAAGGAAGAGATTCTGACCTTAAAGGAAGAGATGAAGGGGTTGAAAAGGCACAAGAATACTACAAAGTTGGTGATTTCATCTTCATCCTCACCTACTGATGGTGATTCAGCTGATCATGATTTGGGAAATTCTCCCAAACAGGGGAGGAAAACAGGTGCTGACACTGAAGGGAGGAAAATTGTTTTTGAAGATTAAAGAGATACAAGTAAAGGAGCAAAAGAAGCTGATACTCATGGAGAGCAACTTGATGATCAAGAAATTTTCATCTGCAACTGATTTTACCACTGATAAATTAAAGAAAGATAAAGGTAAAGCAGTTATGGAAAATGTAGAGCAAACTGGAAGTAAGATTTCAAAGAAAAGACAAGCTCAGATTGCTCTTGATAGAGAACTTGCTAAGAAGATTAAAGAAGAACAAGTTGCTAAAAAGAAAAAGCTTGAAGAAATGGAAGTTGCAAGCTTTTTGGAGACTAAAAGATTGAATAGAATGGAAGATTTTGTTGAAGATCCACTTTCCACTATTCAACCTACAATTCTTAGAGAGAAGTCTCCAGAGTTTAGTTATGTTCCTACTGAAGATGATATTGAGTTCTTGATTGCTAATAATCTAATGATCAAGAAAAACGCAATTGACTTGGTAGCTGATGCATCCTTAACGAAGAACAAAGAACTTTCGAGTTGAAGGATTTCATTCAAATGAAGAACAATCAAGCACTTGAAGATGTGATTAGTACAGTCGAGAAAGGGTCGGAAGAAACAAAGACAACCAACCAAAGCACAAATTCTTTCATATATGAAGACGTATTGTTGTCATGTTGGTGGTTGGAAAAAGCATCAATTCAAAGGAATGCTTGATGATCAAGTTGAAAAGGCTTACTACAGAGTTCAAAAACAAGATAAATATTTTACTCCAATGGGCTCTGAAGAAGAATTAAAGAGGTTTCCTGGATTGAAGAGAAAGGCCAATGAAAGTGATTCTCAAACTGTTAAGAAGACTAAGGTTGCTGAAGATCAAGCAATGTCTACTGAGAAGGAAATTCCTACTGAGAAATTCACTGAAGATCAACTGACTGGAATGATTGTGATTGAAGAAGAAGATTTTTATCCTGTAACATATTGGATTTCACAAGCACATAAACAAACTCAATATGGGCGTATAGTATAGATGGTTTAGAGAGAGAAAGTGGGATATTCTAGAAAGAGAAACTCTTGGAAGGTTAGATTCCACAAAGAACATCCAACCCTCTACCTTGCAAGGTAGAGGGTATTTATAGGTTACAAACTAAACGACCTCTCGGCTGTGGATCAGGCATATAGTGGGTAAAGACCCGTCCTTCCTCCACGGTGTTGCACTAGACTAACTCTAAGCTAATCACATCCTAACAACTAACATAATAAACAATATGTCTATGAGCTAACTTAAGCTAGATTATAATTGGGGTGACTGATGCTTTATAATAGAATTTCCAATTCCTAACAATCTCCCCCTATGGGAGGTTACCCCATGAATTACATTGTGAATCCTAGCATTCTAATAAATCTTCAGTCTTGAGCTCGTAGACTTCTCTTCATCAAAGTATTCAGACTATGTGCTTCTGTGGTGATTTCATCATTGTTCAAATACAATGTATTTTTCGTGGAGGTTATTGAGCTGATCCACCTTGATGACCTTTGAGCATTACTAGAGATCATCAGCCACAGAAAATCTCAGCATCACCCATTGTTGTGTTGCCAACATATAACGTTGTGACATTTGGACCGACATGCTCACATTCTGGATCATGATTTCTTTTTATTAGAGTAGCGGAAGTTTTTGTTGATTCATGATATTGGAAATAACATAGCAGAAGCATGGAGTGAAAATATCAGAGTCATTGATGCACTAATCATGATTTCTTTAGAACTGAATGTGTTGTGTGAGCATGCGGCTATGGTTTGACCGCTTCATTCGATCACGCAAGCGTCCGAGTGTACCTGCATAAAACAGTTAGCAATAAAGCGTACGAAAGTGTCTTTGATCATTTTCGTTGAATTGAGGTACACGGCCCACGGTTCCCCGTTGATCAGTACAAGTCTTTGCCTGTGATCAGGTATAATTCTGAAGAATTTCCTTGACAGGGTTTCGCAGCTGCTCTAAGCTGTTCTCAAACCGGAACGTCTCAAAGAAGACAACACGGAGTGAGTGAACCAGCGAAATGAGATTCACTGATTGATGAAAAGAGATTTGAAAAACAATCGTGCATTGCTCAATATAAATTGTTTTTTGCAATACAACGAAGGTTTTAATGAGAATCAATTATCAATAATAAACACCTTTTATTTTGAGAAATAAATACACAGTCGATGTGCAAAAGAAAAGAGTTTTTAAGCACAACGACCGGTTTTTCAAAGGCATCCGTCAATCCATAACCTGAACCAGAATTGATTCAAAAGATTGAATTGCCCCATTATTTCTGTTCAGTTGTCACATGGTTGATCTATTGAATAGATCTCACATGCCACCTACCAGGAGCTTGTTTGATGTTGGCTCCAGAAGGCTTTCCATCTTCATTGTGAACATGTATGCATATCATTCAGATGTTCTGGCAATACCACAAGGATAATGCATAGGACTCATAAGATATAATCTCTCTTTCCACAATTTCAATTGAAAGTCGATAGATTATGTCGGTTCCCCGTGAGAATGAAACAAGTCCTTTTAAGAGGAACTTGAGTGGTTTGGAAAGTTGAAGTGCAGTGCATCACTGGGTCCATGACGTCTTGTCTTCAATATCGATGTTACCTTGGTAACCACCTTAAAGTATATGAATTAAACCCGATTTATGCCCTAAGGTTGAATAAACGGAGGGCTATTTCTTTTCACCCTTTTTCACATTCAATTCTTTTTCATTCTTCAATCCCTTCAGTGCTTACCGAGACTTCATAACTAGAACCTTGTTGGGTTTATTCCAGTACTAGCTCAGTCTCAGTCCGCACTCTTCCCATATCTCATTTTTCTCCTTTTATCATCATACCTAAGGACTTCTACACTAACTAGTGGATTATCCCTGGGTAGATCCCTCCGGCACTGGCGGGATCGTGGGAACGAATACCTAGCCTAACCATCCATATAACACCATGCATAAATTAAATTGGGCCGTCTTTTTGTATTGTTCTATCTTCCTTGAAACCAATCGAAAAATCATTTGGAAAAACAATCAAGGTACTTGTGATACGAGATCAAAACATTTTGTACCTTAATAGTTTTGATCATTTAGAAATGCTCCCCCTCAACATGTGCATATGATTTTGAAATTGTTTAGCACATGGAGGCAAGCGATCTTTGAAATAATTTCTTGATCACAATTTCCGTAAGAAAAGCCATTTGATTTTCTTGGTAGATTCTTCCCCTCAATATGTGCGTAGAATATTTGAAATCAATTTGACACATAGAGGAAAGAGACCTTTGAAGTACTACCACGATTACTAAACATTTAGAAACCATTTAACACACAATCAAGGTACCTTATATAAAAGCATGGAAAACTTTGTACCTTGAAGGTTTGAATTTGTTTTGAAATGCTCCCCCTCAATATATGCTTCGAGATTAAAAAATAGTTTAGCACATATTAGAGAGCAGTATGCACTTTGAGACAAAAATGATCATCTTTTAACATCTTTCATATTTATATCACATTTTCTCCCCCGATCAAAAATTTCAAATCCTTTGAGATTTTGGATCTCAAGTGATTTAAATATGTATGAAACAAAAATTTGTTGGAGAAGAATGTGTGCGGTTTTATAAGATCTGAAGTGGACAAGACTGAAGTTCCCTGTTTAGACATAAGGGAAACCATAATACACAACCTAGCACTATTACATACATTATAGTTGTTTATAGTAATTACCCCACTTTTTACACATCAAAATAAAAAAAAAACATAAACTACTTAGGAAGATATCTTCATTTAGTTCTTTGAAGCGACTTATAGTGTCCCACGAAGTCTACCACCCACGAAACTTTCAAGGATGCGATAGATCATTCTAGTCTTCAATCGTCGTTTGATTGCAGCAATGAAATCTTCACACCTCTTCAAATCCTCATCAGTCCAGAATTTCGTTTTGTTCCACGACTTCAAGTCAATTTTGATTTCTTTCACTCTAGAGTTTAATTCTTCTTCGACCATCTTAAGTGTGCCATCACTCAATTTGTATAACTCACAAAATCTCATTAACATTCTTGTCCCGTATCTGTCATTCGGTGAAGATGATCTCTGGGGTGTCGATCACTATATATTCATGACGATATTCATGTCCTTTGGCTTCCCATTGCGGTCTTGTTAGATTCACACGAGTCTGATAACTTTCAATTCCCAATTGAAAATCCTCAACTCTTAGTCGAATGACCAAGCCTCTAATCCAGAGATTGGCCAAAGAGCCTTTTCTCACGAGTGGAAAATGGTCAAGATGTCCTTGGAGGTTCAGAAGATAGAGATCTTCAAAGTCATTAGGCATCAAATGTTTGAAGTCGTTTTCTTCTATAGTGTACACTTTTCGAGTCTGCTCTTGAAGAACAATCTTCTTGGTAATCATACCGTAGATTGAGAAGATCTCTATTTGTCACGATAACACTTAGAATCGCACCTAGATCGAACACTCTGCGACTCTTTTTAGCACTATGTCTTTCGATGTAGAATTGTTTCTTCTTGAACCACCAATGTGAAATGCCATAAGAGGCGGCAATGTCATCTTGTTGCTCATTGTCTACCCGAATTGATCCGGAACCATCTGTTGAGACCTTGATCGTGTAGGTAGCCGCTTTCATCTTTGAAATTGACAAAGCTGGTCTTCTTTCAGATGTGCAACCACATAGATAGTCGGATCATTGTTGAAGAAGAACTCGTGAATGGTCATATATCGAGTTCACCGCCTAGAGGAAGAGGGTTGTTCACATCAAACCTAATGATCTGTTCACTTACTTGATCATTCAACATTCTATAGCATTTCTCCATCTGATATTGAAGCTGATTAGCATCCGAGTGGAAGACTTTCACTATTTCAAACTGGCCTTCAAGATCTTTAGGGGAGATGGATGTAATTTCCTTCTTCTCACAAAACCACTTTATAAAGCTTCCCATATCCCTTGTGGAGTGAAGAAGAGAATCTTCTGCTGGTGTTTCATAGTTGGAAATGATAGTTGAAGCCCAATTGTTTGTTGGATTTGTTGAATCAGATTCGGGAATACACCATGAAGGTTCACTAGTTTGAGGTTTATCTTGGGTAAGCCAACTTTGAGTAACATCCTTTGAAGGTGTAGCTCTAGATTTTTTGATTCTTTTTCCCTCAATATAAGCGTCCAACCAATCTTCTTGAACTGCAACATCGGGAATGTGCTTGGTAGAAGTGTCATCATCTTCTGATTCAGACTCTTGAGCAACAAAGGATTCTTCATTTATTATTTGCTCTTCTGGAATAGTGGGGATGGTAGGTGCAAATCGGGAGTCAACGGTTGTCCATGAAGTAGACATCTTTTGAGATCTTTGACCACTTGAAGTACCAGTTTGTTTCTGACTTGTTGGTGGTGGTGAAGGTGGGTTTGCATTATGAGAAGTGGTTGTTCCAGAAGATTCTCCAACTCCTGATGTGCCCGCACCACCAGTAGGAGGTGGTGGTGGTGACTTTGGACCTCAAGACATATCTTTTGAATCCATCGAAACTGATTTTCTTTTCTTCTTAGCCTCCCTTTCACGAACATCGACTACAAACTGATCATAATCATCGTGCCTCATAAATTCCTCGAGAGCCTCGTATAATTTCTTATGTGTACTGTGCAAGTGCTCTCCTGCCTCATACATTCTTTCTGAGAGAGCTGATCTCATGTCGGAGATCGGCAAATCCTTGAATCGCTGGAGTAGTGGAGCCTTCATTGCCCATTCAACTGCATCTTTAATATCCGCTTCTATTTCCTTTGTGACGACTTCATTGAGATTAAGATTCTCCAGTTTCTTGACACGACTATCAAGATTCTTGACAGCTATAGGAAAATGTTTCTCAATAAGTGCAATGCGTAACATGGCCTCTTCAAGCAATTCCTCTGTTGTTTTAACAGGAGGAGGTGAGGCACAAGGTAGTGAGGCAGGTGGAGTGAAAGTATCACTGATAGTGACAAAATGTATTGGCTCATCAACGGGTTTTGGTGGTGGAAGTGCAGTAGTCATAGCAGGTTCGAGAGTCGGTGTGATTGATGGAGATGTGTCAGCAGTGGAGACCTTTGGAGCCGTCATCAAAGTAACGGTTGAGGAGTCTTGTTGAATAGTGACCGAGAACATGGACTGAACTTCTTCTTTTTCATTTGTTTGCTTGTCTGATTAGATGTCTGAGGGACCGTCTTTTAAGAATTGGTCACCGTATGTGAAGTCAATATCAAGATTCTTAAGTGAGGAAAGAGATCCTGTAGATATGTTTGTTTCTTCAAGATGCTGGTACTTGGATCCTGGCTCAAGGTTCTCCTATGGGTCTTTAGACGGCTCAACTTTATCACTTACTATTTCAAGCACCTTTGGAATCTCAGCAGTGAAAAGGAGTCTCGATCATCTTCACTGGGCATCCTTGGACACGGGATTCAACATATCTTTCTATCACATCAGTATCCATCCCAGATTGCTCTTGTGTAGAGGATGATACAACATCTCTTTCCTTGAGGATAAACCGGGTCGTCGTTTTGGGAAGTGGAGAAGAGATATTGTAGCATGTGTGCGGCTTGTTCATTTCTCTTCAACAATTCCTTTAACTTTATCTTGAGTAACAGGATTGATTTGTCGAGTTCTTGACTCCAGGCTCTCTTATCGTGACTCCTCCCGCTGGTGGTCTTTGCGACTCATTCATACTTTCAAGGCTTTGCTGAATTCCTTGTTGGAGTGCAACATCGTCTTCATCAATCAACTCTGTCTCTCTACCTGGAACCTTAGATCCCTCATTATTACCCTTACCAGTTTCTCTTTTTCTCCTCTTTTGCTTTTGTAAAGGAGAGACATTAGATCTGAGCTATCAGTCTCTTGTTTTTCTTGGGAAGACTTGAGTATGTGGTTCCTGATGATTTAGATTTAGATTGAGTGGAAGTGGACTTCGGGATGTTAGCGGTTGTGGCGGAGGCTTTCTTTACATAACTCTTGAAGTAATCGATTCTTGATTCTATCACTAAGCAAAGCTTGAGGCGGCATCCCAAAATCTCCTTGTCATGACCTCTGGCACTATATTTAAGATTGCCAAGAATGAATTCATCACTGGCTTCATGCCGGGCTATCGCTTCGTGAATTGATCTGGTGAGTTTGTAGAGATGATGTATAATAAGTTTTGAGAATCGATCTTTGGGAATCACTCTTTTACCAAGACTCTTTCTTCCTTTGACTTTATTTTGAGTTAATTGCAGAGATAAATGTGTCCAAGGACAAGATGAATTCTTCCCAGATAAGTTCAGTGAAGTCAATATTTTTCCCTTTGACAATTCCCCAGAATGCATAATGGGAGCTCGAACTCTGTCAGTCCCTGATGTTTTACCGGTTAGGCATAGGTTGAGGATTGTGACGATTGATCTCCAGGGTTGATGTATTTCTGCATTTATGAGTGATGAAATCTTGGTTATTCTTTCCGGGTATCCCAATTCATCGACAAAGTTTAAGATATCATGAATGGAGGGTGGAGAGATGAATTTGTCGGAAGGGTTTCTTGGTGTGATCTGAAGAGCATCCCTGAGTGTTTCAACCGAGATGTCATACCATTCGTCATCGAGCTTACACGAGTATGATGCAGAAATCTTATCCCAAGTAACTGTTTTCCAGAATTGCTACAGATAGATGGATGGGATAGTGCAACACTTGGTTAGTGCATTAAAGAAGTTGGTGTCCTTTAAGATATCGGCTGACGTAAGTAGGATTATGTTGCCCTCTATCAACATCTAAGAAGCAGTTGCTATTAGCAATTGACACCCACCATCCACGAGGAAGTAATTCTTCATCGGTCAGAGTGACAGGTTGGTGCAGGCATAGGAACATCGAGGATGTGATGTCAGCCATTGAGATATGAAGGTTACACAGACAACACAAACCATATCCAGGAAAATTGTTAGGTTAAGTCACTGATACATATTATGACCACTTTTATAACTCATCATTTTGAGTTTCAGAAAGAAGGATATGATATATATGGAGACAAAGGATGCAGCACACAGAAAAAACGTGATTAGTATGCAGAAACTTATGAGTGTAGGATACTATTTGGGAGAAGACATCAAAATAGATAATACCAAAAGCTGAATTGACAAAGATATATGTTAATTTACACACTGCAACTAGCTTTGGAACAACAATTTGAGCAACTCACATAACACGCTACACATAAGTAATAGTTGGTAATCAACATGCATACTACAAGATATATGAGATACATAGCATATGGCAACTCGCATCCATCATCTCGCTTAGGCTACAGAGTAACTCGCATACATTCAATATCACAGTCAACTCGCATACGTTACAAAGTGTAAATCAAGTCGCATATGGCAACTCTCATGCATCAACTCGCTTTGGTCAAACAAGGGATGGTCAACATATATATGCTAACTCGCATTATGGACATTAAGCAAGTCGCATATGGTGAAAGATAACACGCATAGTCAACTCGCATACATTACAAAGTATGAAGCAAGTCGCATATGGCAACTCGCATGCATCAACTCGCTTTGGTCAAACAATGGATGGTCAACATATATGCTAACTCGCATTATAGGCATGAAGCAAGTCGCATATGGCAACTCGCATATGATAAACGATAACACGCATAGTCAACTCGCATATGTAACTCGCATATGATACATTGAATCTAGACATATCACATAGGCAACAAGCAACACGCATATATGACAGTGCAACTCGCATATAGAAACTCGTTTTCAAAAATAGTCAACACCAACATGCATATAAATACATCTTTAACAAACCATTAGAACAACTCGCATCCAAGAACTTCTATCCAACTCACTAACAAGAACTTACCATGAGAAACCCACTTAAACACTTGAAAACACGAATACATATTCAAACCACGGTCACAGTCATGTAAAATAGAAATGCCAATCAACCAACTCAAACCCAATAGAAATTTCTTAACCCTACCCATTCGACACCCACAACACGCATACTCAAAAGGATCTATCAGACATTAACTAAGTATGTCATATCATTAACTGAATGTATCTAAGACTACAATCAACAACAATTCATCAAAAACATACAAACCTAGCATCCAAATAATTGATCAAGATGAGAATCGAGGGGACAAGATCTGCAAAGGGGTTAAGATAAAGATGGTTTAGGTACAAATCTTTTCAAAGTGTTAAGATAATCATGATCTCCAAAATATAACTCGCTTACAAGAGAGTTGAGAGAGAATGGTTTATGCGTGTTTTTGACCAAGAAAGGGAAATGATTTGACCATGACAGTCAACCCGCATACTTAGGAAAATAATAATAGCGAGTTGACACTATTAGTCCCTCTACTTATCAACACAACTCGCATATAAGGTACACAGATAACACATAGCAACTCGCTTAATATAACATAGCAACTCGCATATAAATAACATAGCAACTCGCATGGCATTCTAACACGCATCAAAGAGCAACTCGCATAATATAAGGAGTGGACTAAAAAATCATCACATATCACACCACTCTTAATTATACCAGGAATCTCAAATTAACACCACATAGCATGCAACGACCAACTCACTCAAATAAGAATGAGATGATTAATTGAGCAATGTACTGATTCGTGAAAGTAGCACAATTCTCCCCTCAATCAATGATACGAGGTAGAGAGTAATCATTGATTGACATATTATTATGAGTTTACTATAGCTAGAGTATGAGATTTTAAAATAAATAAAATAAAAGGTTATAACTGCTCTGTTCGAACTTCATCTAAAATCCTGTGACATTGTTGAATGACATTTCTAGGACCGTAGATGTTATCGATGACATAAATTAGAGTAAAAATGAGTGAAAAATAAAATAAAAATTATGAAATTTGAATGTCAAATAATGAAAAATATGTAAAATAGTAATAATTTATAAATATATATATATATATATATATATATATATATATATATATATATATATATACTAGTTTTCGAAGCCCGCCCAATGGGCGGGCATGACTAATAATTTTTTGATTGTTGTTCATTGTTAAATGAAATACTTTATTTAGAATTGTGAAACAATTCCTTTTAACAATTTTTTCTTTTGTTTTGAGTTTTTGTTTTTTTTTTTTAAATTTGGTTTTGTTAATATTTATAAATAATGTTATTGTTTGTGTGGATGTAAATTATAAAAACGTAATGAAACAATTAAATAATTTAAGTATAAATAGGGTAGCTTGTAGAAGGTATAATGTGATGATTAAAAATATCATTGTTGGTAAATTTTTTTGTTAAAAAAATATATATAATGGTATGGTTTGTGGATGTAAATTATACAATATACAAACGAAACAATTAACTAATATAAGTATACCGTTTTTTTAGAAAAAACCAATCTGGTTAAATGGTTGGCTTTAAAATTGAATTGAAAACCTAATACAATTTTGGTATGATGGGCCAACAAAGTAACAAAAAAACGTGTCGTCGTGACTATGCTTGTCAGCACATTTTTAACCAAACACCGAACGAATTAGATAAATAAAACTATATGGGGAACGAACTGAGCAAAATAGGATACACTTGCCGTAACTGCAAACTTAGTAGGTTGTCCCGCCGAGATGCGGGCGTTCTCTGCTTTTACCAAACCCATTTAGACACATCAAAGCCTTTTTAAGATTCATTGAATAGCGACACGTGTACTACAAAAACATCAAATCCAATGATTCAAATTACTATATCGCATAATGAAATCCAATTAATCAAATTACTATATCGCATAAATTCACTGGTCTTTTTTTTCTTACGATATATGTAATCATCTTCACAAATGCAGGAATGTAAAATTGAAATGATGATGATGACTTGTGGTTTTTATTTTTAGGTTTTAGTAGAACAAATATATACTAAAAAGTAATTAAAAGTTAAATTAAACAATTTACAACTATAATTGATGTTACCATTTTTATTTTATTTATTTATTTATTTATTTATTTTTTTTTTTTTTTGAGTGTTTGTTTAGCTTCCTAACTCCTCTTCTGTAGTTGCACACACAAAACATTTAGTGAAGGTAAGTTCTTATAATTTCCATGACTACATAATCGATTATTGTTTATTGTTGTGTATTTATGATTATAATTAGTGTTTATTTTTTTATATTAATCTTTTAGTTTCTCGAATTATTATGTTTAGCAATTTTTTTGGTTGTTTTTGGCACACTTGATACAAAAAACTCGTTTAACCCGTGGCTTTTAACTGCAGTGACCCATCTAAAAGTGACCCGTGTGACCCGTGTTTTTTATTTGGATGACCCGTCTGACCCGTGTCTTTAACTTGACCATGAATGTGTTGAAATAGCATATACAACTTGGCACATCTGATACAAAAAACTTGTCTGGCCCCGTGCCTTTTAACTTCAGTGACCCAATTTAAAGTGACCTGTCTGACCCAATGTTGAAAGAAAGGGTCGTAAGATTATGAATATTGTTGTGATATTTTACTATAGCGAAAGAAGGTGGGTAATGAAATCCCCTAGAGGTCAGTTATTTACTAAACATAATGTCATTTATACATATTTCTCATAAGTTATTAGTGCGAATTCATCTTCATAAAATTTTCTATAAATTTTGACTTTTTCCTGCTATCTTAACACAATGGCCTTGCTCCTGCACTCACTAAAGCCAAGGTGCCATGGTCAGCTAAGAAGGAGACTCTCTCTTACAAAGATCGTAACTTGAAGACAATAAAAGGGTAAATCATAATATAGAAAGTTTAATATATTTTACTTTTGGATTTACCCATACTACAAACATATATTTTTTGTGTTAAACAGAATAAAGGGTAGTTAAAAAGAGATGTTATTAGACAAATCTTCCGCGTATGTGTATATGTTTATAATTGATTTGCTGTTACTTTATTTTTACCAAAAAGGTTGCCTAAAAGCTCAGCCCGTGAAGTCTGAACACCGAGTAAAATGACACGGGCCTGAAAAATATTCAATAAAAGAGCCTATGAAAATTATGCGTACTTAACTATTTAAGACATTGAAATAAACAATATGAATAAGCCACTCATATATTTGTTACTAAACATCATTTACTTAACACTCAAATAAGTAGATACTTCCTACTTTCCTTCTATCAAAAGCTAAAATAATAAAAAATAATTTCTCATGCACATGTATACAAACACATAGTAGTACTAAATAGCCAAATTGCATATATAAATAACACATAATCAAGGAAAACTATATAAACACAAATAAAATAAATGAAACACAATCAGTCTACGCCTTTTATATATTAAAATAGATTACGTGTTACAAAAATACAGTTATACAAATTCATATGTACAACCAAAAGTACATACACGGATCGGAAGAGATTATACAACTTTACTCTTATGCGCCATTGTTTTCTTGGTTGAGTATTTACTCTTTATCTCTCATATCAATCTTACCCATAGTATCTTTGTTTTATTTATTTTATATTAAAATAAAAATTTAAAAAAACAAAACATAACATACTAACATAATGTTTCCAAAAAATAAACGGATAATAATAAGTGCTCTAACTTTGATGTCCAAACAAAACTATAACAAATCATTTTGACATACACATCCTTTAATAAATTATTAAGCTCAATCAAGTAGGATCATAATTTCTAACATACATAAGCCCAATGAAATTACAACAATTAACATAGAAATGCCTTACCTTTTATATTTACTTTTTATATATGATCATAAGCACTGTGGGAATTGTAAAAGCAATATGCATTCCAAATATGGCAGTATGTAAAGTTACTCATTATAGTAAACTACAATGTTCTACATAATTTTGCATTTTCAAACCAATTTAGTATGTAACTATTGACGCCTATAACATGTTCCAGCAGTTACAATTCTTGAAGAGCTTATAAGAGGCCCCATTCATCTTGCTACCATTGATTTTGTTACCATAAGTTTTATAATCACAAGCACCAGCTAAAACATTAAAATCTATATTAAAAAATGAGTTACTCATAAGCAACTTAAAGTAATCATAATTCATTATAAAGTATCCAAAGTTATTTTACTTATCCAATTAAAGTATCCAAAGTTCCTAAAATCTGATGTATCACTCATTGGCAGATCAAAAAAGTGTAAATATACTACAGATTGATCCAAGCGCATTTGACAAAATATGTAGATGAATAAGGTACCTTACTGCCTTACATATGTTATTACAGGAGAATAGTAAAGTCAAATTAATCATCTTTCAATTCCAATTGCAATTACAAATTGTTCATGTCAATTTACGGCACATACAGAACCTATATTACTTAACTTTACACCATTCAACAGGCATAAATATGTATGGACCATGCTACTTTAGAGATAGCGTAAACATTAATTCCAAAGCTACAATAAGGTTGTGACTTCACTGTAATGTAAACTTCTCACCCCATAAGAAGTTCCAAATCATAACGAAAGTTATGTGGTGCAATGGGAAAAGGTTGCTCCATTGCGAATTGCTTGAATGTTGTCGGGTCACTCACCTCGCTATCCTTGTTCCCTGTAGTAATAATATTAACATATGATAGGTTAAAGTGGATTACATTGGGTTATATTTTATTACGCAACCTGCTCAACCCATCCATTTTAGCACCTATAAAAGTTATCGAGAAAATATAGAACAAATACATCATGTTACGTACCATCATTTGAATCCACAAGAAACAATGAATCTTCTCATGAAGCTAAACAACATGGAAGAAGGTTGGCGCAAAAAGTACTCGTGTTGTAGACTTGCTCGTACTATAAGAAGAAACCATAACACATGAGAGATTATCTGAATCTAATGCATGTAACCACGTTGAAAAAACACATCCAAACACCCTTATAAGACTTATTAATTAAGCTCATATTCGAGATATAGTTACAATATGTTCAACCCATTATTATTTTAGCTCATACTTATCGTTTTGACCCGTTAGAAACAACGTATAACTTGAATCGATCCGGTTTTAGTTTGTCCAAAACGCATGTGTACTTGAAGGACATTACGTTCATCTCAGCACCGTCCTTCTCGTAACGTTCAATCATACAAATCTCGTGTGAAGTAAATAATCATAGTGGGGTGTGTGTGTGCGCGCGTGTCAGAGGTCAATAGTGGGGGTACGGAAAGGTACTTAATACAAAGATAACAACTCACCTTTCTCCGATCACTACCCTTATTGAAATCCCGATTATTAGACCAGATGACTTTGCTTTCATTTCTTTGCAGGTGCTCTAATAGTCTCTATCATCAACACACCTGTAAAAAGTCAACAATAAGATTGAATTGTGATTAAGCTGCAACTCTAACTACCAATAACAAACCAATTTACTAATTAGCAATTGTCAACACCGTCTTCTGCATTTTTTCCAGTATTAGACAGATGAATGCGATTTTGTACTTTTTGGGTCTAAAGATATTCAACATTCAATTCAGAAGAATAGTGGTACCAAAGATAAGTAAGACAGTGGTTATCATTCCAGAAGTACCAAAAATATCATGAGTTGACGAAATCAACGTGCCTTTTACTTTTTCAACACACAAGACGAAAACCAAATGAAAAGTCACTGCCGATTTTCAAACTGTAGCCATACATTCAGGATCAAACGTATCATACAATTTAAGCCTATAAATGGCTTGTGAGCTTATTTGATTTCAGCTTATATACCATAAGCCTCAATCGTAATAAACTTATATAAATTCGGCCATAAGTCTAAAAATAAGCCAGAAAATTAATTTATAAGCCGAAATCAAATAAGCTCGTAAGCGTGCCGAATTTGTTAAATTCATAATGATACAAAACCACTCCTAGTTGATGCTTATTTACTATAAACACAACACAACAATGAATAATCATCAACGCATGCTGGCGACTGCCAATACACAAAGTTTCAGTTGCAAATATGTTCAGACGTGGCTAATCCGTTTACCTAACAGCCTGTGCATTAGTCGATTGGACCGAATGTCTCATATGTTAAATACGCTGTTACTGGGAACCAACAGAAAATGCCTTCGGGCATAGTAGTATATTACTATCTATGTTATTTTATATATCTGAAATAATAACTAAGTGTTATGCTAATGTAGGTAAATGGTAGAACAGAAAATTTTGATGAACGTGGATGCTACCTTTCCAACAACATCCATACTGGCAGCATAATGCTATATTCCAATGGCTTCTATATTTGCAGGAGCTTCCATGTTGGTACCTAACATAAAAAACATCATAAATCAATGTATCAGCAAAAGGAAAAATAATGAGATAATTCCTGGCCTGTCATTCATCTTTTCCATATCTGTCTTGTCACGCAACCTTCAAAAGCCGCAGCCAAATTTTTTTTTTTCACGCAACCTGAAAATTGCAGAAAGGTTTTTTTTAGGAAGAAAATGAGGTAATCTGGATTTTCACAATAAGCAGACCTTGTTTGACACTCCTTTGTCGCCTGCCATCTGTGTTCACATTATGTGCAGCAGTATAAGGCTGACGCACACCGGCTGTGACAACAATATCTAGTAGTTTGTTAGTACCAGCCATTGTATAAGGTATCTATAGTATTTTACTTACAAAAAAGGAACTATTTGATGGATAGGAAACCTATTTCAGAAACATGTTTGTATAGGAGGTTACCTATAAAAATTCTCGGCATACCTTCAAGGATCATAGTAACACTGGTTGCATGACCGCGTTTCTGTGTATCCGCACCTACAAAATGATTAAAAATCCGAAATAGTATAGGAGCATACATATTCAGTCACGATAGAAGTGTAAAAAAAAGATAAAAAAAGATAACAAAAACATATATATCTAACTTTAAACCGGCCGTTAGCAGAGTGTTTGTCTGCTAATCTCTAGTTTTGATTAGGTCAAAATTAGAGTACTATAAATTCGTAAACCAAAATCAGTTGCGATGACGATAAATGGCTGACCTTATTTTCTTTATCTTAAAATTGTAGGTCAAAACTTCTGTCCCTAAGATTCACACACACAATTTACAATAAGATAAACACACACACAATAAGAGGAAGAAAAGAATTTACCCAATGGACAATAATCCAGATTTAGTTTTACCAAGGTCTCTATCTGGAACACACTCTACCCAACGACACCTATAGGTTCATGTAACGTGTACCCTTGTAACTGATCATTTGCGTTGTTATTGTCTTTCCATGGATTTTATCAGCCGCACCAGCATAATATCTAAAAGTAAAAAAACACATCAACATAAATATGAAAACGTTTAGACCTAAGTATGTTGAATTCCCCTGGAAGCTTAGCAGCCTTCCCGAGCTCAAACAACTTGCCCGCATCAAGGGTGTCCAAGGCCGCTAATTCTTCAATGTTTTCTTCGACTAACTGTAAGAATTTCATCATGTTCCTCGCCCTCTCTTGACAATATGCAACTTAGATGTGATAGGTCACCAAAGAGCTTGTAAAGTAGTTGGATTCTGTGATTTAGTGAATGATGGGATTACGTTAATGTATAATTCAAGACCATAAATTAGTAAAGTAACACCTTCACCTTCATTCAATTGGTGTCTAAAACCCGTGATCAAAGCCATCCTTACAATTGCTTTGCGTCTATTTTAACTGAAACATGCCATTTAAACACATATGAACATGTGTAACAAATATAATCACAGTCAAATTCCAAAGTCGAACACTTTATATAATTGACTAAAAAAATATTAGCCTTTTGATGGTTGTTGAATAAATCAGAAAGCTTGAGATCACCACCATTATTCATCCAAGAACTAAACGAACAAACAAAATATAAAAATACAAACATTTGATGATGAACACTAAAGATGAAATTAGGGTTTGGAAAAAAAAGTATATTATGAATGAATTGATTTTTTTACGTGAGATAAGGGTTATAAGTTTTAGAGATATACTTATTGTAAATAATAATTGGTTGTATAAGTTTATAGTTTTAGAATTGCAAGATATAAATCAAAAAATAAGTAGCTCTAGTGGTTAGCATGTGTGTTAATGGTACAAACAACCTAAGTTCAAATCTTATTATGAACATTTTTTACTAAATACGAATTTTATAAATAATTGCTTCAAAATTTTGAAAATTAATACATTAAATCCGAAAAATAAATATTAATAATTAGGTGGATTAATAAATTGATTAGTTGGACCAAAAATGCTTATGTGGCATGAAAAATAATTACTGGGCAATGATGTGGCGTTTATGTGGCATTATCTACGTGTAACGCCTCCTGTTATATATATATATTTTTAAGACCTAATAAGTATGAGTCCTGAAGAGAGGGATCGGAGAAGTCGATGCGAGAATATCAATTACGACAAGCTACCATTCGGAGTGAGCATTCTTGATTCGATGGGAATCAGTCATGATGTTCATGAGCGAATTGAGCATAATACACGGAGCAGTTGAGGACACTTTGCACTAATAGCACATGTAGTATTGAAAATGGGTGGGTTAGTGGCGGGTATATTTTCAATTTTGATGTAATACGATCGGTCTAGGAGTATCATTAATGGACATCTCTTTAAGTTCAACATTCTTGAAGGTTTTTCTGTAGGGATCCACCTAAGGCAACTTCTAGGTGAGTAAGTTCGTTTGGTACTTGTAAACTTAAAGAGTCTACCAGTAGGAACCCACTTAAAACAAGCTGCTAACAGTTAGATGAGGCTAGATTCTGATTCGACCATTGGTCCTTTTGCATTTAAATTGCTTCTTAGTGGATTGGTCTGACATTTGACTCCTCAAATTCGATCTTAGATTTGAGCCATCGGCGGGAATTGTCATTCCTAAGGTTGGAATGAGTTAGCGTATGGTATTGGTTTCAACAAAACTTTATTAACTTCAACTTGGGGGGCAGGCTTAGATTTTGATACTTTAAATCTTTCTGTCTTAAATGCATTGGTTGCCTAGTTACGGTATATAGTAGCATTATGAACAGTTGATTTCTCCAATGTTGATGGTTTTGCGAACTTAGTATTCACTCTATTTCCCGTATTCTTTCTAAGCTCATTTTTTAACGCAACGATAGTAAAACTCTTATCCTGAATTTGGTTTTTGAGGGCATCTAAGTCAGATGTCATGGAGTTGATTTTATCAATCTGTTTGGTCCTACACTCCAAAAAAATCTTTTTCAAGGATTCATTTTCTCTTAGCAACTTAGCAACACATATGGCTAGTTCCTCATTTCTAGACTTAATTGCATCACATACTTCATAATTAATATCCATTATTCATGTTCAATTGAATGTCGATATTTGTTTTTCAGTCACAAATGGTTGAGTCTTTGTCTAGAATCTGTTTTAGCTGATTAATTTCAAAAATTCACGAAATTAGAATTGGGATTTGTGCATGCATTTCAAACAGGAGAATTTTCTTCCTTTTGCTGTAGTGCAATTTCCAAGGAAATGCAGTGTTCTTCAAGAATTGAATATTTGTAAGAAAGTTCCTCAAATGCCCTTTTTGAAACCATATCATTAGTTTTAAAACAAACAAACTCAGTCTCAACCATGTCAATTTTATCAGACTTATGTTTATCCACAAATTCAAATGATTCGGTGATGCATTTGTCGATCATCCACACTTGCATCCTCATTACTTGTACTGAGCATCAATGACGTTCTGACAGTTTCAGGCTCCTCAGTCTCTGATTCTTTGCATTCATAGTCGTGAGATATAGCGATTGATGCTATTTCAATTTCATCACGCGGTAATCAACTGATGGTGCTTTCGCATTCGTTCAACTTTACGATCACATCCCAGGTTCACTGTTATCTTTCAGTTAGTCCTGGGCTTCATTTGCTTTAGCCGCTTCCTCAATGTACATCTCCATATTATCCATTAGTTGGATCAATGTATTGATGAACTCATGAATTTCCATTCCGGTATGTTTCTTGAAAGAAATTTCAGTCACATGTTGATCGAAGTCTGATGAATATTCCCCATTGATGAATGTATGAAATTGTTTGTGAATCATCTGAAGTACGACCATGGAATCATTTTTTATTATTTTCCCGTTGATAAGCTGATTCTTCAATTGTTCAAGGTATTTAAACAATGTTTTCTTAAGTGAAGGTAAATCCTGACGGAAAAGGGCACTGCATGTCCGATCCATGGATGTGGATAAAACTTGTGATATATGGGAATGAAGCAGTAAATAAGGTTCAATACTACATTCAATATGTAATTTCTGCTGGGATTCATTTGGGTTGGACTCAAAGTGTGATGGGTTTAGATCATCATTTGTAGAATCTATTAAGGTCAAGCATTCTGAATAGTACATGCTTTGTCTGCAGTCCACTGAGTCATAAAGTTTGAGCACTTTAGAGATTACTGGATCGGTAGATTGAGCCATGAATGTTGGACTCTACGGGATTTTACTATTCTTTGATTAAACCGGGAAATTGATTATTGCACGGGATTTTACTAAATCAAAAGAACAACCGTAAGAATGTATCACGAAGAAGTAACAAGTCACAATAGACAAGTAGCTAAACACTCAACTCGCTTAGTTATCAACTCGCTAAATAGCCAAGTCGCATTAGTATCAACTCGCGACACAATCAACTCGCTTAATAGCAAGTCGCAAACAGACTCAACTCGCTTAATCACCAAGTCGCTTAAAAGCTTAACTCGCTAAATATCCAAGTCGCATATATCAACTCGCATCCAGTAACAAAGCAACTCGCATTGAAGAACTAAATGTCCGAGACTCAACTCGCTTAGTACAAATTTCAAAAATGACCACTTTATCAATCAAAAACAACCAAACCACAATGATTTAAGCCTTCCAATTCAAAACTTAAACACATATGATGATCCTAAACACAAAAGTACAAACAAAATTCAAACTTTAACACTAGAATTTGTCCAAATGAATCAAACTCTTCGAAACACTTAATACTCCAAAAACATTATGAAATCCACCAAAACAAAGAGCATGAAAGATGAGTGATCAAACCTGGCTCTTGATACCAATTGTAACATATTAGATTTCACAAGCACATAAACAAACTCAATATGGGCGTATAGTATAGATGGTTTAGAGAGAGAAAGTAAGATATTCTAGAAAGAGAAACTCTTGGAAGGTTAGATTCCACAAAGAACATCCAACCCTCTACCTTGCAAGGTAGAAGGTATTTATAGGTTACAAACTAAACGACCTCCTGACGGCCTGTGGATCAGGTATACAGTGGGTAAAGACCCGTCCTTCCTCCACGGTGTTGCACTAGACTAACTCTAAGCTAATCACTTCCTAACAACTAACATAATAAACGATATGTCTACGAGCTAACTTAAGCTAGATTATAATTGGGGTGACTGATGCTTTACAATAGAATTTCCAATTCCTAACATATCCAGAACCACTGCAAGTTCGACATCCTATCATTGATTGGGAAGTTTACACTGCTAGCAATTTTGCTCCAACATGGAATATCACAAGGCTAGGTGGTGAAACTTCATCCTTCATTCAATTTGAAGATCTTATAAAAGCTTTTGACAGAGATGACCTTGATACACTATGGAGGTTAGTTCAAGAAAGGTTTAATGCTCAAGATATCAAAGATACAAAAGAGATGCAGTTATGGATTAATCTTAGAAGGCTCTATGAACCAAATGTTGATGATGATTTCTGGAAATTCTCATGCACATGTCCTGGTACTAAATGGTTTTACTATGATTCATGTGAAGTTCATCATGTCTCTACAGCAAATGGAGAAGATGCTTTCATGCTTGCTGAGAAGGAATATCCACTCAGAGCTGGAACTCTCACTGTGATGTTATGTACAACCATAAGAGTTCATAAAGACAATGAGAAGGTCAGAGCATTGTTACATAGGCTTCAAGATCAATGTTCACGAGCTATTCAGAAGTTAAGAAAGAAGTGAAGTGTTTGGTTGAATTTCTCAAATCCTTGAAGATAATGCTTATTGAAGAAACTTATTGATTTGCAGAGAAATCATAAGTTTAGGGGAGGATTGTTGGGAATAATCCGTTACCACGGATAGTTGTTGTTTACACTGCTCGGATTAACACTAGCAGTGGAAACGTATTCCCACTGCCAGTACATTATTACCACTGCTATCAGTTTATGATTAGGATAACGCGTCTAGATAAGTATAGAATAGATCTTGTGTATATTCTATAATGTTAGCTTTATACTTATCTTGTAAAGGAATCCTTGTTGTATAAAAGGAGGTCCTAGGTCATAGTCTTAGGTACTTGTCTAATTACCTATGTATTACTCAAAAAGGCTTCAAGGTGTAACCTTAATGATAAGCAAGATCACTCGTATTATTCATTAATAATATTGGAGCTTAAGTTTTATTTTTAATGTGTGTTTACATACAATACATCATACAATCCATCTTCTAAGTATTACTAAGTAAATTCCGCGTGCTTAATAATATCATACAAAATATCATTGACACAAGGAGTGTATCTAGATCCATCACAATCCAAATCTCAACCAGACAACATCTCTGCTAATCCTACAAACAATCATATGTCCTAACACACAATTGTATATCATTGTGTCGATCCATCAGTCATCTTAACACATTCCGTTGGTCATTGCTTAACGGTTTGGTCTTGATTTTTGTAAAATCCCGTGAAAGATTCTATTTCTCGGTTTAAATCACAGACTTGTAAAACCCCGTGCATTCTACCACATCATGTCTTACTCTACTGACCCAGTGATTTCAGAAGTGCTTAAACTGTATGATATTGTGGACAACAATGATAATGGATGCTACACTGATCGATTAAAGATGAGTGACTTAAGCAATGAGGATGTGAGATATCCGTGTTCAGAATCTAAAGAGAAAGAATTGCACCAGTTTAGGCTACAAAATGCCATGCTAATGGAAAGTAACATTGAACCTTATCAGTTACTTCACTCTCACCTCGTACAGCTTTTGTCCACAATTAGGGATCGAACATGTAGTGCCATCTTCCGTCAGGATTTACCTACACTGACTAGAAACTTGTTGTTGAACTTAGAACAATTGGAACAACAACTTGATAAAGAAAAGGTTCAAAAGGATAGTTCCAATGCTGCACTTCAGGTGATCCACAAACAATTTCAGTCAGTCATCAGTGGGGAATTTACATCAGATTATGATCAAGACATGACTGAAGTGTCTTTCAAGAAATACACTTGAATGGAAATTAGCGTGTTCGTAGATACACCTATCCATCTCATGGATAATGTGGAGAAGTATATTGAGGAAGTTACTCAGACAGATGAAAAAGTGGATGAGTGTCTGGTGCAGTTGAGAGATTGTTGTGATAAGTTGGGTAATATATCTGTTGAAGAATCGGATGTTGCTGAATGCAGAATGTCAGAGACAACAAATAATGATGAGTCGGGTAAAGCACCAGATGATGAATTAGTTGACACTGAATATAGAGGCTCAGAGATAGATAAAGCTTGACACAGCAGCGGTGGTCTAGTGACTCTTGGTACACATGATGTGGATGCAGATATCAGACCAGAAATTGAGCAGGTGTCATGTGATGAGGTACCCTTAACTGTTCAACATAGTGCATCTGCTAATGTACCTAAACATATTGATCTTAATGCTGAACATGATTATGATAACTGTTCCTTGGTTGAGGCTGAGTCTAATAATTTCAAAACAAATGATATGGTTGATAAAAAGGCTTTTGATGAACTTTTAAACAAACTCTCAAATCTTGAAAAACATTGCATTTCACTTGAAATTACGTTACAGAGTAAAGAAGAAAGTTTTCAAACTAAGAAACCATGTAACAATCCGGAATTTCCTGAATTTTGTGAATTTTTTGAAATAAACTATTTAAAAGCTCAGCTTCAAGCTAAAAACTCGACTACCAACAATTTGAAGAAACATATTTCGGGTATGCATGTGAAAAGTAATTTGGTTACATGTAATTCTGATATTAATGCTATTTATGATATTCAAATGAGAAATGATGAATTAGCAGTTTGTGTGGCCAAATTACTAAAGGAAAATGAGTCTTTGAGAAAGAATCACATAGAAGTAAGTGACTCTGTCAAAGAACCTAGAACTAAGTCAATGGAAACAAACTCTTTGATAGCAAAAATTGATGATCTCAAAGCTCAACTTCAGGAAAAGAGTTTCGCTATTCTTGCTTTAAAAAATGAGCTCTGAAAAACAACAGGGAATAGTGTGAACACTAATTTTCAAAACCATCAAACTTGGGGAAACCTGTTATTAGACAACCGAATGCATTTAGATCTGAACGACCAAAATTTTAAAAAAAACGCGGTTTGCCTCCTAAGTTGATGCGAAACAAGTTTTGACAAAACCAGTCACTTCACCTCACTTTCTTAGGAAAATTGATATGAATGACTTGTATAAGAACTCTTATCTAGAAACGGCTAGAAAGAAGGCACAAAATCGCAAAGACAGAATTTTAGGTGCAAGACTTAGGATGATGAATTCTTCGAGATTTCAAGGAACTGCTAGTAGTTCTAAACCATTACCTAGGAACACTAATCTAAAGACTAGGGATTGGCTTACATCTAAGAATAGTTGCGTTTCGAGTAAAGCTATTCCCACAGCAGATCACTCTAAGAAATCTAGATCTATTTCTGAATCCAAACAAGCTGTTTGCTTAAAGTGTCTGAAATGTATCTTTAATGCTAATCATGATAAATGTTTCACAAAATCCCTGAAGAAAGTAAATGCTCATGCAATGGTACAACCTGTTAAGTCTAGGATTTACACTAAGTCATCCACAGTGCATATGAAGCAAATGAAACCAAAAGCCTCGCCTAGATGGTTACCAACTGCTAAATCTTTGGAAACTAGGAATAAGGATAAGTCTTCCACTATGCATAAGAAGCCTAACAATCCTAGACCTTGCCATAAGTGGATACCATCTGGTAGAATTCTTAAGGATGATGGACTTAGGTGGATACCTACAGGAAAGATGTTTACCAATGGCAATCTCAAAGTTGACTGTGAAATCCCAAAGGGTTTGGATACTGATGTCACTAACCAAAATATATGTAATCAAGTTTGTAATATTAGTGCAGGAAGTCCTTAATCAGTTGCAGATACTTCGATCCTTCAATACATGGACTGGATTAAAGTATGGATTACAAATGGATTGATATCTCATAACTCACGAGTTCAAGTAACTCAATCTTGATATTCATTCGGCTATGACATTTGAACACAACAGTTCAAGCCTCGTTCTCCAAAGAAAAGAAATGTGTACGTTTCAGTGCGCATGATCTTCGAAAGAAGAGAAATCTTCTTATGACGTTTGAACACAACAGTTCAAGCCTCGTTCTCTAAAGAAAAGAAATGTGTACGTTTCAGTGCGCATTATCTTCGAAAGAAGAGAAATCTTCTTATGACGTTTGAACACAACAGTTCATGCCTCGTACTCTAAAGAAAAGAAAAGTGTACGTTTCAGTGCGCTTTATCTTCTGAAGAAGAGAAATCTTCTCACTAATGACCATTCTCATCAACATGCTTCATGCTTTTTCCATGCGCTTTCAAACATCAAGTGAACCGGGCTACTGTTGATTGTTTTCTTATACCACTTGCTCAACTATAATGACGATGGCGGCATCCGGTGCTAATTTTGCGGGGGAGAATTGTGAATAGAATACATTTGGATGATAATCACTTGTTTAATCAAGAATGGCATCTCCGTATGCAATTCTTGAGGGGGAAGAAGAAGTGTGAATTTTTTGCATGGTTGATTGATATTTGAGAATATCCGGTCAAATGGCTCCAGGACAATTCAGTTCTGGACCCGCATCTCAACTTTCATCAAGTAGTCCTATCAGTTCTACTCTGGTTTCAATTCCCTCACCAGTAACTCATTATGTACCTCCTTCAGAAGATGATTTGAAGAAATTATTTGATCCTATGTTTGATGAACACTATGAGCCAAGGGCTAATGATCTGTCAATTCCATCAACAGAGGCTGCTCCTATCTCTGTCAATGAAGTTAACCCTTCAGTTTCCATGTCACTAAGTCAAGAAGCGCCTTCTGCTGATCACTCGGTATCATCATCAATGCCTCAATCATCAAGTGTATACAATGGAAATGTTGCTGCTGTTACAAATGATGAAAATCCTTTTGCTACTCCAGAAGATGAACCTTTTGAAAACATATTTGCTCCTGAATCATCATCAGAACCATCTTCATCAGGAGAAATCCACTCTGCTTGTTGTATAAAAGGAGGTCCTAGGTCATAGTCTTAGGTACTTGTCTAATTACCTACGTATTACTCAAAAAGGCTTCAAGGTGTAACCCTAGTGATAAGCAAGATCACTCGTATTATTCATTAATAATATTGGAGCTTAAGTTTTATGTTTAATGTGTGTTTACATACAATACATCATACAATCCATCTTCGAAGTATTACTAAGTAAATTCCGCGTGCTTAATAATATCATACAAAATATCATTGACACAAGGAGTGTGTCTAGATCCATCACAATCCAAATCTCAACCAAACAACATCTCTGCTAATCCTACAAACAATCATATGTCCTAACACACAATTGTATATCATTGTGTCGATCCATCAGTCATCTTAACACATTCCATTGGTCATTGCTTAACGGTTTGGTCTTGATTTTAGTAAAATCCCGTGAAAGATTCTATTTCTCGGTTTAAATCATAGACTTGTAAAATCCCGTGCATTCTACCACATCATGTCTTACTCTACTGACCCAGTGATTTCAGAAGTGCTTAAACTGTATGATACTGTGGACAACAATGATAATGTATGCTACACTGATCGATTAAAGATGATTGAATTACGCAATGAGGATGTGAGATCTCCGTGTTCGGAATCTAAAGAGAAAGAATTGCACCAGTTTAGGCTACAAAATTCCATGCTAATGGAAAGTAAAATTTAACCTTATCAGTTACTTCACTCTCACCTCGTACAGCTTTTGTCCACAATTAGGGATCGAACATGTAGTGCCATCTTCCGTCAGGATTTACCTACACTGACTAGAAACTTGCTGTTGAACTTAGAACAATTGGAACAACAACTTGATAAAGAAAAGGTTCAAAAGGATAGTTCCAATGCTGCACTTCAGGTGATCCACAAACAATTTTAGTCAGTCATTAGTGGGGAATTTACATCAGATTATGATCAAGACAGGACCGAAGTGTCTTTCAAGAAATACACTGGAATGGAAATTAGCGTGTTCATAGAGACACTTATCCATCTTATGGATAATGTGGAGAAGTATATTGAGGAAGTTACTCAGAAAGATGAAAAAGTGGATGAGTGTCGGGTGCAGTTGAGAGATTGTTGTGATAAGTTGGGTAATGTATCTGTTGAAGAATCGGGTGTTGCTGAATGCATGTCGAGAGACAACAAATAATGATGAGTCGGGTAAACCACCAGATGATGAATCATTGACATGAATACAGAGGCTCATAGATAGATAAGCTTGACACAGCCAGCGGTCCAGTGACTCTTGTTACACATGATGTGGATGCAGATATCAGACCAGAAATTGAGCAGGTGTCATGTGATGAGGTACCCTTAACTGTTCAACATAGTGCATCTGCTAATGTACCTAAACATACTGATCTTAATGCTGAACATGATTCTGATAACTGTTCATTGGTTGAGGCTGAGTCTAATAATTTCAAAACAAATGATATGGTTGATAAAAAGGCTTTTGATGAACTTTCAAACAAACTCTCAAATCTTGAAAAACATTGCATTTCACTTGAAATTGCGTTCCAGAGTAAAGAAGAAAGTTTTCAAACTAAGAAACCATGTAACAATCCGGAATTTCCTGAATTTTGTGAATTTTTTGAAATAAACTATTTAAAAGCTCAGCTTCAAGCCAAAAACTCGACTATCAACAATTTGAAGAAACATATTTCTTGTATGCATGTGAAAAGTAATTTGGTTACATGTAATTCTGATATTAATGCTATTTATGATATTCAAATGAGAAATGATGAATTAGCAGTTTGTGTGGCTAAATTACTAAAGGAAAATGAGTCTTTGAGAAAGAATCACATAGAAGTAAGTGACTCTGTCAAAGAAGCTAGAACTAAGTCAATGGAAACAAACTCTTTGATAGCAAAAATTGATGATCTCAAAGCTCAACTTCAGGAAAAGAGTTTCGCTATTGTTTCTTTAAAAAATGAGCTCTGAAAAACAACAGGGAATAGTGTGAACACTAAGTTTTCAAAACCATCAAACTTGGGGAAACCTGTTATTAGACAACCGAATGCGTTTAGATCTAAACGACCAAAATTTTCAAAAACGCGGTTTGCCTCCTAAGTTGATGCGAAACAAGTGTTGACAAAACCAGTCACTTCACCTCACTTGCTTAGGAAAATTGATATGAATGACTTGTATAAGAACTCTTATCTAGAAACGGCTAGAAAGAAGGCACAGAATCGCAAAGACAGAATTTTAGGTGCAAGACTTAGGATGATGAATTCTTCGAGATTTCAAGGCACTGCTAGTAATTCTAAACCATTACCTAGGAACACTAATCTAAAGACTAGGGATTGGCTTACATCTAAGAGTAGTTGCGTTTCGAGTAAAGCTATTCCCACAGCAGATCACTCTAAGAAATCTAGATCTATTTCTGAATCCAAACAAGCTGTTTGCTCAAAGTGTCTGAAATGTATCTTTAATGCTAATCATGATAAATGTTTCACAAAATCCCTGAAGAAAGTAAATGCTCATGCAATGGTACAACCTGTTAAGTCTAGGATTTACACTAAGTCATCCACAGTGCATATGAAGCAAATGAAACCAAAAGCCTCGCCTAGATGGTTACCAACTGCTAAATCTTTGGAAACTAGGAATAAGGATAAGTCTTCCACTATGCATAAGAAGCCTAACAATCCTAGACCTTGCCATAAGTGGATACCATCTGGTAGAATTCTTAAGGATGATGGACTTAGGTGGATACCTACAGGAAAGATGTTTACCAATGGCAATCTCAAAGTTGACCGTGAAATCCCAAAGGGTTTGGATACTGATGTCACTAACCAAAATATATGCAATCAAGTTTGTAATATTAGTGCAGGAAGTCCTTAATCAGTTGCAGATACTTCGATCCTTCAATACATGGACTGGATTAAAGTATGGATTACAAATGGATTGATATCTCATAACTCACGAGTTCAAGTAACTCAATCTTGATATTCATTCGGCTATGATATTTGAACACAACAGTTCAAGCCTCGTTCTCCAAAGAAAAGAAATGTGTACGTTTCAGTGCGCATGATCTTCGAAAGAAGAGAAATCTTCTTATGACGTTTGAACACAACAGTTCAAGCCTCGTTCTCTAAAGAAAAGAAATGTGTACGTTTCAGTGCGCATTATCTTCGAAAGAAGAGAAATCTTCTTATGACGTTTGAACACAACAGTTCATGCCTCGTACTCTAAAGAAAAGAAAAGTGTACGTTTCAGTGCGCTTTATCTTCTGAAGAAGAGAAATCTTCTCACTAATGACCATTCTCATCAACATGCTTCATGCTTTTTCCATGCGCTTTCAAACATCAAGTGAACCGGGCTACTGTTGATTGTTTTCTTATACCACTTGCTCAACTATAATGACGATGGCGGCATCCGGTGCTAATTTTGCGGGGGAGAATTGTGAATAGAATACATTTGGATGATAATCACTTGTTTAATCAAGAATGGCATCTCCGTATGCAATTCTTGAGGGGGAAGAAGAAGTGTGAATTTTTTGCATGGTTGATTGATATTTGAGAATATCCGGTCAAATGGCTCCAGGACAATTCAGTTCTGGACCCGCATCTCAACTTTCATCAAGTAGTCCTATCAGTTCTACTCTGGTTTCAATTCCCTCACCAATAACTCATTATGTACCTCCTTCAGAAGATGATTTGAAGAAATTATTTGATCCTATGTTTGATGAACACTATGAGCCAAGGGCTAATGATCTGTCAATTCCATCAACAGAGGCTGCTCCTATCTCTGTCAATGAAGTTAACCCTTCAGTTTCCATGTCACTAAGTCAAGAAGCGCCTTCTGCTGATCCCTCGGTATCATCATCAATGCCTCAATCATCAAGTGTATACAATGGAAATGTTGCTGCTGTTACAAATGATGAAAATCCTTTTGCTACTCCAGAAGATGAACCTTTTGAAAACATATTTGCTCCTAAATCATCATCAGAACCATCTTCATCAGGAGAAATCGACTCTGCTTGTTCTATAAAAGGAGGTCCTAGGTCATAGTCTTAGGTACTTGTCTAATTACCTACGTATTACTCAAAAAGGCTTCAAGGTGTAACCCTAGTGATAAGCAAGATCACTCGTATTATTCATTAATAATATTGGAGCTTAAGTTTTATGTTTAATGTGTGTTTACATACAATACATCATACAATCCATCTTCGAAGTATTACTAAGTAAATTCCGCGTGCTTAATAATATCATACAAATATCATTGACACAAGGAGTGTGTCTAGATCCATCACAATCCAAATCTCAACCAAACAACATCTCTGCTAATCCTACAAACAATCATATGTCCTAACACACAATTATATATCATTGTGTCGATCCATCAGTCATCTTAACACATTCCATTGGTCATTGCTTAACGGTTTGGTCTTGATTTTAGTAAAATCCCGTGAAAGATTCTATTTCTTGGTTTAAATCATAGACTTGTAAAATCCCGTGCATTCTACCACATCATGTCTTACTTTACTGACCAAGTGATTTCAGAAGTGCTTAAACTGTATGATACTGTGGACAACAATGATAATGTATGCTACACTGATCGATTAAAGATGATTGAATTAAGCAATGAGGATGTGAGATCTCCGCGCCTTATGGTGCTTCTTTAACTCCGTACTCTCTAAGATCGAACCAAAAGACGTCAAAACTGCTATGAATGAAGACAGCTGGTTCAGTTCCATGCAAGAAGAAATTCATGAGTTTGATCGACTAGATGTATGGGAATTATTACCTGCTCCTGACTGTGCCATGATCATTGCTCTAAAGTGGATCTTCAAAGTAAAACTTGATGAGCATGGTGATGTTTTAAAGAACAAGGCTCGATTGGTTGCAAAAGGATACCGTCAAGAAGAGGGTATTGACTTTGAAGAATCATTTGCTCTAGTTGCTCGCATCGAGGAAATCAGAATCTTTTTGGCTAATGCTGCAAGTAAGAACATGGTAGTCTATCAGATGGATGTAAAGACGGTTTTTCTTAATGGAGATCTGAAAGAAGTCGTATACATCAGAAAACCTAAAGGCTTTGTGAATCCAGAGCATCCTACTCACGTCTATCGTTTGAAGAACGCTCTTTATGGTTTGAAGCAAGCTCCAAGGGCATGGTATGATACGCTATCAAAGTTTCTTCTATCTATTGGATTCAGCAAAGGAGCAGTTGATCCGATATTGTTCACCAGAAAGTCAGGCAAGCATTTAATTCACGTTCAAATATATGTTGATGATTATTTTTGCCTCGACCGACCCCAATGAATGTGATCGTTTCTCAAATGAAATGGGTTCCAAATTTAAATGTCAATGATGGGACAAATGTCATTTTTCTTGGGATTACAAATTTCACAAAGTCCCGGAGGCATTTTTATAAATCAATCTAAATATGCAAATGAGATTTTAAAGAAATTTGGATTTGATTCTAGTGACCCTGTTGACACTCCCATGATAGAACGTACTAAACTGGATGAGGACCACTCAGGGATCATGGTAGACCAAACGAAATATCGTAGTATGATCGGATCCCTGATGTACCTCACAGCCAGTAGACCAGACATTTTGTTCGCTGTGTGCATGTGTGCTAGATATCAGGCTAAGCCTACCAAAAAGCACCTTGAAGCGGTTAAACGGGTCTTTCGGTATCTCCAAGGAACCATCAATATGGGACTTTGGTAACCGAAGGACACCGGTATGTCACTAACAGCCTATGCAGATGCTGATCATGCAGGATGTCAAGATACACGTCCGAAGTACGCCCGAGGTGCTCAGCCGGGTGATAAGCTTGTTAGTTGGTCCTCAAAGAAGCAAATGAGTACTTCTATTTCCTCTACAGAGGTTGAATACATAGCCATGTCATCTTGTTGTGCTCAAATCCTATGGATGAGATCCCAATTATCCGACTATGGCTTTGAATTCAACAAAATCCTCTGTACTGTGATAATAAAAGTGCTATTGCTCTCTCATGCAACAATGCTCAACACTCAAGAGCAAAGCACATCGACATTCGACATCATTTCATCAGGGAGCAAGTAGAAAACGTTGTGGTGGAACTTTATTTTGTGAGGACTGAATACCAGTTAGCAGACATCTTCACCAAAGCTTTTCCTAGAGAACGTTTTGAGTTTATCCGCCCACGACTTGGTCTAAAGAGTCTTCAACCGGAAACATTTAAACGTCTTCAAGAGGAAGAAGAGGAGTAAAAGGTCTTTCTTCATCCATATCTCGTAAATATTTATTCGAAAAGCAAAATACAAAATTTAAAAACCTTCAAAAAGAAAATAGAAAAATATAAAACCTTCAAAAATCCATAAAATCCATAAAATCTGAAAAATCTTGAAAATATTTCAAAAAATATTATCATTTTGTCATGTTTTTCTCAAATTTGAAAATATCTACGGTCTTTGTGTTGTCATGCAAAGAATCACACGGGACTTTAGATATTGTTGGAATGTTCTTTAAATTTTTTTTTGGGAGAATGTGAAAAAATGGTTTATTGTCATTTCAGGCAATAACCAGTTTTTCAAAGAAAGAACAGAGCCATGCTTTATCTTGCTTTTCAAATCTCATGCTCTGATTCTATAAACAATTACTTACTATCTAATGAAAACTAATTGCCTTGTAACATAACTCGGACTCTATTTTTTTTTAAAACCATCTGGACTTAACTTTTGTCAAAATATTTATCTCTCAATCAACAACTTATCTCACTGATTTAGGGGGAGAATGATTTCAAATAAATCAAAAGGTTGTTCAACAAACAATTGTTTTCAAAAGATAATCATGCTTGTTTAACCAATGGAGTGTAAAGTTTCAAAATCTGATCCTTATCAGTTAAAATGTTTTCATAATCAAGTCACATTTCTCCTCAAAAGCTTTCAAAATCAATTTAAATCTACAGAGATCAGAAATCTCAAATGATTTAAAAATTGTGATCGGGGGAGAATTTGTGATTTAAATTGGATTTAAACTAATAATTTGATAAATGGTTTAATAAGTGTTTAGCAAGCTTTCCTCCCCACATGTGCCAAATGATTTCAAATTTTCCATGCACATGTTGATGGGGAGCATCTATTTTAAACCACAAAGAATTGCAACGTGATTAATTTGTATCTAAGTGCATGTTCCTTCTAATATGTGCAAAACTCTTTCAAACCTCGATTCACATATTGAGGGGCAGCAAATTTATGAAAACCTCATCCTTCCTCAATATGCTTTATCTACTTGATTTAATTAGGGAAGTGATGATGATATCTTTTAGAAAATGGTAATCAAAGAAGTTAATTCTTTCTCTTGCCTCTGTGTGCTAAAACAATTTCTATACATGAAGCACACGTTGAGGGGGAGCTCTTTTTCTAAAAATATCAAAACAATTCAGGTACAAAATGCTTTGATAATATATCACAAGTATCTGGATTGATTTTCAAATGGTTTTCGATTGGTTCCAATGGCAGATGAACAATACCAAATAGACCGACCAAATTTACTTTATGTATGGTGATATAAGGATGATAAGGTTAGGTATTTGTTCCCATGATCCGCCAGAACCATAGGGATCTACCCAGGGACAATCCAGTAGTTAGTGTAGAAGTCCTTAGGTTTGATGAAAAAAGGAGAAAAGTGAGATATGGGAAGAGTGCGGACTGAGACTGAGCTAGTACTGGAATAAACCCAACAAGGTTCTAGTTATGAAGTCTCGGTAAGCACTGAAGGGGTTGAAGAATGAAAAAGAAATAAAATGAGAAAAGGGTGAAAAGAGATATCCCTCCATTAATTCAACCTTAGGGCAGTAACCGGGTTCAATTCATATGCTACTGGTGGTTACCAAGGTAACATTGGTATTGAAGACAAGACGTCATGGACCCAGTGATGCACTGCACTACAACTTCCCAAGCTACTCAAGTTCCTCTTAAAAGGACTTGTTTTATTCTCACGGGGAACCGACATTATCTATCGAGTTTTTCTTAGAGTTTGTTGATATTGAAGAAGGAGACCCTCTCCCTAGTCTCCGGCATAGGAACTAAATGTGCACTATTTAGTTTAGACCCACGAGATCATCAAATAAATCTCTATAGGACACTGTCAATGAAGACTCTTTGTTTCACACAATGTGAAAAGAGAGATTATATCTTATGAGTCCTACGCATTATCCTTGTGGTATTGCCAGAACATCTGAGTGATATACTAACATATTCACAATGAAGATGGAAAGCCTTCTGGAGCCAACATCAAACAAGCTCCTGGTGGGTGGCATGTGAGATCTATCCAATAGATCAACCATGTGACAACTGAACAGAAACAATGGAGGGGTTCATAATTATGAATTAATCCTGGTTCAGGTTATGGATTGACGGATGCCTTTGAAAAACCAGTTGTTGTACTTAAAAACACTTTTCTCTAGCACATCAACTGTGTACTCATATTTCAAAATAAAAGGTGATTATGATTGATAATTGATTTTCATTAAAACCTTCGTTGTATTGCAAAAACAATTTTTATTGAGCGATACACGATTGTTTTTCAAATCTCTTTTCATCAATCAGTGAATCTCAATTCGCTGGTTCACTCCCTCCGTGTTGTCTTCTTTGAGACGTTCCGGTTTGAGAACAGCTAGAGCAGCTGCGAAACCCTGTCAAGGAAATTCTTCGGAATTATACCTGATCACAGGCAGTACTTGTACTGATCAACGGGGAACCGTGGGCCGTGTACCTCAATTCAAAGAAAGTGATCAAAGACACTTTCGTGTGTTTTATTGCTAACTCTTTTTTGCAGGTACATTTGGACGGTTGCAGCTGATCAGAATTGAGGAGTCAATCCAAAGCCGCATGCTCACAGCATCCTCACTTAATTGAAGAAATCATGACTTGTGCATATCTACATAACCTGGTTATGATATTTTTATACTATGCTTCTGCTACGCTGCTGCAAATATTTCAACCAGTAAAAGCTTCCGCTACTCTGATGAAAAGATGTCATGATTCAAAAGTGTGAGCATGTCGGTCCGAAAGTCACAACTTCACATGATGGCAACACTATAAAGGGTGATCTAGAGATTTACTGTGGCTGATGATCTCAATGAAAGCTCAAAGATCATCAAAGATGTGGATTAGTTAAAGGCCTCCACTTAAAAGTACAAATCAATGCGGACTTTGAAGAATCGCTACAAAAGCACAAAGAATGCGGAATTTGAAGAATTGAAGTCTACGAGCTTGGAACTAAAGAACAAAGTCAAGAATAAAATGCTAGGATTCAAAATGTAAAACATGGGGTGACCTCCCTTAGGGGGAGATTTTTAGGAATTAGAAATTCCATAGTGAAGAGTCGGTCACCCCAAATATTATCTAGCATAAGTTACCTCGTAGACTTGTAGTTATTTATGTTGTTTTGTAGTTAATTAGTTAATTAGTAGCGTAGAATAGTGTAGTGTAACACCGTGGAGGAAGGACGGGTCTTTGCCCACTGTATGCCTGATCCACAGTCCAAAGGAGGACGTTTAGTTTGTAACTATAAATACCCTCTACCTCCCAAGGTAGAGGGTTGGACCTTGCACTCAATCTAACCTTTCTTTCTTTGTTTACTTTCTCTCTATAGAAAGGCTCCCACCTTCTACTTTCTCTCTCTAAACTCTTAAACCATACGCCTAATATTATTATGTTATGATGTGTTTGTGAAATCCAATATCCTACATACTGCTTGTGGAAAGTACTACTGTTTTGTCAAATACTGTTCCAACTGTCATAAATAAGGGGTAAAAGTTCCAACGGTAACTTTATTAATTGAGCCTTGATCTTTTAAAATCTTACCCATAAATAACTACCCTACCGATTTTTACTCTCATCTTTATACTTATCCATCCATTCATTCTTCCATCATAACTTTTCTCATCAAATCCACCTTCGCTGATCCATTCATCCTTCTAGCAACAACCAATGGCTAATCGTAACACCTGTAGTAAGCACAACATGATCGCTAATTTGGACAAGACGCCATCGAACATCAATTTTCATGATATTATTGATTTCCTAACTGGGTCTTCAATCAATTATGCTCTCCTGGTCAATCCTGACATTATTGGACCATGGATTCAGCAATTTTGGGCTACTGCTAGATCTGATTTGCAAGATGATGAATCATTCATTCACGCTAAGGTTGCTGGAAGGACAATTCGAATCACTGAGGCTACAATAAGAGAAGATTTATTGTTTCATGATGAAGAAGGTGTTGTTCGTTTTGAAAATCAAGTACTTTGGGATACACTCAGAGATATAGGGTATGAAGGTTCTCTCACTAAAACTACTTTTTAGAAGCCCTTATTTAGTCCTCATTGGAAATATCTCATTCATGTTTTACTTCACTACTTGAGTCCCAAAATTACTGCATGGGAACAGTTTGGTGCCAGCATAGCTTCTGCATTAGTGGGATTAGCTACCAATCAACCTTTTATTTTTTCACGAAGGATTCTGGATGGTATGCTTTCTCATATCACTAATGGTTCACCATTCTTGATGTACCTTAGATTTTTTCAATTATTCCTGAACAAACAGCTTGAGGATATTCCTAAACCTCCAAGCTTTTTACCTGTTGTAGTACTTCCTAAAAAGGTGTTTACATTTATGGCTAAAAAGAGTGATAAGTTTTCTGGGAGAAATACACCTTTGACTGCTCATATGTTGGAAGTAGCACATGCTGTTAGAGATGAAGTTGATTCAAGTAATGATACTGAGCCTTCTCAACATACTGCTCCATCACCAGATCATGAAGTTTCTCAACATACTGCTCCAAGAGAAAGTACTGCTTCTTTGCAAGGTACTACACATGATGATTCAGAGCAAGATGTGAATCAACCACCATATCCCAATGATTATACTTCCACAGATGGGTCTCAAACATCTGGAGGAGATGAGAGAGTAATGGCTGATGAGGGAGTTCTGGACAATTCTGCTTTAACAAGGGAATTAGGGAGGTTGCAAAAGGATAATGAAGCTCAAGCTACACAGCTATTGAATTTGAAAAATAAGCTCAAGAGATCGAAAAGATTTGTTTGGCCACTAGTTCAAAATCACAGGTTGTGGGTGAAATCACATAAGAAGATTGATCAGAAACCTAAGAAGGTTTCTAAGTCTAAGGGAAAGAAGCTTAAAAAGCAGTCTTCATTCACATTGTGGAGGAATTAGAGAATGAGAATTTGAATGAAGATGCTGAACCTCAAGAGAATTTGAATGAAGAACCAGATACTAAAACTTATGAAGATCCAAATAAAGAAGTTGAGCAAATTGAGCAAGTTAATCTTGAAGGTACTGATGTTCAAGCTACTGATGATCAAGGTACTGGTGTTCAAAGTACTGATGTTCAAGCTACTGATGATCAAGGTACTGGTGTTCAAAGTACTGGTGTTCAAGGTACTGCTCTTCAAGGTACTTTTAGGCAAAATCTTATCACACCAAGAGCCTTGGATTTTGATGAAGAAGCTGGTCCTTCAACAATTATACATGAAGAAGCTGGTACTTCTAATCCGATTCAGCAAGAGGAACATAGTGCTAGTGATGATGAGACTATTGCTCATATGTTTCTCAACATATCAAGACCAAGGGGTATTAGTATTCCTGGAGTTGAACAACCTCAAGTCTTATAATCTTCTTCTCAACCTACTCAAGAGTTAGATCCAAAAGATAAAGGAAAAGGAATCTTGGTAGAATCCAAGAAAAAGAAGAAGAAGCTTACTTTTGCAGATTTAAAAGCTATTAAGGAAGCTAAAACTGAAGAAGCTGCTAGAAAGATACAGGCATAATTAGATGTTGAAATTGAAATACCAAAGAAGCAAAATGTTCTACCAAGAAGACCACAAGGTATTGCTAAAGAAAGGAATTCCATGATGAGTTATCTGAAGGGTCAAGGATATATAGGTTAACATAAGTTAAGATATCCAGAGATGAAAAGCTTATATGATGCTGTTAGAGAGTCTATTCAAAAGGAACTTGATAGTATTGTTTCTTTTGATTCTGAAAAGCAAATTGTGGATGCAAGAAAAGTCAAAAGAAGTTCAAAGAGAAAAAGGACAACTAATGATGAACAACTATCAAAGAATTTTAAGTTGAGAACAGATACAGTTGATGAGCTGAGGAACTATCTAAGAGTTGTTGATTTTAAGCATCCAAAGTCAAAAGAAGTTGCTGAGACGAAGTCTAAGATTTCTACATTTGAGGTTGTAGAATCATCAAAAGAATGAGATTATCTCATCTTTCATATAGAAGATAAAAGTTTTAGAGCATTCAACTTGTTGTGGGACATATTGCATGTGATAGAAAGAGAAGATTTGCTTCATTTGTATCAAAAAGTGCAAGCTTATTTTAAGCATATTCCACCAATAGGAGTGGGTTTAGTCTTGTTGGGTGATCTTACAACCATCTAGGAGACAGAAGAAACAAGTAATGATGCTCTCTGGAATAATCAAGAAGATTGGGAAATCATAAGTTGGAGATTCTTTGAATCATCAGGAGTGCATGTATTAGAGTTAGAAGATGGTACCATGATTCATATGCTAGCAGAAAGGAGATATCCTCTTACAAGAGATCTTATGATCAGAATGCTAAATCATGGTATGGAAGTTGAACAAGAGAATGAAACATCACTCATGGTAATTGAGTTGTTCATCAAATGGACAACTTTAGCAGATGATGATGCATGATTACTGGTATGGTTTTTATTATATAAATCTTTTGAATAATAAGTACTTTATTCAAAGTACTGCTGGACAAACAGTACTTTATCAAAGTACTGCTTGCAGCACAAAACCAGTAAAGTCTTTTAATAATAATGAGCAATTTTTGTAAAGTGCAAAATACTTTTTGAAGCACAAGATAACAGCAACAAATTGTTTTGAGAATAACACATGGTGTTAATACTTGTACGACACAACAAATGGTAATCAACTCACCATGTTTAATAAACAAGAAAAAGTTTGACTCATCATGAAGGTACGGCTTTGATTTGATTATCAAATCTGTTTTTAGTTGACAATTTACTTAAAATTGTATGGTTTTCAACTCAGCATATCTGTAATAGTGAAGAGTTGGCTAGCCCACAAGATAATGGCTTGTGGTAAAGGCTGTGGAAAATCCATTTGTATGGTAATTAGTTCACCATGGTAGTGATTAAAGAACTAACTTGTCCAAAAGCAAACGACTCTTGGTAAAGACTTAACAAATCCGTTGATAGCTGTTGATTTGCAAAAAATCATATGGTTATCAATGTACCATGGTTTTTAACCTAAACATTGGCTACTCTAGAGTTAATGGCTTTGGTAAAGAGACATCAAAATCCATTATTTTTCAATGATTCACCTCTCACAGGAGTTTATACACTTGGAAGTGATGAGAATAGTATGAAACTTTGTGATCTGATGTACATTTTGCCATATTTTGC
Source organism: Chrysanthemum makinoi (assembly GCA_910596185.1). NCBI lineage: Eukaryota > Viridiplantae > Streptophyta > Magnoliopsida > Asterales > Asteraceae > Chrysanthemum > Chrysanthemum makinoi. Next base: position 85,371,100 of record OU343217.1, on the reverse strand, counting down.
TGAGTAGCTGAAAAGATTAGTTGCTGTGAAAATATCATCTGTTGCTGATAAATACTGTTGATAAAGATTACTTTGATGATGACAATACAAACACAGTGAGTACAAGATGAATCTGTAGTTAAAGATACAATCTTTCCTTGAAGACAAAGATGTTGAAGTTAAAGATACAAAGGAACTTGAAATCAAGCAAGTAGAATTCAAGTTAGGGGAGGATTGTTGGGGTATAAAGTCAAAGTACTGCTTAACAAGAAAGTTAAAGTACTGCTTATGAAGAAAGTCAAAGAACTGCTTGTCAAAGTACTGCTATGTTAAAGGACTGTTATGCAAATCGTTTAAGGATTGTTATGTAATTCTACAATATTCTTAGATTAGAATTAGTTTACTTGTCGTACAAGAATTGTAAACCGACTAGGGTTTTTCTTATGCCTATAAAAGGACCCCTAGATTGGCATGAGATATATACATGCAAGTACGATATTAGAGTTATTTAGCGATTAAGGTTGTTATTGAATCTGTATGGTAAGCTGGTTCAAATTTTGGTTTTAATATAATCGTTGAAGTTCAAAGTTATTCTTCTTAGCTTTATTGAAGTAGATTTCGCATACTTAACAGAGTTATATCAGTGTTTCATCATTAGTAGTTTTGGATTTATCCAAGGTTGCTAAACCCTTACAAGCTACATAGTTAGTTTGGTCAGAATCTATCGATCCAACATATAAACTAGTTAAAAACGATTATTTGGATGAGATAACTTATTAAAGAAATAATGGTTAAGAACATTGAATAAACGAACGTGTCATTTATAGTACACTACTTAATATACCTACTATAAATTACTCTTTTGTAAACTTGTAGAATTACGAATAACAATTGGGAAACTTTTATTAATTGAGCGAAAAGGGAAAACAGTCTTTTATTATTAAACATGTAAGTTTGGGGATTTTTGGGTAATTTAATGAAACTTATCAATTGTCCTATTTATGTTATATAAATAGTTGTCGTCAGTACCTTGTCTTTGATTAGCTTGAGTATTGTCTGTATTTCTTGGCTTGGTCGATGTCTTTTCCTCTTTCGCGTGAGTTATGCGTCGCGTCTATGTTTCTTTCCACCACACGAAACGTTAAAACTAAACTTTTGAGATAACAATTATAAACTTTTAGGAACGATAACGTACTTTCAAAAATAACGACATGAATGATCCACGAAAACTACAACACAATACTTTCTATTGATTTCTTTATCAGATAAGCTGTATTTTAAGATTGCCGTATACGCATTAGGTTGCGTCACTTCTATTCTATTGTACTTGTCGTACATTCTTTTAGATGCCATGGAGATTAGCTTTAGATGCCATTCGTGTCAATAGTGAATAGTGCATTGCTGGTGCAAAGATGAGTTTCATAGCCCCATTTTTATCTACGTTTTTAACTAAATTGGGGTGAGAATCATGCTACTGTTTTTGGACCTTTAAACGTATTTGGATTTGCTTATGTGCTTGACTATTTTGATAGATGTGCGGTAGTCGTTGACTTAGACTAAGGTAGCAATCCTAATTGCTATAACTGTTGCCTAGCTAAGAATAGACTTCTACCTCGACCTAGTCCGGGGTTGGCAATTGTTCTAGACTTTGCCACGACAGTGATGGACTAGAGTCGTTGCGCCCATGTGATCACTGGATGCTTGATATGGATTGTGATTTCAGATATGAAACAGTTTTTGAATGATGTGTATCTATCTTAAGTCTCGCATAGCAAATCAACTCCTACAGGTCCACTATGTTTTTATTGAACTTAAACCTATGTACTCACCAGCGTAAGCTGACCTTTTTAGCATGTGTTCTCAGGATTAAGGCGATAGCTCACTATTGGATGACGCTTAGCAAGGGGCATGGTCATAGGCGACTCTGATGAATATACGGGACCGCTTTAATTATCTTTTGGGCCTATTTCCGCACTACTTTCATTAATGTAAATTTATTGTTTTCAGTTAATGAATCTTATTCTAAATAAATGGAATAAAAACCATTCTTTGTACCTTATATTGTGATACCAAGATTGTGGCACCCAAAGGCTCGTATGCTTCTGCTAGACCATATTTTCGGGGTGTTACAGATTGGTATCAGAGCCAAGGTTATAGAGAACTGGGTATATTTTCAAAACCTAGACTATAACCACTTTTTCAAAAACTTAGACCTATGACCGCCATGTGCCTGCCTGCCAAGCTGAAGCCTCGCGTATGACTAGTTTAAGGATGTAGATGATTGAGAACACATAAACAAATTGATCGATGAGATGTATATGGCTTATTTGATGAAATTTTTGATGGGACACTTGTTGAATGTGTGCCCTGTTAGTAGATGATTTGAGTCTGCCTATCTTAGTAATCCACTATCAGCATTCCACATGCTTATACACACATAGTAAGCATGTCCTCATGCTTACGCACGCCCCATAAGCATTTCCATATGCTTATGCACACATAGAAAGCATGTCCTCATGCTCTCACACGCACTATACCTTTCACATAGTGTGGAGTCCCAAACCTTATATCTATAACACTTAGCTTGTATTAAGTAGTTGCCTTGGATAGTTCCAAAACAACAAAGAGAAAACTTTGTAAGAATACACACAAATACGTGGAATCTATTGGAACATACTTAGAAGATGAAAGTAAACAAATGAACACAAACTGTGATAACCAATGCTTCAACATTACTAATCGATAATACGAAGACTCTCAAAGTATCAAAGTTACGCAATTTCCTTGCGTAATCTCACCACTCGATTTAGAACTTGCACAATAGTAGTGGCCGTGGGAATGATTTGGGAATGTAAAGGAAATGGTGCTATTATAACTAAGTCAGGGAGTCACGAGCGAGACCTTTTGTCTCGTGAAAGTGAGTTCCATAATTAAGTTTTGATGAACACAAGTCTAAAATGCGTTAAAACTACTAAAACATGCAAGCTGGTGTGTTTGTATCGTGTGTTGTGTCATGTTCACGTGTTCTTGCATTTTATCATTTTTATGTGTTCCTGGTCATAACTAGATGATGGGTTATAATGGCTTTGATGATGTCGAAGGGTGTATAGTCTCGCGTCACAAATTTTGGGTCGAAACTCTCGTAAACCGTTGTTTTATTCTTTAGTATTGTCAAACAAGTGGTAATCGGTTTTGATTATTAATAATGAACTCATGTCCGCTAGTGTTATAATAATATGCGAACCCAGTAAGTGTTTTCAGATAATAATTGGACTAACGTGTGATTATTTGGTTAACGTTGAATCATTGGTATGAATCAGATTTTTGGAATCGGACGACATTTCAATTAACAACCTTAATTGAATAACAAATTAATTGTGGTGTTTTGGGTAATTGGTAAGTTATTGACAAACATTAGATTTGATACCCGTTAATTGGTTTTGTTTGGAAAAAAAATTTGGTGCAAAAGGTGAATAGTATTAATTATCAAAACTCCAAATTACAAGAAATCTCAAAGCTGAGATGGACATTCCCCATCCAGCAACATACAACCTATGCTATAACATCACATATCAGATGGTTATACAAAGTTACAACCAATATCAGACAAAACTAGCACCATTCCTCTATCACCACCAAGACTTCAAACAAGGCAATCTGTATTGTAACATAAACCATACCAGTTGCCTCTCAATTCACCTATTTTTGCACCCACCATCTTGCTACATTTCCCCATCACCATCCTATCCAAACCATTCAACCTACAACCACAATAGAATGGACAGACATGGTGTGAAGCTTCACTAGGAACCCATAACCCATCCCTTGGGGGGCTCTACCAAGACAGTCTACATTTCCTTCTCAAAAAAGGCTTCAACTGCCTAGGAACACACACCCTCAATGATGACCAACCAGACCTCCTTTGCCAAATGTATTAAGTGGACCAAGCAGGTTCATCTTTCACTCCTCGCTATTCCACTTATCATACATTGGCCGCCCCAACCATATACCCTTCACAATGAGATGCTCTACATTATGGTACATCCTAATGAATTAGACCTCTCACTTTAGTTTCAAACCTCATCACAGTTTCCTCCCAAGGCCAAACATGCTTAAGAGAGAGAAGTTCCAGTGAGTACAGTCACACCAAAAAGACTCCAAGGTACTAGAAACATACCCATTGTTATGGTTTGCAAAGATATCATTTGACTATTTAGAGCAAGTCAAATACTTAAGTAACCAATCAGATGAAACTCTAATATCCAAACACCCCTGAAAATACAGCTAACCATGGAAAAGAAAACCAAACCTCAAAACTGCCCATTTTGAAAAATTTCTGCCAAACCTTTAAACACCCCTAACCATCAGTTCATTTAGCTCTTTTGAGAGATATGCCCCAGCTGCACTCTATCCTTCTTATAGCACCACTTTCTATGACTGTTAAGCCAAGCAGTCTGTGCTCTTAATAGTATCCACAATATTTTTAAACACTACCTCCTAATTTCTACTAATATCTTTGAAAATCCTCCTATTCCTTTCCTTCCAGATATGGTATACACAAGCAGCAATCATCAATCTTCTCACCACACTATTTATGTTATTACCACATCCAGCTTTGGTAATATTATGGACAATGTCTTGCCAATTTGTACTATACTCCTTTATGAACAATGTGTTTGGGAAATAGAAAGAGTCAATTCGAAGTGTTTAATGGTGTTGGGTATGTTTGATTGTCTGTTTAGATGGCAAGATTGGTATGAGATTGTTTGGAGGATTAATTAGAATTATGAAAATTGTTTATTTTAGACTTAATGATATATATGTCAACCTGGCGCTACGTTAGGTGTTATCCTGACTTTCTAGTCTCGACTGACCCCGACAATGCCATATCTTGGTCTTTAGTATCTATTGAACAATATGAGGTGTAAAAGCCGAGAGTCATGACTCGGACTTTGGAACTCGAAACGAATAATGACTCGAAATTTATATTGAAACGAATAAATTTATATTGACATTTATATCGAAATATATATATATATATATATATATATATACTAGTAAATAGTACTAGAAGATATAGATGATAAATGGTTTTGTACTAAACCTTCGATAACAAGGCTCGCCTTGTTATTCGACATTTAAAAAAAAAAGGAAACTAACGCCTAAAAATAGAAATGTTTTGTAATAAATGAGTCACTAAATATTTCGAGGGAACGTTTATCGAAAGGTGTCATTTATGAGTATTTAATACCATTTATGTGTTGTGCGTGGGTTACGGATGACCTAACATTAATAGCGTTGATTCACGTGGATAACGGACTTATTAGGTTGACGAACCTAATAAGCGCCTGCTATGTACATGGAATAACGTTACTAATGGGTGAATTATCCTTATGAATCATTAGGATGTGTTTGGTTTTTGGATAATAAGCGACATGAATAAATGGTTGAGTTTATCGAGTTGACGAATTCGATAAGATCTAACTATTTATTCCGAAACTTATTAAACTATAAAGTTTATCATTTAGACGTCTCATTGTGTCATTATGAGTCGCATTGTGGTTATTTGAATGCATTCATGATGTCTTGTCAAGTCGATACCACACACACACACGATGATACCTAACGCTAATAACTAAATGGAGCAACGAGATATTTTTGAGATAAGAAAATGAATACATTTTGGGCATATAACATTGAAGTTGGGAATATATATTAAGAATTGGTTATAATAATTGGTTGTGCCTTGCTTAATAAAAATTCATCAAACCTCGAATGAATATAGACTGATCACCTATATTCAGCCAGAGACAGCAGGACATGGACTGATCACCTATGTCCGTCTCAGAGGTGAATTTTGCAAATACTGGGAGTTGTTATAACAAAATTATGTTCGGGTTTGAGATTGGTTTTAAGAACGATAAACTTTAGGTGGACTCGCACACTCATGCTCACCAAACATCACGAAAGCCCGCACTCACACACGACACACTGGCATCGCAACACCTCTTGAATCGTAACACTTCTGGCATCGCTATACCTCTCCATTTATGTGAAATTCTTGTTTGTAACACTTGAGTGTAGTTCGCCATAAGTCGGGTGAGACCCGATTAGCACTGTTTTCATCCGAATTGTTTTTCGACATAAGCCTCGTTTATCTTATTCGAGAATTTGAAATTGTTTTGAGCTATTTTGGATTTGGTCTTGACTATTTTGGATTCGGTTTTGGGTTTTGGTCCTTCGGTTTTTGATTTTGTGATTTTGATCTCGTTCCAAGTTTTAACTCATCATTTGACTTCGAATCATCATTTGGCCTCGAATTATTATTCGGCTCCATTTCGTTGATAACTTTGTTAAAATCATCTTTCGACCTTTAATCGGTATTCGATTTTGAAACGTCATCCGGTCGCATTGCAATAGTAACCGTATTGGAATTATCATTCCACGGTATTTCGATAGTAATCTTGTTGGAATTATCATTCCACATCGTTTCAGTAGTAACACCATGGATTTGTCATCCAGCCTCGTTTTGTTTGTAACCCTGTTACCGACACTTATACCTCAAGCCTAGTCTTGAACCGATTGTTGAGAAAACTTATGAAACCTTACCATTCACTCGATGTTGATTTAAGCGACATCATCTAGTCGACGTTGCTCATTTCCTAAACCGATAATGTTATGGTCGACGTTGCTTCGCCAACAGCTTTCAGTTAAGGTAGTACCTTACGTGTTGTTGATGTCGTACCTTATTCTCTATTTAGGTACCCCTATCGATAACGATCTAACGACTTGTTTTAGTGAAGTTGTTCACCGAGGATTATCCTTAGAAATTGTTCCGTCAATGTTGCTCTAGCAACTTTGAACTCTCAACAGTATTTTATCAACTATAGTCTGCTACATCCTACTGCCGATTATGGTACTACCAACCCCGTCCTATCGATGTCGTACCTTACACTCCATCGATGCGAAATTCCTTAGTAAATCAACGTAGAGCCGTTAACCTTCACTCGTATTTAGAAGTTGAATTGATATTGATCGATAGTCGAACCTCTTTTGGAAATCATGATTTTGAAGTTGAATATGGAACCCTTCTGCCTAAAGTATTAAGTGCATCAATGGGTCAATCGACTGACTGTGGTTAGTAACCAATACTCTCTTTTAGGAGTCATACTTTTCGTCCCTAACCTAGATATCATGCTAACTCAACCGACCGATTGCTGGTAGCAATCAACACTTTCTAATAGAGACATACTCTGAACTTCCTAGACTTCTCATCTACTCTGAACCATGTTCTCTAGGACAACCACCTAATCCTTCTCTCATCCTTCGAGAACCACCTGCTATCATTTTGTTCCTCTTAACCGAACGATAAGCTACACCATAGACGAATCCTTGGAAGTAGAATTCCGCACCCTTACCTGAGTGGTTACTAGAAGTCCTACCTAGCCTGTTCACCTCCTGCTATTCAACTAAATAGAAAGTATGGATGACCTTGCTCGTCTCTCCTCATATAGTTTTACAGTTCTAGAGAATCCCTCAATCTTCTTTAAGGAGGTGAGAGTGTACTCATTCCTATCCCTCTAGTAGAGTGACTTCGCTCCGATAAGCTAGTCCTCCCTTTCGAACTCTAGCTCCTTACCTTCTTTCCACTGTGGAAATCCGATTGAAAAGGGAATTCCCCTTGATCCACTTTATCTACCTGAGATTCACCATGTTAGAACACATCTGATTCTTCTTTCTCAATCTTCAACTCCCTCCAATACTCTTCAAGGAAGAAGTGCGATCGTAAAACCTGAGTTAGACTAATATACTTGTCCACACGTAAAGGAAACCGTGTGCTTTAGGAAATGCTGATTTCTATCCTTTCCGGATTGTGGCAATATCCACACACCCATTTTCATCTATCATTTCCTAGAGCCGAGAGAACAGATCTGGATATGCTTACAGTGTATCATCTCCAGACTGATGGCTGAAGTAAAGAAACCATTCGAACCTTAGTAGAACACATCGCATGTCTATCAAGTTTGGCAACGGTTAGGATAGACACCTCTCGTTGGTGAAACACTCTTATAGACATCCCTCGAGTCTGAAAACGGTTGGACAGACACCTTTCATTGGCTAATTTCTCCTATAACCATACCTATCTCTTTAGTACCTCAAAGTCATCGTAAGAGATCCTCTATGGTCGTAAGTGCCGATCCCCGATTGTTGGGAAGAAATAGAAATACCCAACCTACCAACCCTGAACCTATTTGAGAAACTACCAAGGAAAAAGTTCTAAGTTGAAAATGGATATGTAAGTTGCTCAACAACCATAAGGAGACATAGACAATGTAAAACCCTTGAACCCTTCGAGATAACCTAGAATTAAGCTTACGGATCCACCATGAAATTTTGTGAAGGGAGTAGTAAACGTGAAAACTTAAGCCCCGCTATATCAATCCTTCTGAAAATCCTTGCTAGTTTGAGACCTGTAACTCAAGCCTTGAGCTACCGTCAAGACTCAGTAGTACTCTTGGCGTTTCGTTTGTAATAGGAAGGAATGACTCGCCGATGACGCAATCGTTATCCCTTTAGGAAATCCTAATAATTGGGCGTTTAAACTTCGTTGACCTATCGAAACCGTAGATGATGAAACCTAGCAACTTTAGTAAAGCTGCCTCTCTGTCTTCGAAGTTCATAGAAACTCACAGTGAGATCCTAGATTCACGTAGGGAACGTGAAGATGAGTCCTCGAGCGTATGCACTCGCCTCTTTTGAACCTCAACGAGTAACTTGAATTGAATCGCGTGGACGCTATTCCTTTTAAGGAGGTGAGGCTGTGACAACTCGTAAATTCTTCGATGCATCGTTAGTGGAGAAACATCGATTAGAGCGATCGTTTTAATAAATTTGAGATAGGAGTCATATTATATATCATTTTTATCGGAAATAATATTTTAAGAGAAATGGCGTAACTCTCGGGTCACGAATCTTTCGTTCTCTAGTCAAAACGAGCCCCGAATCATATATATCGAAAGTTTTATAATGTTTCACTTAGAGTCCTTCGGATAAGATACTTAACCGCCCCTTGAAGTTTCAATAACACATGTCTAGTCCCTCCTTGGAGTGTATATACCCCAATACTCACCCATCCTCTCATTTTCACACCTTTCACTCTCTCTCTACAAATACACACACTAACTCTTCTATCCTCCTTCTCTCTAAAAATCCGGCCAAACCCTCCTAGGGTTCCAGCGCCGTCAACTTTTCCGGCCAACTTTCTGGCGACCTCCCCTACTTACACCACCTATCTCAAATCATAGATCGGGAAATTGTGGTTACGTTTTTGTAACCCACACATCACGAAACTACACGACGCGCTCCAAATCTAAATTTTTAGATTCGAATTGTTAGGGTTTCTAGGGTAAACGATTTTCAAAGGTCTCTAGAGTGGCTTGGTCACGAGTTTTACTCGTGGAAGACACCAAATCTCCTCGGCGTTTCTCTTTTCTCATGGTAAACACAACTCACCCATTTTTATACATCTTATATGCGTATATATTTTAATGTTGTTGTTTTCGTGGTTAAAAATGAATAAGACATGTTATGCAAAATAGTTTTGATAATGATTCGTGTGGAAATGAAATATAAACGAGATGTTTATTTGGTCTTGGTTGATTTTTGTTTTTCGAATGGTCGAGTGATAGACCCATAATGGTCTCGGATTGCTTGATCCTTGGTCTTGGAATTGTTGGTTAGGTTATGTCCAAAAGTATTTACTTTGGTCTCAGATTTGATAAACTAAGTTTGGGAGTAATTAGGTAGTGGTGTTTTGATGTTTACTCGAACTCATTATATGGAAGCGAGACTGCCACTGAGTCGACTCAGTGGGGTGAGTCGAGTGACTCAGTGGGATGGGTCAAAGGACTCAGCCAAGTCAAGCCGACTCGGGACAGTCACGGGTCGTGTTTAACGTTCTATGGTAATAGTGGTAGGTTTGGTACATGAGTTAAATTCTTATTGTTGTCATAACCTGGTTTTGGATACTTGGTCATAATTAGGTGGAAACGGAAGATAATAAAAAGAGTGGTTTGTTTAAATTTTTGTTGCCCCGTCTGGGAAATCAACTCAGTGAGTCGAGCCAGATTGACCCAAGTGTTTGTTTGACTTACAAGTGTCTTTTGTCTCGGGTTTGACCCGGAAGGTCAAATGTCAAGTCTTAAAATGTTACTTAATTTTGGTATAAGTCGACTAGGTTATAGGTTCAATCCCATGTGGACACAATAACAATCAACATATTTTGTAAAAGGATGTTAAAATAAATTGACGATTACTAAAGAAATGGTGACTAATATGTGTCGACAGATAAACTTGTAATAAACATACTTAACAACGTGACTTTGTAACGAAACAATTATACGACGATAATGGGATAACTTGTAACTCTTATCGGATAAATGAGATAACGATATAGGAATAATTTTATTGGATAAACAATATTGGGTATGAATTAACAATGAACAAGTTACTTGTATAACGGAGTAGTAAGTTTTAGAACTAGAAGCGTGATTTACATTTAGTATCGGGTATTACATATACGTTATAGGGGTTAACACGATTTAGAGAATTGAAGTAGCATTCGATACTCGAGTTATTTTGGTTGTAAGTTGAATTATAATAAACATTTTAAATTAACCAACTACAATATGTTAGACTCGGGAATGAGTTTAATATATTCGTTTTGCGATAAGCCTAAAATAGTATGTTTTCACATTTTAATCGATAATGAAATATATTACTATATATATTGTTGACGAATATGGTTTTATTTAATTGTAAACCTTTAATTACTACGATAATAACTCATATTTTATAACTACTTGATAACTTTTATAAACTTGTCGGGAAATATTATTTTGATAAGACTATTTATTAAAGTCATAAGGTTTTGGAAACGCTACATAATCAAATGTGCCGTTTATAATACACTGCTTAATATACAGTATAAGAAGTACTTTCTCATAAACTTCTATCTTATAAATGCATGATTAGCTTCTATAAACTGGTTGAAAACGGTTATTTGGATGAGATAACTTATTAAAGACATAATGGTTAAGAACATTGAATAAATGAACGTGTCATTTATAGTACACTACTTAATATACTTACTATAAAGTACTCTTTTGTAAACTTGTATAATTACGAATAACAATTGGGAAACTTTTATTAATTGAGCGATAAAGGGAAACTAGTATTTTATTATTAAACATGTACGTTTGGGAATTTTTGGGTAATTTATCGAAACTTATCAATTGTCCTATTTATGTTATATAAATAGTTGTCGTCAGTACCTAGTCTTTGACTAGCTTGAGTATTGTCTGTATTTCTTGGCTTGGTCGATGTCTTTTCCTCTTTCGCGTGAGTTATGCGTCGCGTCTATGTTTCTTACCACCACACGAAACGAAAACTACAACACGATACTTTCTATTAATTTCTTTATCAGATAAGCTGTATTTTAAGATTACCGTATACGCATTAGGTTGCGTCACTTCTATTCTATTGTACTTGTAGTACATTCTTCTGGATGCCATGGAGATTAGCTTTAGATGCCAGTCGTGTCAATAGTGAATAGTGCATTGCTGTGGCAAAGGTGAGTTTCATAGCCCCATTTTTATCTACGTTTTTAACTAAATTGGGGTGAGAATCATGCTACTGTTTTTGGACCTTTAAAACTATTTGGATTTGCTTATGTTCTTGACTGTTTAGATAGATGTGCAGTAGTCGTTGACTTAGACTAGGGTAGCAATCCTAGTTGCTATAATTGTTGCCTAGCTAAGAATAGACTTCTACCTCGACCTAGTCCGGGGTTGGCAATTGTAGACTTTGCCACGACAGTGCTCGACTAGACTCGCTGGGCCCGTGTGATCACTGGATGCGTGATATGGATTGTGACTTCGGATATGAAATGGTTTGTGAATGATGTATATCTATTTAAGTCTCGCATAGCAAATCAACTCCTACAGGTTCACTATGTTTTAATTGAACTTAAACCTATGAACTCACCAGCGTAAGCTGACCTTTTTAGCATGTGTACCTTATATTGTGATACCAAGATTGTGGCACCCAAAGGCTCGTATGCTTCCGCTAGACCGTATTTTCGGGGTGTTACAATTGATGTCTCACAATTCCGTTGCCCTTTTGATAATAGTACTCGGTTTAACTCGAGAATACAATATCATTTGAGTGTGGTTAATAAAATATATTTGTGGGGAATATGGAACACATACTGATCCATACCACAGTGCATGATGTACAGTCCCACATGAACCTTTAACAAAAGCCTCATTAGCATACACTATTAATATACATCTAATCACCAAACATGCCACACATTCTAAGTTGCTTATTTGCTTCAAAATAAACTACTGTATTTATGATGTTTAAATACATTAGGCCATTGAACACCTGAAAATAAGAGCACATTGTAACAGCATAAAACTATCTCACTCGAAATTGAACCAACTAAAGATCACAAAGATTAAACCATAAGTAAAACTTTGTTTCGTGAACGATTTAATTGTTCAAACAATAGTATGACAATGTACAACATCCAAATTATATTCATTAGATGAGATTGTGAGGGAAAACAGATATTAGGTTTTTTCAGAAAACAATATAATGAACCGTATAAAGAAAAAAATATATGGTTTTTGAGTTTTTGTTTAGGGTTACCTAAGTTGTAGGGATTCTCCTACCTAATTGGTTGCATAGATTTATAATTTTGGACTTGCAACATATATTCAAAAAGTCATGTTGCCTTAGTGGTAAACACACATGTTATTTATCCAAATAACCAAGGTTCAATCATTGCAAGGCTCCTTTTTTATAAATAATTTTCGAAAATAACTATAAAAAATCCAAAATTTACATAATATTTAATTAAATTAAAAAAATAGGCTCCTTTTTTATAAATAATTTTCAAAAATAACTATAAAAAATCCGAAATTTACATAATATTTAATTAAATTAAAAAAATATTGCTTAGGTGGACAAAAATATTGCTTAGGTGGACAACTAATTATTACATGGCATTAAAATGAATTACATGGCATTGAGGTGGTAATTGTGGAATAATCTACGTGTCATGCCTCCTGTTATATATAATATAGAGATATATATTAACAATTTGCATAAGCAAAGTCAAATGTTTCTTACAAATCTAGATCCTGCACTCTCATCTATATATATATATATATATATATATTATATAAATTTTAAAGACTTAAAACTCTTTAAAACTTCAATAAGCAAAGTTTAATTGAAATTCTCGGTAACATAACAAGCCACCAAATTTATCAACAATAACCTATATATAATCAAGTGCATCGCACGGGTCAACTTGACTAGTAAATATATTTGAGAGTATAAATTGAAAATCACATTTAATTATACTAAATTATAAGTTTAACTAATGTTTATTAAATGTATTTTTGATTGAATAGAAAATTTTGGTTGCATTAACTACACGTTAAATGCATTTTCATGTTAAAAGGTACCGAAAGGGTACCCATTAGCCAATCCTTAAGTCCATTGTCAAATTTTACATTTATAGTCGTGGGCATTACACGCTGTATTGAAAATGAGAATTTTACACTTAAGTTTATTGGGCCATTAATTGTGGGTGTTACACGTTGAGGTACGAGTCACCTTTGTAGTGACATAATGCACGAATCATAGTGCACACAATACACACACATTTGAGTAGACCTTCAAGATATCATTATCTCCTTATCCCCAAAAACAACGCAATCTTCCGGTTCATGTCTTAACCAAGCATTGCTGTGAGATCATTTACAATGACATGACATTCCATAAAATATCTTGATTTTAGTGCACTTGCAATACTTGATTCATATAAAGAATAGGTGGATGTGTCATCAGGGAAGAGAAAAAATTGAATTAATTAAAATTCTAGCATACTATAATCCAAACATCATAGTATACTAGACTTAAGGGGGCTTGATCACGTATGTATTTACTATTCTAGTAATATTTTAAATATACATTAAGTCCTCTAGGCTTAAATATCTCTGGACAAGAACACTAAACAAAAGGATGCCAATGGTCCAAACAAAGCCCATCCCACCATCTCTTACCCTAATCCCCTCCCTATATATACTAGGGGAATTATAGAATTAGGGTAAGCTTGCATAGTCTCATCTATCACCTCACATAGGTAGTATCCTTTGGCTCACTCACCAACCAACAATAGGTTCTTACCTCTATTATCATCTATTACACCAAACTTTTCTAATCATCCAATCCATAGAGACAAGACAAAGGTACGATGAATGTAAGCATTACCTCGGCTCTAGAAAGATCATTCTTCTCACGGGTTCTTACCAATCAAGGGAAACCAAACATCCGACCATCATCACCCTATATATACCGCTTTACAATTCATACGTAAACACAAACTAAAAGTATCACACCCCTCTCATATCCTAATGCCGTTCTCAAATGACTTACAACCAATAATGCTTTGTTTGTCATTTATAACCCTTAAGCACACACTCTGAAAATTAATCTAGAAATGTTTTGTAACCGAGATCTTCCACAGCATAGAAGAGGTACTAATTGACCATGTCCTACACAAAAATAGATGAGTTATCATTAAGATTAAATAAACACGTTCAAAATATTCCTTTGTATTAAGTAAAAAAGTTGTGGTCAATCAAGTTAAGATAGATTTGGCTTGAAAAGTGTTGGGGCTTAGGGGTATAGGTTTCTTTAGGATGCATTTGGTTTGTTTTTAAGAGTTACTACTAGTACAGGTTTGATTAAAGGGTGGATTAAGAATGCATATAACATATGGTATCTATGTTTATAAACTTGTTATTTTTAAAATATGGATTTGTGTATTCAGACATTCTTGTGCAGCGGGTCAACCAAAGTAGGTCCATTTATATTTGGCATCCTTTTCACAATTTTACAAATTGTCACGTAAAATTGTTTATCTTGGGAGGTGGGCCACATGTGATTAGACGAGAAGAGAGATAATGGATGGATTAAAGCGTCATGCATGCCTTGATTTAGTTTTTAAGATTGATTTATAAAGTGCATTTAATATTTAGGTACCAAACAACTTCTAATGGAAATGAATTCATTCCCCGATTACTACAACCTCATAGCAAATGAACCACTTAAAGGTGGCCTAGAAAATGGCTTGTGACTATCACTATAAAAGGTGTAAGGTCTCAAGTTCAATTCCTACTAGGTGCAAACAACTTTAAGTGGCCACGCGAACCTCCTAAAAAGGATGGTTTAACCTGGTTTGAGTCTGTGTGACGATGGGTTCAAATCCCGTGGATTACTCGGCCAGAAGGTCGGAATCATGGTTTAAAAAAAAGAAAAAAAAACCTCATACCAAATGCACCCTTAATCCATTCCATCATCTATCCTTGAATGAGTCGTGTGTGGCCACAACCCACATGTGACAAGCAAAGAAGTTGACTTAGGGTGTCATTGGCATAGGTAACTGAAGCTAACGTGCATTGCATTATGTTATAAAGTTTAGTAACTTTGAGCTAAATTAATTACAATGATTTGTCTTATAACCGTCTTCTTACGTTCAATTAGGTGGAGAAATTCCCTGATAAAGAAGTTGAACCAATTCTCTACATGCTCAATAAAAAACCACCTCTTGATGTCATACGTACATGGTCAGATCAGGGGCGAAGCCAGAAATTCGAGTTGACGGGGGCCGTAATTACTTGTTATATAATAGTAACATACAATTAATAGTTCGCACAAACTCTTTTATAAAAAGGGCTAGTTTCATTTGATTATAGGTTACAATAGCAATAACAACATATGCATTGATTTTTAAATGTCTTACTATTCTTCTATTTTCATCAAATAAGCCTTTTTGTTTAAAAATTATTTAGACAAAATTCCTAGAGTCCAAGCTATGCATATCTAATAATGTCACTAAGAGGTATTTAGTATTTTTTTTCTTCAATGTTTTAAAGATAACCCCAAGATTCTAAATTGTACTACAAATAATTGTGTATAGTTGTTTGAGTTCTCATTTTTAATAACATGCGTCGTTGCACTTGTGTCTTTAACCAAAAACATTTAACTCCATGTTTAAGAGCGGGGCTAAAATAGTTGATTATTAAATGTGAAGGGGAATAGACTAAAATATACATCTAGATAGGGTCATACAAAATCTTTTTCTTTGGCCCACAAGTAAACACGTGCCAGGTTGTTGGTCATCTTCTCCATCAAAGAATAAGCTCACAAGTAAACACACTCTGTTTTTGTTTTTATAGCATTAAATAATAAGCTCATTATCCTATAGTGGATATTATCCATCTTAAACACAACCTAATTTACTGACTTGGGTCGTTGCTCGTTTCTCCCATGGCCAAAATTGAAGACTTTGTGAAGTGCGGCGGGAAATCAAGCTAGTAGAAGGTAGGTTAGATGGGCCAGTTGGGGGTGGCTGAGCACCTGCTAGCCACCCTACTGGCTCCGCCTATGCTTGTAGATCTAAAGTACCTGAGCAGTTCCAGTTTCGTGATTATCGAAGAAACTAACAACTTGTGAAGGCGACCATCGAATTACAGCATGTACGTAGCAACCACATTAAATGAAAACCTCATAATAAAAGATAACAGAAATATTCAGATGTATTGTGTGTTTGTTTTCTGTAAACACATACCAAGAGTAGCATGAATGGACATAGTTTAGGCTTCCCT
Organism: Chrysanthemum makinoi; assembly: GCA_910596185.1. Classification (NCBI taxonomy): domain Eukaryota; kingdom Viridiplantae; phylum Streptophyta; class Magnoliopsida; order Asterales; family Asteraceae; genus Chrysanthemum; species Chrysanthemum makinoi. The sequence continues at coordinate 85,354,376 of OU343217.1, read as the reverse complement.
CTTGGACCATATGTTAAAATATACATCCCTTTCTTCAAAGCCACAATTTCCTGAACATAAATAAACATGTTATGAACAGGAAATTCTAAATTTTCCAAAAAATAGGGGGACGATAGTATATCCAACCTCCTTCATAGTTCCACTTTGGTCCATTTTCGGATACGCCCGCCAATTCCTGAAAACTACAAACATATAAATAATGAGAATAAGAAATATTAATCATAAAATGTGTACATAATTAACTGTTTACAAACATGTTTAGATGCGGTGATTAAATTAAACCTGCATAATCAAAAAAGAAATTTGTCATGCTAATAACCAACGCCGTTTATAATCTGTTGCACAAATTAATTCAAATGAACTAAAAATACAAACACAACATGTAATTTGAATCTAAACCCTAAAAAAACACATCACAAAATTAAATTGACAATATGTGTGATTATTACCAATTATAAGATTCATACAACAAACCTCCCACCGACATAGATCGATTGGAACTTTTGTAAACCATTGAATTGGGAATCGCCACTGACTTTAGGAACATGTTATTGAAAAAGAGAGATGATTTGTATAACGTGTATTGTAACTGATTAGGTTTATTAGTCGTACTGAAGAAATTTTCTATTGTAGAACGATATGATTGAAACATATTCAATACTTTCCTTAGATAACGATTTCATTGAAACAGATTCAATACTTTCCTTAGATAGTTTTTCAACATTTCGACTTTCAACATTCAACATTTTTCACTTTGACCATTTATACTTTATATGTAGTTAAGATTTTGGTACTTATTTTAAAATTTAAATTGTGTGGCTAGGAAACGGCGTGATCCACCAGAAAATTCAACAAAAAATCGAAAACTGCAATGACTGCAATATTTGGCATTGATTTTTTTGTGAAGCTACGTCTAATCCATAAATTTCATCCATAACTTGATCATACTCTTTAAGCGGTTGCTCTTTACATGTAGCAATTAAACTCTCATTGAGAGGCTAACATAGGTGGTAAACTGAGATTGAACAATTATTCAATATGTTTCAAGAAACATGTGATCTTCATTATGTGTTTTGCAACTTGATTTATTCTTTTACAAGCAGAGCCACGGGCTTTTAGATTCTGATTATATATTCGTGTATCATGTGATTTCACTCATAAATAATGGCAAAGAAACTAACTCATATGAGGTCAATGTCAAATAGTAAAAAAATATCCTCCTCATATTGTGAAGAGACACATATTATGTTAATTTTTTAACACTTTGAACACATGTTGTGATTATGCTTCCTCAACTTCCACATTTTCTACAATGTTCCAATACAATGTGCCTCTGTTACAATCTACGCGTTACCGATAACCATGGTAAAATGCAATCAAAGAATAACAACATTAGTCTCATTTCACCCACATTAATGACTCTTGAGTTTCACAATATCAAGACACTATAATGACCCCTGCCAAAAACAACATATTTTATCACCATACGCCAGCAAAATTTATACATACACGAAATTATACCTTAATGGATCAATATGTGTGAATGAACTCGTTTTATCTTCTGGAAAGCTGAGCCATAACTTCCTGCACAATTTAAATTATTGATAAATGAAAACAAAAAACAAATTATTCAGTTTGAAGAAGTAATTTAGCTCACTCTAAGTAATTGTAGACTTTCTCAAAGTTCAACTTTCTCACTTGGTTTACCATGTAGCAACGGGTCACTCTTCGTTGACCAAAATTGGTGCATGAACTATGGTGATCTTGAAGCTCTTCAATAGGGTAAGCATCAGACTTACTAACCTCATCAACCGAGCAATTGATAAGGATTTAAAACGTACACTTTTAAGGGGTCATTTGATCCCTTAATCGCCTACTTTTATATCCGTCACTGCTTAATTTCATTCCTTTTCACTTTTTAGGTCTCTTGAAGGCAAAATGCTGGAATGGTGCTTATTTGGACGAAAAGGAGTGAATATGTGAAGAAAATGGCTAAAGTCAAGATCAAGACACTCAAGCTGCTGGAAATGCACCTAACAGCGTCCCACACAAAGGGCGACGCCATCCCTGATTTTGTGACGACATAGTAGCGAAATTGCTATTTTACACCTGACGGCGTCAGGCTTTGAAGAGTAAGGGCGTCATGAAGACTTTTCATCCCAGAAGCCCTAGATCCCGATTTAGAAGACGTCAGAGCTGAAGCTGACGGCGTCACAACCACAACGTGACGCCGTCCTAAAGGTGACTTGGCCAAGACGAAACCCTAATGGCGGCGATCTAACGGTGTCACAATTAAAAGGTGACGCCATCGTATTTGTAAAACTATATATAGAATTCGATTTACAGACTTTTAGAGAGGTAAACTTGTGGAGTAAAAACCTAAAACGATTGTAGTCCGGTTTGGACAGTATTTTAGGGTTCTAATTCCATATTTTACATCGAGATAAGTTATTTATTCCCTTGATTTCATTATGTCTTCAATTGAATGTTGCATATTTAACATGTCTGGCTAATTTACTTGTGTGTTTGCTTAGATCAATGAAACTTAGTTATTAAATATTGATTGGTTGTCTCTTATCTTAATTGTAATTGGCTTAGGAATGCTTAAAGCCATTGTTGTTTTTTTAATGCTTGATTAATCTTTGTTGAACATTAGTTTATAATTACTAGTGGTATTGTAGGCTAAATATCCAAAGATAACCTTAGTGTTAAGTTTATGAATCCTAGAGATTCCGTAGTCATAAACCTTAAGGTAGCTTCAAAGAGTTAGGGATAAAAGCACACCCTAAGACCATAGAAAACACAACGAGTTAAGAATAAGGACGTGAAAATTCAACCATCAATAAAAGATAACTAGGGAGTAATAGTATCTAAGTAGACACATCTTTAATCATCATACGAGCACACTTCAAAAAGACATAGACTACTGATAACACTCAAATTATGCATGTTTTTAGTAGCGTTGTTAGGAATTAGAAATTCCAGGTATTAAAGAGTCGGTCACCTCAAGTATATGTAATCGTTAGAAAGCTCGTAGTCGTAGTTATTTTAAGTTAAGTAGTATTTAGTTAAGTAACATCGTGGAGGACGGACGGGTCTTTACCCACTGTATGCCTGATCCACGGCCCGATGTGTGGCGTTTTATGTAAGACTATAAATACTCTCTACCTCCCAAGGTAGAGAGTTGGAGCTCATAATAATATCTTTCACTTTCTCTCACTAAGTTCCCTAAACCTCTAACTTTCTCTCTCTAGAATTCCATCTATATGCTACCTTGTGTTAATGTTATGATGTGTATGTGAAAAGTTATATCTTACAATTGGTATCAAGAGCCATGGTTAGATCATATCTTACACATCTTTGGATTTCTAGTGGTTTTAGGTGGTTTTTGAGTTTGAAAAAGTTTAGTGGTTTTGCATCATTTGATTGATTTCTAGTGTTAAAGTTTGATTTTGGTTGTACTTCTATGTTTAGAATCATCAAAAGTGTTTAGGTTTTCATTTGGTAAGCTTGAATCATCTTGGTTGGGTTGTTTTGGATTGAAAAGTGAGGTTTATATGGTTTTTCAAGCTAGCGACTTAGCTCACGGAATAGTTTCTTGGTAGCGACTTGCTTCACATTTTTGTAGCGACTTACGGTGTTGGAACTAGCGAGTTAGATCTAGCGAGTTAAAGTACAAGTAGTGGATTCTCCACTACGGGTAGCGACTTGTGGTAGCGACTTGGTCGATGCGAGTTGCTCTTTAGCGACTTGTGTCTCTAGCGACTTGTGTAGCGAATTCTTTGCCAAAATTTGGTTAGCGACTTGGTCCGTAGCGAGTTACTACTTAGCGACTTGTTTTTCTGTTAGCGACTTGGGACTCTAGCGACTTAGGGGTGTAGCGAATTAAGGGTTAGCGACTTAGTGCATTAATTTCTAGCGACTTAGTGCACTAATTTCTAGCGACTTAGTGCATTATCTTCTAGCGATTTAGTATTTTATCATCTAGAGTCTTGAGTGATTGTTTACGGTTTTCTCTTGATTTAGTAAAATCCCGTGAAAGAATCCATTTCCCGGTTTAATCATAGAGCTATAAAATCCCGTATAATCTGTTAACATGTCTACCAACGTTCCCACTGTTATCTCCACTGTTGCGAAGATGTTCAAGCGGTGGTTCGATACTCGTCCACCCATGCTTGACAGAGCTGACTACGACTCTTGGGCTCAACGAATTAGACTGTATTGCCTTGGAAAGGAAAATGGTGTCAACATTCTCAAATCCATTGATGAAGGACCATATCGAGTTGAGACGACTAGAGACATACTTGATACTAATGCAGATGGTACTCTTGTTTACGGAATGGACAGACCTAAGATGTATGATGAGCTTGATGATAAGGATAAAAAGAGATTTGATGCAGATATCGGGGCTTCAAACATTGTTCTTCAAGGTCTTCCTAAAGACATCTACAAGCTGATCAATCATAACACAGATGCTAAAGGCGGTTTGGGACAATGTCAAGATGCTTCTCTCAGGTTCTGAATTAACTATGGAAGACAGAGAATCCCAACTCTATGACGAATTTGAGCATTTCAAGATGAAACCGGATGAGAGTGTCTATGAGTACTATGTGAGATTTCATAAGTTAGTTAATGACATGAGGAACATCGGAATGACTATGCCTAACATTCAGTTGAACTCAAAATTTGTGAACAACATGAATCCCGAATGGCACAAGTTTGTTACCTTTGTGAAGCTCACTAAAGGATTGAAGAATACAAACTATGAGCAACTCTATGCCTTCCTCCTTGAGAATGAGAGACATGCTATGTTTGAAAAATTAATTCTCAATCAGTTCAAAACCAACGAGGGAGAGACAAGCTCGTCTAATGACTCTCTGACTTTCTACTCAAACATAGGAATCACAACCAAAGCATCACAAGTCATACCCTTGGGTAATGGTAATCACAAACTCATTCTTGATCCTATGTACAAACAAGCGATCTTGATACTCACGTGGGTAGCTTCATTAATCAACTAGCTCTTCTCATCAGTCAAAACATGAATACTCTCCCACAAACCAACAACAACCTCGAGCGCATCTAACCCACACACTCAAGCCACTATTAAAGATGGAAGGATCGTGGTGCAACCAGTTCAGGAAAGACAGTATGATCGGGGACGAGGTGGAGCTGGGAGAGGTTATGTTGGAAACGAGAATCGAGGAAGGAATGGTAACCAAGGTCAAACTAAGCTCATCAAATGTTATAAGTGTGGTGGAGAGGGACACATTGCAAGGAACTGTACATCTCCAAAGCGCCCACAGAATCTTGATTACTTGAGAGAAGATCTTTGCTGGCTCAAGCTCAAGACAATGGTGCTACTCTGAATGAAGAGGAATTGCTATTTCTTGCTGAGGGCAATGCCAAGACCTATGATGCAGATGTGGATGAGCGGCCTATTCAGGAGATAGGTCACAATCATCAGAATGCCTTTCAAGTCGCTGATTGTGATGCATACGACTCGGATGTGGATGATGGACCTACGGCACACACAATTTTATGGCTAGCATTTCTCCAATGGTTTCTCCCAAGGTCTCTTCTTCATCACTAGCTGGGCCATCCTATGACAAGCTCATCTCAGAGGTATTAAAACTATACGATGATCTTGATGTGCACGGATGCATGACAAAGTACACTGAACTGAAACTATTGAATCAAATATTGAAAATATGGGTAATATCAATATTGTCCCATATGATCAATATGTGAAACAAAGTGAAAGTGAAGTTGTACCAAGTGATGCATCTTCTGAAGTCAACAATGACTATGTTTTTGATGAATACACTGCATGTGCCCCTGATGATTCCATTATTTCGGAACTAAATGCCTATAAAGAACGTGTTGCTATTTATGAACAACGTGCTAAGTTTGAGTTGACCACTCGTGGGCAGGAAATGGATAACCAAGTAAGTACAGTAATTAGAAAAAGTAAGTTTAGAGAAGAAGTATTGAAACAAGAATTAAATTCCTTGCAAGAAAAACTCTTTAAAACATCTAAACAAAAACAAGAACTTCAAGAAAATGTGAAAATGCTTAAGCAAGAATTTAATGCAAAGGAATCAAAACTCTTGAGAGATTTTTCTAATCTGAAAACTTTGAAAAACAAACTTGAGAACAAGTTGTACATACAAGGAAACACCATTCAGATTGCTCACATGGTCACTAAACATAGAGTCTTAAGCGATAAGCATAGCATTCCCCTTGTTGAGGAACCGAATCCAGAGGTAATTAAAAGGGCTAGAAATGCTCATAAGGTGCTTTATGATGGTAATGAAATTCTTAAGCCTAGGCAGAAACCTAGTTGCGTTGAGTGCACTGAGGAAGATAAGAAATCGAATGAAGTCACTAGGGAAAGGATGAACAAAAAACTAGATGACCCGAAATGCAAAGAAAAAAAGATTATTATCACTCCCCATGACTACAAGAAGGAAAACTGGATTTCCTTGAACATGTTTAAGCCTCAAACATTGTTGACCCCTGAACAAGTGTTCGGAAAAGGATATGGACTTGCAAAAGTGAAAATCTTGTTGAAAAGAATCCCCTTGTAGGAAATTCCTAAAGCGTGAGTATCCTCCAAATCCACCAATGCATTTAGTTCCTAGAACTATTGCCACTAAAAGCAAGACCTTAATCAGTCAATATGTTATTCTTCAACTATTTGTTGATTTTGAGAAAACTTGTAAGAAAAGGATCACACCCACTGGGATAACTGAAGGGAAAGGGGTTTTGAGCAAATGAAAGAATGTTATTTAACTGAGGTCATGCCTTTCTTTAAACAACTAAAAGATCATTTTGAGAGTCTTAAAAGGGGATAAAATCAGATATTAAAGAAATGGAAAAGGAATTTGATGCAATGGTAGTTGAAGTTAGTGATTATGGGCGTGCACTAAAATATAATGAGATTGAGAGGAAGAACTTGCATACCTTAAATGAGACTCTTATTCCTGAATGTGTTGCTCAAGATATCTTTTCACTGCTTCAAATTGCTCTATTAATGCTTCCAAATTTCATGAACTATCTGTGGCCTGAAAGTCTCCCATGATCGTGTCATTGAGCTTGAAAAACTAATTCTGAACTAAACGAGAAAATTGAACTGGATGATCACGACAATTTGGTTAAACATTTTTCTAAACTGGAAGTTGAGCATTTTAATTTACAACTAAAATATCAACATCTTAAAGAAAATGTTAAAACTTCAAATATCAAGACATCGTCGGATGCTCGAGTTTGATGCAGTTATTCAAATTAACAAACGTGATGAACAGATTCAAGCTCATTGCAACACGATCGGAAAGTTGAAAGCCCAAATCTCTCAATTAAAGGGTCAAACGAACAATAAGACAGGCTCCCAAATCCCTCCTCCTTTAGATTCTCAGAATTCTCAAACTTTTCATCTTCAAAACTTAGTTGATGCCTTACAAAAGGAAAGCGAGAGTTTTCTAGAAGAAAATGAAAAAGTTAAACGACATTTTAAAGAGTTATATGATTCAATGAAAGTCACCCGTGACCAAAACAACGAAAAAATAACGTCTTTACAAAAGGAAATTGAGAATCTAAGAAGTCAGGGAAATGGGAAGCTGCCACTTGTTTTCAATAAGAATGTTGTCTCAAAGTCACCCTTAGACTGCAAATACACTGTGACAGTTAAATATATTCCTCCTCATCTTAGGAATAATGAACATGCTTTTCATGAATCCTGTGCTCACCTTAAGGATAGTCTAGAATGTCTCCGTGAGATTGTCGAAGAGGATTTCATTAATAAACCTCTTGATAGTGAAATTAGGTTTGCTTGCCTCCGGGCCAAACGATCTCAAGAGTTGCTAGAATGTGTAATTGCCACATGCCCAAAATCCTTAACCTTAGGTGAAAAAGGCAAAGCTGTGATGCCTTGTTCTATGCCTAGTGCCAAGCAGGAAATCCGTTCTATGCCCAGTCTTAAAAAGGGAAACACTAATGTGCCTTCAAGTAGTTCAGATTCCGGATATGTTAGTGCTAAGAAAGTGAACTTTAGTGTGCCTGCAAAAAGCTCAAATCACAGTCTTAAAGTATACACTAATGTGCCTTCTAGTACTTGAGATCCTTGCACATCAAGTTCAGGAATGCAAAAATTAGATCAACCAACTAATGTTCCCATTCCCTCTACAGAGTAATCAGTGACTTTAAAGCGAGCGGGTCAAAGTCTCAAGACAATACAAGGAATGATAGGACCTTGCAAGCTAAGAATGTGCATTGGAAGAGAGTAGAAGACCAATCTAGGAACTTTAGGCTTGAGTTGAATAAAGCGAATCGTGTTGATTCTAGTATTAGCCTTAGGCGTCTTGTAATTAATTGAATTCGATACTATCTGCAAACCTTGTAATGATGCATGCTTGAATTCATTGCTAATCATGAATGTGGTGTGAATGCTTTGTCTAATCTTTGTCAAATGCCCAGTTAAAATTGCTAATGCTAATAATCGTGCAAATAAGGCAAAAGGCAAAAACGAAAGATTGTTAGAAAACAGTGGAAACCCACAGGAAGAACTTTTATAAAGATAGGTTATTATTGGATACCTTTTGGTCATAAGAATAATCAGTTTTGTTCTCACAATGCTAAGATTATGCCCACTAGAAAATGGATGCCTATTGGTAGAACTATTCCCTTAAGAAGTAAACATACTTTGAATAGGTCAAATCTGACACCAGACATTGCATCTATTCCCAATGATTCCATTGCTTCTACTTCGATATGGATGTTTCGATTACGATGTGGGTGTTCCAAATCTTTACTAACCAAATGGAACCCATTCTTGCATGGGGATCCCAATTATCCATTATCCATTTTTGTGCGTGTTCAACTGCAGGTCGTTCAAATCGTTACGTGGTACCGGACTCAGGCATTCCAAGCATATGATGGAGACGGTCGCGGCTCATGAACTACGTGAGCAAGTTCATCGGGACTGTTAGATTTGGTAATGATCATTTCGGTGCTATTATGGGTTATGGAGATTATGTTGTTGGTGATAGTGTCATCTCGAGAGTCTACTATGTTGAAGGGTTGGGTCATAATCTGTTCTCTGTTGGTCAATTCTGTGACTCGATCTAGAAGTTGCCTTCTGAAAACATACCTGCTTTGTTAGAGATCTTAATGGTAAGGAACTGTTAAAAGGAACTCGTGGTTCAAACCTTTACACCATCTCTATCGATGACATGATGAGGGCTTCTCCAATCTGCTTGTTATCAAAGGCTTCAAAAACAAAGTCATGGTTATGGCACCGTCGTCTCAATCACTTGAACTTCGGCACCATCAACGATCTTTCCAGAAAGGACCTAGTTGTAGGTTTACCTAGACTAAAGTATGAAAAGGATCATCTTTGTTCAGCATGTCAATTGGGAAAAAGCAAGAAATATGCCCATAAACCCAAACCTACTAACTCTCTCACAGAAGTTCTTCATATGATTCATATGGATTTATGTGGACCAATGAGGGTACAAAATATCTTTGGGAAGAAATATGTGTTAGTTGTGGTTGATGATTACTCTAGATTCACCGGGGTCAAGTTCTTAAGGACAAAGGATGAAACTCCAGATATCATCATCAAACTCATCAAACAGTTGCAGGTTCGACTTAACAAAACCGTCGAAATTGTCGAGCAGACAATGGGCTGAGTTTGTCAACAACCAACTTAATGAATTCTATGAAAGCGTTGGAATCAGTCATCAAAGAAGTGTTTCACGAACTCCTCAACAGAGCGGTGTAGTTGAAAGACGAAATCGGACTCTGGTTGAAGCCGCTAGAACAATGTTGATTTACTCAAAGGTTCCAATGTTTCTCTGGGCTGAAGCAATCGCCACTGCATGCTATACACAAAATCGTTCCCTAATCCACACCGTACATGGAAAAACTCCATATGAACTTGTCCACAACAGAAAACCTAATCTCTCTTTCCTTCGTGTGTTTGGTGCATTGTGCTATCCAACTAATGAGGGTCAAGACTTAGGAAACTTAGGGCTAAAGCGACATTGGAGTATTTGTAGGATATGCACCAAACAAAAGGGATACGAATCTATAACAAAAGAACCGAAATATCATGGAAACCATTCACGTTACGTTTGATGAGTGACCGGTCAAATGGCTCTGGACAATCCATCGGGACCCGCACTTCAAGAAAGTCCCATTGGTTCATCTCTTGTTCCAAACTCTACTCAAGAAACTCCATATGTACCTCCATCGGAAGATGATGTAAAGAAATTGTTTGATCCTATGTTTGATGAACTGTATGATTCAAACACTAATGAGGTAATGATTCCAACAGAGGATGCTCTTATTCCTGTGAATGAAGTCAATCCTTCAGTCTCAATATCTTTAAGTCAAGAAGCACCTGCTGCGATCCTTGATCTCATCAACAAATCATCATTCTTCAAATGTACATCATGGAAATGTTTCGGGCATCAATGATGAAGTTAATCCCTTTGCTACTCCTGAGGATGCTCCATTTGAAAACATATTTGCTACTCTGAATCATCATCGAACCATCTTCTTCAGGAGACATCGACTCGGCTACCTCAGTTCCTCAACAACTGCCACATGAACACCTTAGAAAATGGACTCACGATCATCCATTAGACAACATCATTGGAAATCCCTCTCGTCCTGTATCAACAGGAAACAACTTGCAATCGATGCCTTATGGTGTTTCTTCAACTCCGTACTTTCTAAGATCGAACCAAAAGATGTTAAAACCGCCATGAATGAAGACAATTGGTTCAATGCCATGCAAGATGAAATTCATGAGTTTGATCGACTTGATGTATGGGAGTTAGTACCGCTCCAGACGTGCTATGATTATAGCACTCAAATGGATCTTCAAAGTAAAACTTGATGAGCATGGTGATGTGTTGAAAAACAAGGCTCGTTTAGTTGCTAAAGGATATCGTCAAGAGGAGGGTATAGACTTTGAAGAATCTTTTGCTCTTGTTGCTCGAATCGAGGCAATCAGAATCTTTCTGGCTAATGCTGCTAGTAAGAACATGGTAGTGTATCAGATGGATGTAAAGACGGCATTTCTGAACGGAGATCTTAAAGAAGTCGTCTCGTCAGCCAACTGAAGGATTTGTGAATCAAGAGCATCCTACTCACGTTTATCGTCTGAAGAAGGCTCTCTACGGTTTAAAGCAAGCTCCAAGGGCATGGTATGATACACTGTCAAAGTTTCTTCTATCATCCGGATTGATAAAGGAGCGATTGATCCTACATTGTACACCAGGAAGTCAGGCAAACATTTAACTCATGTTCAAATTTATGTTGATGATATTATTTTTGCCTCGTGACCCAATGGAATGTTATCGTTTTTCTAATGAAATGAGTTCTAAGTTTCAAATGTCAATGATGGGACAAATGTCATTTTTCTTGGGATTACAAATTTCACAAAGTCAGGAGGCATTTTTATAAATCAATCTAAATATGCAACAGAGATTTTAAAGAAATTTGGATTTGATTCATGTGACCTGTTGACACTCCCATGATTGATCGAACCAAACTAGATGAGGACCACTCGGGGATCATGATTGACCAAACGAAATATCGTAGTATGATTGGATCCATGATGTACCTCACAGCTAGTAGACCGGACATCTTGTTATTTGTTTGCATGTGTGCTAGATACCAGGCTAAGCCTACTAAAAAGCACCTTGAAGCGGTTAAGCGGGTCTTTCGGTATCTCCAAGGAACCATCAATATGGGACTATGGTACCCGAAGGACACCGGTATGTCACTAACGGCCTATGCAGATCTGATCATGCAGGTTGTCAAGATACCGCGTCGAAGTACATCGGAGGTGCTCGGTTTTTGGGTGATAAGATTGTGACCTGGTCTTCAAAGAAGCAAATGAGTACTTCTATTTCCTCTACAGAGGCTGAATACATAGCCATGTCATCTTGTTGTGCTCAAATCTTATGGATGAGATCTCAATTATCGGACTATGGCTTTGAATTCAACAAAATCCTCTCTTTGTGATAATAAAAGTACTATTGCTCTCTCATGCAACAACGTTCAACACTCAAGAGCAAAGCATATCGACATTCGACATCATTTCATCGGGGAACAAGTGGAAAAAGGTGTGGTGGAACTATATTTTGTGAGGTCTGAATATCGGTTAGCGGACATCTTCACCAAAGCTCTTCCAAGAGAACGTTTTGAGTTTATTCTTCCACGTCTTGGCTTGAAAAGCCTTCAACCGGATACTCTCAAACGTCTTCAGGAGGAAGACGAGGAGTAAAGGTCTATCTTCATCTATCTCTTGTATATATTATTCGAAAAACAAATTACAAAATTATAAAACCTTCAAAATCCATAAAAAATCTGAAAAATTCGAAAAATCTTCAAAAATATTGTCTTTTTGTCATGTTTTTTTCGGTTCGAAAATATCTACGGTCTTTGTCCTGTCACTCAAAGAATGACACGGGACTTTAGATGTTGTTTGAATTCTTAAAAAAAAAAAAAAAAAAAAAAATTATTTTTGGGAGAAAGAGAAAAAATGGTTTATTGTCATTTTCAGGCAATAACCCGGTTTTAAAAGAAAGAACGGAGCCATGTTTTACCATGTTTTCAAATTCCATGCTCTGATTCTATAACATTTATCTGCTGAAAACTAAATGCTTTGAAAAATAACTTGGTCTCTATTTTTGATAATCATCGGGACTTATTTGTCAAAATCTCTATCTCTCAATCAACAACCTATGTCATTGATTGAGGGGAGAATGATTTCAATTAAATTAAAAAGTTATTTGGCATTAAATTGTTTTCAAAAGATGTACATGCATGTTTAACCAATGGAGTTTAAAATCTCAACATCAGATCCTTATCGGTTAAAACGCTTTCATAATCAAGTCACAATTCTCCTTAAAAGCTTTCAAAATCAATTTAAATCTATAAGAGATCACAAATCTCAAATGTTTTAATAATTGTGATCGGGGGAGAAGTTGTGATTTAAATAGGATTTAAACTGATAATTCGATAAATGGTTTCTTAAGTGATTAGCATGTTTGCCTCCCGTAAGTGACAAACGATTTCAAATTTTCCATGCACACATTGAGGGGGAGCATCTATCTTAAACCACAATGATTTGAAACGTGATCATTTATCTCAATGTGCAGGTTCCCTCTAGTATGTGTAAAACTCTTTTCAAACCTCGAGGCACATATTGAGGGGAGCAAAATCATGAAAACCTCATCCTTCCCAAAATGCTTTATCTACTTGATTCGATTTGGGAAGTGATGTTGATATCTTTTAGAAAATGGTAATCAAAGAAGTTAATTCTTTCTCTTGCCTCCGTGTGCAAAACATTTTCAAATACTTGATGCACATGTTGAGGGGAGTTCTCGTTCTAAAAATATCAAAAACAATTCAGGTACAAAATGCTTTGATAATATATCACAAGTATCGGAATTGATTTTCAAATGGTTTTCAATTGGTTCCAATGGCAGATGAACAATACCAAAAGACCGACCAACTTTACTTTATGTATGGTGATATAAGGATGATAAGGTTAGGTATGTGTTCCCATGATCCGCCAGAACAGGAGGGATCTACCCAGGGACTATCCACTAGTTAGTGTAGAGTTCTTAGGTATGATGATAAAAGGAGAAAAATGAGATATGGGAAGAGTGCGGACTAAGACTGAGCTAGTCTTTGGAATAAACCCAACATGGATCTAGCTATGAAGTCTCGGTAAGCACTGAAGGGGTTGAAGAATTAAAAAGAATTGAATGAGAAAAGGGTGAAAACAAATAGCCCTCCATTTATTCAACCTTAGGGCAGAAACCGGGTTCAATTCATATGCTCCTGATGGTAACATCGGTATTGAAGACAAGACGTCATGGACCCAGTGGCCTTGCTGCACTTCAACTTTCAAAACCACTCAAGTTCCTCTTAAAAGGACTTGTTTCATTCTCACGGGGAACCGACATTATCTATCGACTTTCTCTTAGAGATTGTTGATATTGAAGAAGGAGACCCTCTCCTAGTCTCCGACATAGGAACCAAATATGCACAAATTGAGTCTAGAGCCACGAGATCATCAATAAATCTCATTAGGACACTTTCAATGAAGACTCTCTGTTTCACACAATGTGGAAAGAGATTATATCTTGAGTCCTACGCATTATCCTTGTGGTATTGCGGAACATCGAGTGATGTGTTTACATATTCACTGTGAAGATGGAAAGCCTTCAGGAGCCAACATCTAACAAGCTCCTGGTAGGTGGCATGTGAGATCTATTATCTAGATCAACCATGTGACAACTGAGCGAAACAATGGGGCGATTCAATCTTTTGAATCAATCACGGTTCAGGTTATGGATTGACGGATACCTTTGAAAAACGGTCTTTGTGCTTTAAAACTCTTTTCATTAGCACGTCGACCGTGTACTAATTTTTCAAATCAAAAGGTGTTTTATGATTGATAATTGATTTTCATTAAAACCTTCGTTGTATTGCAAAAACAATTTCTATTGAGCAATACTCGATTGTTTTTCAAATATCTTTTCATCAATCGTGGACTCAAATTATTTGGTTCACTCACTCCGTGTTGTCTTCTTTGAGATGTTCGGTTTGAGAACGGCTAGAGCATTGCGAAACCTGTCAAGGAAATTCTTGAATTATACGATCACGAGGCGTACTTGTCTTGATCAACGGGGAACCGTGGGACGTGTACCTCAATTCAACGAAAGTGATCAAAGACACTTTCGTGCGATTTATTGCTAACTGTTGTATGCAGGTACGCCCGGCGTTTGCATTCGAGAATGAAGCGGTCAAACCATAGCCGCATGCTCACTTAACACATTCATCTCAAAAGAAATCATGATTAGTGCATCAATGACTCGGATATTTTCACTCCATGCTTACGCTACTGCTGCCAATATCATGAATCAACAAATGCTTCCGCTACTCTGATGAGAAGATATCATGATTCCGAATGTGAGCATGTCGGTCCTAAAGTCACAACATCACATAATACCAACACCACAATGGATGTCAGAGATTTTTATGGTGATGATCTCAAATGATGACTCAAAATTATTATCACGTGGATCAGTAAAAGACCTCCACTTGAAGTAACCAAACATGCAATGTGAAGAATCAATGACTACGAGCTTAGGAACAAAGGACTACATCAAGAATGCAAGAACAATTGTTAATGTCATATCTGTTTGTATTCAATGTAATTTTAGTGCATGATTGAGGTGACCTCCCTTAGGGGGAGATTGTTAGGAATTAGAAATTCCAGGTATTAAAGAGTCGGTCACCTCAAGTATATGTAATCGTTAGAAAGCTCGTAGTCATAGTTATTTTAAGTTAAGTAGTATTTAGTTAAGTAACACCGTGGAGGACGGACGGGTCTTTACCCACTGTATGCACGATCCACGGCCCGATGTGTGGCGTTTTATGTAAGACTATAAATACTCTCTACCTCCCAAGGTAGAGAGTTGGAGCTCATAATAATATCTTTCACTTTCTCTCACTAAGTTCCCTAAACCTCTAACTTTCTCTCTCTAGAATTCCATCTATATTCTACCTTGTGTTAATGTTATGATGTGTATGTGAAAAGTTATATCTTACAAGCGTTATCCGTGCTTTTATGTGTGTTATTTGGTTATAATCATATGCTTTTAATGCTTAATCGTATAAAAGTGTGTTTGCTAGTTCATTTATAGCCAAAATGCAGGGAAAGTGGAGAAAAAGAAGGAAAAAGAAGTAAAATACGAAGATTTCTCCATATATGAAGAATTCCCGACTAAAGAAGGACTTGTGGAGTATATTTGAGAAGGAAAAGTCATCAAGTTAGTGGTCCAATACTCAAGAATAAATTTTTAAGAAGGAAAACAAGGAAGAAATGAAGAAAAAGCTAAAAGGAAGACATATTGGAAGACTCGTTGTTCCCGACACACCTTCACCATTTTGGCCATAACTTTTGCATACGGACTCCGTTTGACCCCCGGTTCACGGCCACAGAAAGCTAAGAGAAAGATCTACAACTTTGGTTCTTATGATTTTTTGTCATTTCGCTCCAACCATTCGGTCAGGCCCCGTAACCGGATCCGGTTGTAGAATGGTCAAGAAGACCAACCGATCCGGTTGGAGCCCAACCGATTCGGTTGGAGGGCCTGTTTCTGCCATTTCTTCATCAATAATAGTCCTAGCAAGTTCCAATCATGTTCCAAACAATTCTAGTCCCTTCCTACATGTATTCTAGTCCCTTCCAATCTCCTTGGTGGCCAAGTTCAACATTTAATACCCCTAACCTTGGAAGTAGTATAAATAGAGGCCTTTGCAACCTCATTTCACCATCCCTTCTCCATCCTTCTCATCCCTTTCACCCACCACTCCATCTCTAGGTGTGAAATTCGATCCTCCACCCTTAGGGCGAATTTCCACCTAAAACAACATCCTCTCTCAACTTACCTTCACCAAGGTGTGAAATTGATCCTCCACCCCTTAGGACGAATTTCCACCAACTATCCACCAAAATTATCTCTCCCAAAAGACCACAAACCTCGACCATTTCCAGAAGTATGCTTGGTTAGAAGTTGTAGTTGATTGGAGGCTTGAAGGAGTGCTATAATCCTTCACCCTTGCCTAATGTAATCTTACTTTGGGTAAACTCTTGTTACTTTTATGATGTTGAATGCTATTGTTCATGTTTGGTTCTTTAGTTATGTTGATTATGTGATTCTTGTGATGTGTTCTTGTCTTGTGAATGTTGTCTTTATACTTGTTTATTTCATATGTGAACTTGTGATAAAAGGATGTTTGGATAATTGTAGTGTTTGTTTGGAATATGTTGATAACATCATATTTGGTTGAATTGGAACTTGTTCTTGTTTATTGTTTTGGTTGATCATTGTTGAGTCTAATGTCAAAATATTCTTAACAATGGTTAGTTCCAATTCATTAGTCGACAAATGATTTTGGTCTTGTCCTTTGTGACGATTGTGCAAGAAACTTAATAAACATAACAAGTAAAGGTTTAATTTGGATTAAGGCCGAAAGGAATCTTTTGAATATGTGTTCTCATTATCTTTCAAGTAAATGGAACTTCACAAATTAATAACATCAAAGTCTAAGGCCGAAAGGGATTCTTTGTTGTTGTTGGTATAAGGCTCATGACATGACCACTTGATTGAGGCTTGATTGGTCCCGAACCGTCAAGCTTAATCACACAAGCCGGCCACTTGTGAATGGCTGACCGTAATAAACTTAAAACTGCTCAGAAACCAATGCAATAAAGATCAGAGGAATATAGTGGATTCCTGGGTCGTTAAGTCCCACGGAGGATGAATGGTGTTAAACAACTTCAGATGTCGAATAATCACTAAGGATAGTGATCAGTAAGGATTGTGATTGATAATTACACCTAAAGAAAAAGTTTTGTAAATTACAGGGGCTTAAATGCAAATTAAAGGAAATTAAAAAGTTAAAATATATTAAATAAACGCTATCACTATTTTTACAATGATGTTTTTGTGATTTTATAAAATAAAATAACTTAAATAAACTATTTTAATTAAAACTTAAACTTAAATTACCTAAAAACTTGATTTAAAATGAAAGCGTCACGTTATTAATAAAAATTAGCGAGTCTAGCAAAAACGTAAAATTTATGAAATAAAAGTTCTACAAGTGTAAAAACAATTTTCTTACGTAGTAAATGACAAAAGAAAATTTTAGAAAAAGATTTATATTTTAGACTTTTATAGTTTTTATTATGAATTAAATACGATTTTATACTAATTAAATGTTTAAAAATACTAAAACTATAGAGAAAAATCTGAAACTTTTTTATAAAATACTTAATACTAATACAAATTTATGAAAAATACAAAAGTTGAAAAAACTAGTTGAAATAAGCTAGAAATAAGCTAAATAGCTCGTATAAGCTTATTGGAAACAAAAGGGTTATATATTAAATGTTGCAAAAGAAAACTAAAAAGACCACTAGGAGGATGGTGTGTGTGTGGTGTGGTGAGCTGGGTCGCAGGAGTTCGAATCCCGCAATGACTTTTGCTACTATTTTATTTTTTTGATTTTTCTTCACAAACTTGTTAAGCTACTAAAATTAAGCACTTTTTATAACTACAACTTTTTATAAAAACTACAAATAAGCTCAGTTTGAGCTTATAAACACAACATTTAAACATGAGCTTATTTTGGTGAAATAAGCTCAAACAAGCTTACAAATTGGAAACAAAGGTGGAATAAGCTAAAACAAGCTACAAGCTACTAATTTTAAGCTAGAAAACACAGATAAGCATCCTGATAAGCTAGGAATAAGCAATAAGCACTTATGACTAAACTACTCAACCAAACAGTCCTGAGGACTTTTTCAAGGCCAATTTAAGCTAGGTGAATAAGCTCACAAGCTCAAAACAAGCCTTGAATCAACAAAATTTGGCTAGGTTGGCTTTCCAAAAAACAATAATCACAGGGGATGAGGCCAACTAATAAGCTATTTGTGAGTTTATCAAATTGGACTACTCACTGTGCCACCAGGGCACCATTTGAGCAATTACTCAAAAGAGATAGAAAATAAGCACTTAAAAAGCTGATTAATAATGAACTAGCATTTTTCTAATTAAATTTAGCAGCCAAACTTTAATATCCCAAAAGCTTTTAAGCTAAAACTCACTATTAAACTCACACTGAAATTATCTATTTAATTCAAAAACGACCAAAAGGAAAATTTTGACTTTTTGATTAACACTATAAGTTGACTAAACTGAACTTGTAATAAAAAATAATGACTGATTATGTTAAGTTAATTTGTTATGGAACTAAATTAAGCTACTTTACCAACTTATACACTGAAATGATGATTTACTCACTCTAAATCCTTAATGATTACTATTATGGTGAGATTGAAACTGATTTTGACTTTTCTTGAATAAGCACTAGTTTTTCTTGTTTCTATGAGCTACTAAGACCAGGTGTGACACATAATAACAACAAGCAACAACACTAATAAACTTTAACAGGTGAACTTCAACAAAACCAAACAGTCCTTAATGTAAATGTTATAAAGCTTTTAACACCAAAACAGATTTTTAAGTTAAGAAACCTAGTAATTAACTGATATTAACCATATTAAGACAAGATTATGCTAAAATTAACAGACTTTAAATACTTAAACTAAAAATTGCAAATTATAAGAAATTAGCTTACAATTTGAGTCCAAGTATAAAGCAGAGAACCAAAGGCACTGAAAACACAACCTATAGCTTTCCAAAGGCTCTAAACCCATAAGCAGATCAAATATCACCATGCTTCACTTTGGTCTTCATTTCCCTTTCCTTTTTATTTTTTTACTAATTTTTTAGCGATTTTTGGTATTTTTGAGTTTTAAGTCTAAACTTAGTTATAAATGTTTTTAATAGCTAAACAAGCTTTAAGAGCTTATATAAGCTTATTGAGCCCCGAACACAACTACAAAACAACATAAGCAAAATCCTTAATTTTGGCTCAAAATTTGCATAAACTTGAAATGGACTTTAACACTGATATTGAAACTAAAAATAGATTGTTATTACACTGAAATTAAATTACAAAACATTTTATAGCTTAAACATAAACTGGAAAATTTAAATTTTATTAAAACGACATAAAGAAAATTAAAATTACACTACTTATCTCTTTACATTACTTCCCACTTGTATTTATTGATCTCCATTGACTCTGTCGACACCTCTGAACAAATCCCACCAATTTCCAGCCATTGGATTAAACCCGGATCATCAAAATTGCCAAATGGAAATTTTGGCCATTTTCTTTTGAGCAGGTTTTACTAATTAATGTTTCTTGGATAGATGTGGAGGTGTTAGGGGTTGGTAACCAGCTGTAGAAGTGAGGTGGAAAGGTGAAGAGGTGGAAAACAAGTGGTGAAAACCACTGGTTTTGGTGTTACAGTGGTGGGAGAGACAATGCTACTGTACTGGCGGGTTTTGAATTTTAAACCGGGTTTAAATAATAACGGGGGTTGGTTGTTGGGCTTGGGAAGGGATTGGGCCAAGGTGGGTTAATGGATTGGATTTGGATGTTTAATAACACAAGGTCCGTTTGGTATAGCTAGTAAATACAAGTACCATTTATGTAATTATGCTAAACATGAGGGACCAATCTTGCCTATTTTCCATAGCTCTCACAAGGACCAAACCTGCCATACTTGAATAGTACAAGGACCATTATTGATTATTTTCCATTTTTGTAAATCCAAGGCCTTTTATGTCATTTTTGAAACTTAAGGGACCAAACATGTAATTTTACAAAAGTTCACTATAAGGACCAATTTTGTCATTTATGAATAGTACAAGGTTAAAATTTGATAATTTTCACTTTTTAAATTAACCAAGGACTATATTTGACAATTTTCAAACTTTAGGGACTAAAGTTGTCATTTTGTAAATTTTAAACTTTAAAGGGTTTATTTTGACAACTTTTGAATCACATGGACCTTAAATGACTTTTTACAAGTTTTTGAATTACCAGGGACTAGATTTGACAACTTTTGAAACTTGGGGGACTAAAACTGCCAATTATGCAAACTTAATACGTTTTTCATCTGATTTTGATATTTTTGCATTTAAAACACATAAAACACTGATTTGTGATATTTTCATCATTTTGATGCATTTCTGAGTGTTTTCAGATGTTTTTGCAGTCTAGATAGTACAAAAATGATGAGTATTTAGACACTCATCAAGGCTTATGCACATTTGATTTATAAAACACTAAACTATTATTATAGGTTCTATCATTGATAATATGTTTTCCAAACTAAACATCCTAATATCCTTGTGATCATTTGTCTAAACATGTATGTTCTCTGTGTGCTTGTTCTTAGTGGTTTGATCCGTGACAATCATAACCACGACCTTGATACGTGCTTGTTCTTAAATTGCTTTTCTTGTTGGTTTGATATGTGACAATCATAACCATCAACTTGTTACTTGCTTAAACAAACAAACGACACTTGTAGTGCAACCAAGTCTCTTGGGACGACCTTGATTTATCATATACTATACTACAACTTGACTAGGGTATACTTGCCCGAATGTGTTCCTAGTTAACCGGTAATTCTTGTTTACAAATTTAAAACCTCGTGGAATCCATCAACTACCCTTATATTAGATAATTAGAGTAATCGGTAGAAGTACCAACCTCCAAATCCAAACCTCGAGATCGTACCTTTAGTTTTCTAAAAAAAATATAAAAAGATAAAAAATAATCTTCCTCAACCTCAACCTTAGCGTAGTAATTTCTCACTAGCATTCCTATTCCCTAGAGAACGATATCAATCCCGAGGCTTACCCTAATACTACACTACAGCGATTAGGTTCCTTTAGGTGGTTGAAAAAGTTGCTCGAAGAAAAGGGAGTTTCCTTTGACCCCAAACACGCATTGTACGCGTATCAAGTTTTTGGCACCGCTGCCGGGGAATATAATAGCTAGTTAGATTTCCACCTCATTTAGGTTCCCTTGCTTGATTTCTATCAAGTAAGATTTTTTTCTCATTTTTAGCTTCCTCGTAGTCTATCCCCCTTCTTCGTGACTTTGTTAGTAATCCCATCACTTTTCATCATGGAAGGTGATAATCTGCCACCACTCATTGATCCACCAATCAATGACCCGCCAAGAGCCCGTACTCTTGGTGAATACTCTAGACCAAGCCACCGAGGCTATAGGAACATCATTGAGCTCCCCGATCAAGCTTAAACTACGGCCCTGCGATCCGACACCATCCGGTTGGTGCAAAACGGATGGGCATTCTATGGACTTCATTCCGAAGATCCTAATCACCATCTTAAGGATTTTCTTAAAATCGCCAATTCCATCGACCTAGATGCTACTACTCGTGAGACCACGTGCTTGGGTCTCTTCCAATTCTCTCTACGGGACCAAGCTAGTTATTGGCTTGAGCGACTTCCCGCCGCACCATCTCAAGTTGGGATGATCTCACTACTCATTTCCTTGCCCAATTGTTCCCACCGAGGAGAACTACTAAGCTTAGGAATGAAATCTTGATGTTCCAACAACGTCAAGGTGAATCTCTCTATGAAGCATGGACTCGATTCAAGGACTTGCTCTATAAAGTCCCTCATCACGGCATTGATCTTTGGCTTCAAGTCCAAATCTTTTACGATCATGTCAACTTCCCAACTAAGCAATCCATCTACCAAGCGGCCGGTGGCAAACTTAGTGATCTCACCGCGGAAGAATCATGGGGTACAATAGAGGACCTTACTCTCTATGACAACGAAAGTTGTAATGACCCCCGTGAGTTGCCCAAAACTGTAAAAGAAATCTCCTTGCCTCCCATTAATTCTCAAACTTCCGATCGTAGGATGCTCAAACTTGAAGATCAAGTAAAATTCCTAATGAGCTCCCACGAAAATCCTAAGTCTTCACGCCAAGTGAACAAATTCTCTTCCTTGTGTGAGCTACGTAGTGGTCCCCATGACACTCGTACTTGCACAAGACTCCCTGAACAAGCTTCCGTTGACTACATATCCTCGCGTACCAATGGAATGGGAGGAAGATTCCCTACAACACTTGGACCTAGGACTTTCAATGATGCTCGAGAAGCATGGAGGGGTAAACCCGACTTCTATTGGGGACAAACCAAAGAATTCACCTCTAATGATTTCTCATGGCCCCCCTCTCACGGCCCTAGCCAACAAAACATAGAAGGGATGTTGCAACACCTAGTTACATCCCAAGAAGCTCAAATAGCCAAGCTTTCGGACCGCTTTAACCAACAACAAGCCGAGATGGATAGGAAGATAGATAAAATTTTGAAATCCATGACCAATAGTGATAGGAAGACCACCTAAAAGGTTAATGCCATCTTGGCTCATTCTCCCGAAGCTTCCGGTGTGGAAATTAAGGACCCAAGTAAGTTAGCCAAGCACGTTCAATTCGTTAATACCATCTGTAGGACCTAAGATATATCAACCTTATCACAAACCCAACACAAATACCACGTTAACACAAACAACCCAAACACAAACAAAGCTTAGAAATAAGATGAGAAAGATTAAGAGATGGTGACTTGAAGATATAAAATCCGTGTATGTGATGATAAGATATGCAAACAATAAGTTGTATATTCCTTGAGAGAGAAAATACACACACACACACACTTTCAAGCACACCCTTCAAATGACCATTTGAGGGGTATTTATAGGTGGAATACATGAAAACCTAAAAGGCTTTCCAATGGGCTTTTAGCGGGGTTGGACATGGGCCTGGGATGCTTAAGCTTATACACGGCTTAGCATACGCGTAACATTTAACCAATTAGATTAGCCCGGTCACGAGCCATGACTATTCTATCACGATATCTAACAAGCGTTACAAAGTTCCTAAACGTGAATGACCATCACTTCTAATAAAACTATTAAGGCTAACAATCTCCCCCTAAGGGGTGGTCATTCAAATGATGCTCCACTTGATAAGATCTTTACTTTCCTTGAGCTTGAACTTTGCGTGTAGATATAGAATAGTCTTGAATCTTTGTTCCTTCATGCTTTGTGATCAGATAATGTGGTTGATGCGCCATTTGTCAACTTCATTAGTTAGGTATCTCCACGTATTTCTCCACCATGCTCACACTTCTATTTGACTTTTGGTTACCAATGATGTAGTTCTCGAGTCTTTAAACTTTGTGTAGCCTTTGATTGTGATGAGAACTTTCATGTGTCGTTGGTATGAGCATGTGGCGAGTCTGCACGATCCATCCGCTCCGGAGCTTCCATAAGAAAACATAAAAACAGGTTAGTAATAAGCGGATTCCGGCACTTACAAGTTTGAATTTCGAGGGTGTTAACTTGATCATAGTGTGAAAACACATCTCTAATTCTCACAAAAGCCGTTCCAGGCCCGGAGTCCTACAGTGAGATAGCGATATCTTAGAAGTACATCTCGGTTTGGGATGAGTGTTGAGGTACACACGAAGCATCACCCACCTGTAGACCGTTTGAGACACACTAAGCGTAATCCACAGGAGAATTAAAGTGACTGCTTTCAGGGTACTTGATGTTGACCACGGCGGGAGTTTCCATTCAATCATGAAGATCGCAGATGTGAAACTTCTCATAAATGTTACAGCAAATTGCTAAGACCTGCATAGGACTCTATAATATATCACTTGTGTCCTTATTGATGAACAACAAGCGATGTCATGTCAAGTGTTCCTATGAGATCTTTTGATGAATCGCGTGGCTCTAGACTCAATTAGTGCATTTTGGTTTTCCTAAGCGGAGACTAGGGAGAGGATCTCCTTCTTCAATACCAACGATCTCTAAGAGAAAGTCAATAGATTATGTAGGGTTCGCAGTGAGAATGAAACAAATCCTTTTAAGAGGAATTGAGTGGCTAGAAGGTTTAGTGCGGTCGTCCTTTGGGTCCATAGCGTCTTTGTCTTCAATACAGTGTCATCTAGTGACTAGTAGCGAATGAGTTGAACCGGTTTACGCCTAAGGTTGATTATGGAGGGCTATATCTTTTCACCCTTTCTTTTAATTTTCTTTTTAATTCTTCAACCCCTTCTTTCTCCTTTCTCACATTACTCCTTTTTCAATCATACCTAAGGACTAATACTACACAGTGGTGATGTCCTTGGGTAGATCCCTCCGGCTCTGGCGGATCATAGGGCAATTTCCTATTCTTAGTCACCTTATATCTCCATGGTATCCTATTGTTTGCCATAAAACCATTTTTTCTTGAAAATCTCTCAAAGTGTTTATGATAGAAAACATGTTTGCAACACTCCGTGAGTTTTATATTTTAGAAACACTCCCCCTTCACATGTGCTTATATGTTTTGTGAAATCACACATGGGGGTAGAGTTCGCACGTTTTAATTGATCGACTTTATATGAACAAGACCGATTCGAGACACGTTTACATCACTAGAGAACTAGCTTGAAATTATTACCCGTCAGACTCAAGTCCATAGAAAGTTTCTCGAGATGGTACATTTCCTGACTTTAATTCCCGTCAATTCATTGGTTCCGTCTGAGTCGAGCTCATTTTGAGATTCAAACCACGATCATTAAACTTTTTTTGATCACATTTTAATCACGTCTCCTCCCCCTCAAAAATAGCATATTCGGGATATTTTTGATATCAACTGATTAAACAACATTTTAGAATCTTTTGGGGAGACAAACGGATTTGATTTAAGCATGAATTTGGAACATTTTTGTTTTATACTCCCCCTTTAATAAAGCATAGTCAATTAAAGGGTTTTAGAGGGAGTTATCTTGAGCACAAAGTATTTTGAAAGATTTTGAAAAATCTTTTTGAACAATCTTGAAAAAGTGCTCAAGATGATGATGATTTCTCACCATTTTTAAGTGTAGTGCACTGAAGCGTACACTTGATTTTTCGATCAAAGCACGAGTTTTGATTTGAAAATAATCAAAAGTCATCATTTTGGTCCGGGTTTAAATCTGATGTATCAAAGCCATTATTGAAGAAATTTTGAGAAACGACATGTTTTAGAAAACAAATAAATAACTCTCGCTCAAGCATCTGTACATACCCGTATCATTGTTGAATGACATTTCTAGAAACGTCTGAGAATATCGATTATCACGAGACATGTCGTGAGAAGGAATATTTTGGATTTTAGATTTTATATTGTTTTTGTATTTTTGAAAATTTTATATTTTATATTTTGTTTTGTTGGTTTTCAAATTTTGTATTTTGTTTTTCAAAAATATTACGTG
This sequence comes from Chrysanthemum makinoi, assembly GCA_910596185.1. Taxonomy (NCBI): domain Eukaryota; kingdom Viridiplantae; phylum Streptophyta; class Magnoliopsida; order Asterales; family Asteraceae; genus Chrysanthemum; species Chrysanthemum makinoi. The sequence goes on along the minus strand of OU343217.1, from coordinate 85,328,572 downwards.
AAAGCTTTTGGAAAATCATTTTCAAGAAGATTAGAAGGCGTTCTAACTCCTCGGGGGTTAGGCAGCATTCAATTCGTCGAACTAACTAGTCAAACCTTTCTTTTGGAAGGGCTTTAGTTAATAGATCGGCGAGTTGGTATCGATCTTCGAAGAATAATTCAACGATTACCATTTTCGGCATACTCTTTGATGAAGTGGTAGCGGAACGATATGCTTAGTCTTTGAGTGATGAACAAGATTGCATGATATGGCTATAATACTTTTGAATCACAATACATAGGTATTTTATCGAAAGTAAAGCCATAATACGTGAGTTGTGTTCTCATCCATAGAACTTGAGCACAACACGCAGAGATAGGACACATACTCGGCCGGCGGTTGATAGTGCAATGCAATCTTGTTTCTTTGAAGACCAGCTTACTAACTTTTCACCCAAAAATTGTGCTCCTCGGATGTACTTTTTGTTTGTAACTTGATCACACATGGTCCGCATGAAAAGGCTATTAGATCAAATCAGGATTCAGCGGATACCAAAGTCCCATGTGAATGGATGTCTTGCTGCAAGAAGATCCGTTTAACCTCTTTGAGGTGCGATTGTAGGCTTTGCACGAAACCGTGCTAATAAACAAGCACAAAATATGAATATCAATTAATAGCCGATTAAGATACATGAGAGAACCAATCATGCTCGGATATTTCTTCGGATCAATAGGTTTCCCAAACAAATCGGCTCCAATTTTGGGTGAAGTTACCATTGGTGTTCCGACAGAGTCACAATTATCCATACCATGATTTTTCAAAATCTCATTTGTGTATTTAGCTTGATTTATAAAATTCCACGAGGGGACTGATGTATTTGTAAACCAAGAAAGAATTTTAGTTAACATCTCAAATTTGCTTTTCATGAGATTTTCAAAATGTTTTGAAAGATTCAGATTAGTGGACCCAAAGATAATGTCGTCATAAATCGAACAATCAAAAATGTCGTTTTTGCATTTTTGTGTAAACAAGGTAGGATCAAACTTCCTTTGGTGAAATTGTTTTGGATAAGGAAAGAGGACAGTTCGTCATACCAGCTCTCGAGCTTGTTTCAAACCATAGATTGCCTTTTGAGTTTGTAGGCGTAGTGTGGATGTTCCAAGTCAATGAAGCCTTGGGTGACTCATTACACTTCTTCTTTGAGTTCCATTCAGAATGCGGTCTTAATGTCCATCGATGCAGTGATGTTTTTTGTGAGTCGCATAGGCTAAGAATATCTGTTGCCTCAAGTCTAGCTACCGGCGAATGACTCTTCAAAGTCTATCCCTTTCTATGCGTATCCTTTGTACCCAAGGCGAGCTTTGTTGCGAATTCTGATCATTTCTTCATCCCTTTTGTTCTTCCATAACCATTTAAGATCAATGACTCGAACGTCAATGGGTCTTGGAACCATTTCCCAAGAGTCATGTAGACGGTATTGAAGAAGTTCCTCCTGCATTGCTTCTATCCATGCGGGATGCGCCATTGCCTCATGAATGTTCTTTGGTTCAATATTGCTAATTGAGCAAGGTAAATGCTAAAGTCATGTCGGTGGCAAGTTAGCGTCTCATCATGAATTGGCCTTGAAGGTTCACTAATAACTTGTTCAAACGGATGGTCTTTTGTCCGCCGGAGTAGAAGGATACCGTTGGTTAACGTATGAGTTAGATGGTTCTCGTAAGCTTGAAGAAGATTCCAGTGATTCCGTAGTAAACGGTTTTCAAATAAGTTGTCATCTAACGTTGCGTTGTGATTTTGGTTTTGCTCATCAAGCTAGCCGGTAGAACGGGTGCAATAATCTGTGAGTAGATGTAGATGATGTAGATGGAATTGGTGCATTGGTTTTGTGACGTTGTAGATGCATCTTCTGGTGGTGGAGGATGATGTTGGCGGTAGTGCGGAATGATGGTTTTGATGCATTTGTCGAAGTTCCACCATAGTATTCATCGAACATTAACTCGAAGAAATTCTCCATTCTTGTTCTTTAGGATTGTCAAACGAAGTTGATTGAGCTCTTTGAGGTCTGAGTCCTGAGCGGATGTGTCCGAGGAGAGTCTGCCGGTTTTAGTCGCGGGTTCTAGAGTCTAGCATAAGCCATATGTGAAAGTTACGTCAAACTTCACATTCATCGTCTCCATGATCCTCTAGTTCTTCTGTTATACACCCTGAATGCCTCGAGTTAT